>JAQIUQ010000217.1:0-600000 GCA_030378365.1 Hybognathus amarus
AAGTTAACACTCTAGTTTGACGTCAGCCGATTTTCTGACATTTCAGAAGAATATCAGTAAACAGAGCAGTTTCTGGTCTCAATTGACTTCCATAGTAGGAAAAAAATATATACTATGGGAGTCAATGAAACCAGAAACTGTCTGGTTAATGATATTCTTCTAAATATCAGAAAATCGGCTGAATGGCATTAGAAAACGGTAAAACTCAACTGTTTAACTCTGGGGGGAGTGGTAAAATGAGCCTATTTCCAAAAAAAGTGGAGTATCCCTTTAAGATGTTTTTATGCACACCTTCCCATCACGGTCAGTGTTAACGGAGCTTGATACTGGCTGCATATGGTGAATTAGCCAACATTGTTTATGTTCCACATATAACAAACCTTTAAGATGCAGAACATTAAAACAGAAAGAGAGAATAAGGGAGATAGGAGAAGGATTATTAGAAAGAATTAATAAAATAATTATTATTGTTATTATTCTTAATGTAATTTTAACATTACAAATGTCTTCCGCAAAATAAAAGATATATCTTACTGACCTACTGAACATTACTGCATTTGAATATTATGTGTGAGCATACTTTATCAAAACTAGTGACTTGCATGTAGCCTGGTTAAAACCAGACCATTCTCAGTTGTAACTGTCTATGAAGCTTTGCCAGACCATTACTCAAATCATATCCAAAGGGGCTTGTCACCAATGAACGTAGCTTAAATGTTTCTGGGGCGCAATTGGATAAATGACCTAAACCAATCAGATCGATGTAAGCAGAGAGATGACGTATGAGAGTGTATCGTTCATCTGTTATAGAACAACTAAATTTGAATAAACAAGCAGAAACTGATTAGCTACTTGCTCTACGTTTATTTTAACACAGTCTCATTCTGATTCGTCATATAACTGACGTTTTGGGACGTCTTTTGACCATTCGTCAACATACGACTTCTTAGGCCCCCTTAAACGTTCGGCAGATGACGATCCCGGGTCGTCATACACACTGACGCTTACCTTTAACATCAGTTAGGTGACGAGTTGGGTTTACAGTTGGGTTTAGGTCTGGGGTAGAGTTAGGATCCCATAACGTCATCGTACCGACGTTTAAGGGGGCCCTAAAAAGTCGTATATCGACGAATGGTCAAAAGACGTCCCAAAACGTCAGTTATATGACGAATTGGGATGAGTTTATTTAAAATGAACAGCAAGACAACTAGAAGTGAATGTGCTTTGCAATGAACTTGGTGTATTTTAATAACATGGGTTTTGGGGGTTATAGAGTTCTAATGACAGTGTTCAACTATAACATCTGTCTTTGTAAATGTAACGTACAAAATCTGTTTCACCGTCCCTGTGCTGTCGTCTCGTGTAAAGCCTGCCCCAATGTTTCTGATTTCGTGCCATCGACTTTTGACGGATTAGAATTGGGCTTGAATGAGCTCTTCTCCAGACTAACTGGCAGAGCAAATCTAAATTTGCCGGAAGTTGTCTGGGTTTTCCCAGGCTAAATTGCATGAGCAAAAGCTCACGAAATGCACCCGAAAACTCAGATAGAGTGACAAACAATGCTATCCTGTAACAATAATTCCCTTTCTCCCAGTCTGTAGTGTCTGGCAGGCTGAGGCTGTGGTAGACCAGATGCTGATAGAGTTACATAGAGACATTTCTTTCTTAGAGATCTAATGGCTCTTTAGCGGTAAAAGGAGGCCATTGTTTGAGCTTCTAGGGCTTTCAAATTGCTACTGCAGGTAAACAGCATTCAAATCTCTCAGTAAGACCACATCAAATCATAATTACTTTCTTAATAGTTGTCCTTGATCTGAAATTAAACAACTGTTCAAAAACAAGTTTTGGTTTTTTTCTACAAAATGTAATAACTTTCACTACCTGATATAAAGACTTGATTATAATCAGCATTGCTGTCCTTCCAAAAGTAATACGTACTTTATTCATAAACATAACTCAGGAAAAAGCTTGAGGGTTTCTCTTTTACTTGCTACAAAGTTGTGCTTTCAATTTATGGAAGTTACAATTGCCATTTGAAGTGTTCAAGTGCCATCTGAACTGTTTTGAAAAGCTCAGGAGCGATTCAAGGATGCATTCACACACAGTTGATACCTGTGGGATGATTAACTGAAATAGCGATGCAGATAGACTCCAGCAGAGTATGTCAGTCTCCCTGTCATACCACATACACACCTGACACTTTCCCCTGCCTGAGCTAGTGAGCTTCATGCAGCACTTCAGCAAATGAGAGACGCTCTGACAGCTAAAACAACAGGTCTGATTCCACTCTCGCACACACACCCCACAATTAGCTTTACAATGGCAGACCTTTAACAGACAATGTCACTCCATTCACAGCAGCAAACACAAGCCAATGGGACAGAGGAGCAGTGACACAACAGGTAAAGAGTGTGTGTCTTCATGTGAAAGTCTAAAAAGGCTATGGCTAATAATAGCATCACTTTATATGGCACGATCAAAAAAGTAAACGTTCAGACTTAATATATGAAGATCTAGACCACAAGCAAGCATGTTCACAAAGGTTTTACCCAAAAGTTGGACAGGAAATGACATTGCATTAAAGTGAACCAATGTTCATAAAAGTCTCTTTTAAGAGATAAAATAAAAGAGAGATAAAAGTAATAATTAGCAATTATAATCCAGAATAAGACTTGTGAATTGAAATGTAATGACTAATTTCTAAATAAAAAAACATGTGGGTAATTTTTTTACTGATAATGTAATCTACAAAAGATTGATTGTACAAATCATTGGATTAAATGGAATTAATCTTTATTTTTATTGAATCAAAAGGTGTGTTTTTAAATTGCATTGGATATAAAATATCCACTTATCAGTAAGAATGAAACAGATTTTGAAATAGAAAATGTCAGACAGAAGTCAGGAGTGTGACAGCACTCTTTATCCTTTCAGGAGCAGAGAGAGGGGTGAAAGAGAGGATGAAAGAGGGATGAGTGAAAACAGTCCTTAAAGGTGTGAATAATGCATGAAGAGCCGAGGCCAGACGAGAAACAGTCACCAGACCAGAACCCGATCGCTGATCCAGTTACCACTGAGCCGTCCCTAAAGCCCTGAAGTCTGCCTCTCTCTCATTTCTCAACCCCCCTCTCCTCCCATATCAGTGAGAAATATAGTGAGGTTTATTCTAAAACAGAAAAAAGTGATAAATGGGTAAAAAAAAAATGGAGGAATAAAATCCGTTTCCATCCATTCATCCGAACTCCAGGTAAAGTACAACCTTTGCTACAAAGTGAACCTGAAAGCATTAATTGCACATTTACGTAAAGATTTTGACCATTTATTTTCCAAAGCCTTAAGGCGGGGCATCCCGGTATCAAATTCTGATGGTCGGAAGATCGTATGTCCAGGCACACGTTCACGCCGCTTCAGCACTGGCAGTTGAAATCAGCTCCGTAATACGCAATACGTTCCCAACGGACGTCGTACTACACAGTGAAAAGCGTCAGGACAAGGGTAAGAAAGAAATGAGTGGAGAGAAAGGTTGATTCTGTCAGTTCTGTATGATCTCTCTGATGAGAATTATATTAGACATATTAATAGAAAGGCTGCTGAGGACGTTGACATGTCAGGTTGGCTAAAAACTGATATGGTGGTCAATAGTTTAATGTCTGCCTACAATTTAATTGTATTAACTGCCCCCCTAATAACGTTAGAAAGTCATGAAAATAAAAAAATAACATGACAACTTCTCGTTATAAAATGATTATTTATATTATTAAAGTTAATAATTCAGGTTTGTTTATCAGTACCATAGCAACACTCAACTTCCGCTGGAATTGTCGGATAGGAACCGTCCGTATCTTTCGCAAGAGTTCAAATTTTTGAATGCATCCGGATGACCAACGGAACACGATTTTCTTCTGCACCGCACTCGGTCGGACCCGTTTCGGACCCACTCGCATGCGGCCTGCGAATCTCCATAGGAAATGAATGACTTCCGGTCGTTTCGCAGCCGCATCGGAGCTGATTTCAACTGCCAGTGTGAAGGTGGCGTAAGAGAGAGTAGCCTATCTGTTTCTGTTCGTTTTTAATTGTTGTTTGTCGATGTTGTTTAACGCCAGCCATTTGAGTTTTCGGTTCATTTATGAGGCGAGCTCCAGTTCACGAGCAATGCAAGTTATTTCGCGCCGGGGCGTCCCAGAGATCCTGATTATGGCTATTGTCTGCTATATATTTGCTTCTTATTTATTAAATCCAGGTAACTGGTTGATGAAACATTTATTAAAATAAAGATAAAATTGTTAAAAAAAAACTAAATTCACTTCAAAGAAGGGCTTTATACAAAACAAAACTTAATGTGGTCAAAATTAGGTCTCCCGATATAGCCTATTGCGCATATGCACGCGGTTCACTTTTCATAATCAACATAGATTCAATAAAAGAATAACATATTTAAACATAAATATTAAACTGAATACATTCTTTAATGGATATAACACGTAGCCTACGCCTAACCTACAGAGAAATGTAATGTCGGAGTGGAACATTAGGGGTGCGTTTTTTGAATAGCCAAAATAATCAAATAATTCCCATCGATCGTTGAATATTATTTTTGCTTTAAATCCCCATCCCTATAAAATACGAAATGTCTTTACCAGACAACAGAGAAGCAGCATACGAAAGAAAGTATATATATATATAAAAAAAACATTCAAGTAAATAATAAATAAAGGAATACAAGAGGCTCAGAAGTTTCTGCCACATTATATTATATTATTATTATTATACAAGCAGTTCGGCAGTTGTTGTTGTCTGACAAGTCGACACGTGGGGTGATGACAGCATCGTTTCACAAAATATACGGATTGGCCGTACACACGAAAAAGCAAGGGTGTCGTTTTCAGATTTATCCACCTTGGGACCCGGTTTCAAAAATAGTGGTTTCACTCTCCCAAAACGCCGGATCCGTGTGGACAAAACGCCAATACGTATAAAAATGTATACGCATCTCAGCGGAAACGCGTCTTCGTGTGGACGGGGCCTTAGCCTATACTGTTTGTTGCTGGCATTAACTGCGTCAACTCCCGGACATTCAAATCCACTGGAGAGGTGCTGAGGCCATCCCTCTTCTCTCCGTCTGTAGGTGTGAAGGTTGTATTACGCCTTGTTAGCTCTGAAACACGGATTTTCAGTTGCCTGAGAGAAGTGTTGGCACTTAACAGCAGCGCTCTGTCACTAGCTATCTGCACTCTCCATGAGCCTGGGGAGATCTCTCTCTCAATCACACACAATGTAAACCACACACCACAACAAGCCACTAAATACTAGCATATATATGAAACTAACGGAAGCTATAGAGAATATGCGTTCTGATATCTGTTCATGTTAGTGTCTCAGAGGTTAATGCAGCCAGGAATGATATGCCCTCAGTTTTTCAAGTTGTGACAGTGACAGTAGGTGGGTAAGTGAGTTTATCTGTGAGAGTAGGTGCGTTCGTTCTCTCATCATCTTCTGCATGGCGACATATCAAAGAGCATAGAGCTGAAACCTGGCAGGCGTTGTCTTTGTACAGCAAGTCTGAGTGACAAGGCAAACTATGCCACAATAAATACAGCGAGAGAAAGGTGCGTGCCTGTGCGTTTATATAATCTGAAAGACAGCTTTAGAAGCGTAAAGCTTTAATTCGGGAGAGATGGTATGGGTTGTTCCTCACAGAGTCAGAGGTCTAAAGAGGATCAGAGATTGTGTCTGTCAACAGCCATATAAAATCCTTGCATGCGGTTTCAATTAGAAAAGGGAACAGGAACTGTCGGGAGTCCATTTCCTTTCTCTTTTTCTCAATCTAATCAATCCAGAAAGTTGTTTTACTTAATATGTTTACAACAGCATATATTACTCAGCCACTGGCTCCTGCGTGAGTGCACTTAATAAAATAATCATCCAAATCATAGACCTCTACATAAACTGATTCAATAACAAAATATTATATTCTGCAACAAATATTATTCTGATTTTAAGTCAGAAAATTAGCAGGATTTTAAAACAACATTGTATACATATATGCCATGTGATAGTTAGACCAAAGACCTCTGCCCTACCTAAATGTAAATTTATGGTCAGTATATGACTACTCAAAATCTTAAATTAATCCACAAATAAAATAACCATTCAAATAACAATATTATATAATAATAATACAAATTTTATATAATAATAATAATAATACATTTTATATAATAATAATAAATATTATATATATATATATATATATATATATATAATATTTATTATTATTATTATATAAAATAATTGAATTATTTTTAATTAAATAAATAAATGTTCCTTGCATCACATCAACCAAAATTGTATGTACTTCAAGTAAAATACTTGCATATAAAAAACATCCCACCACATTGCAAAGGTTCATAATAATTCAAAGTGAGTTCTGCATGTCTTTTTACACCACTCATGTCATTACAGGTATCTGTGTGTGTGTGTGTGTGTGTGTGTGTGTGTGTGGTGGGGGGGGGCTCTCTGGTTCTGTGCTTTCCTGCAGGCTTTCATCTTTCTCAGGTTAGATTACTGTAAAGCACTCATGTCTGCCAGCATTCCTGGAAGCTCTTTATCCGTGCACTTGTTTGTTTAAAAAAAAAGAAAAGTGGCGAAAAAAAGTGAAGAGAAGAAAAAACAGATATAAAGGGAGCTGGGAATAAGAGGAGCTACGGGTCCTTCCCTCAACTGTCTAAACATATTTCAAAGCTCTGGTTAGAAAAATGACTTAACTCTGAATCTGCTGGCACACTCCTACCTTTTACACTAATTTACATCAGAGTATGAAAGCTAATATGACATCAGATCAGCTGGGACAAGAAGCAGCGCAATGTACCAGGATTTAGCCTATGCGACGGTGGCCGCAGGCACTGGCAACTTAAGCAAACACATGGCAAACAGAAAAAAAAATGCATGTAAATACAAAAAAATAAAATAAAAATGTGTGCAAAGAGATAAAAAAACATTATCAATTTCACAACATGCTTGCTTCAAGTACAGAAACTACTGCAAAAGCTTACAACCCAAAACAAATACAGAAAAATGTGTGCAAATAACACAGACCACAATGAAAATTGTTTCCAGGGGAACCAAATAAGTGTTGAACCCTGGATGGGACGTGCGTTATTCAATCCCTGATGCCCACTCCTTCGAAGACAGAAACGTCAGAGCCTTAAAGTGTGACTTTGGAGTGAGCAATGGGCTTTAGTGTGCCATAGTCATGCAAGCTGTGTAGCAACGCAACTTAAGGAGGAGCAACGAAAAGACAACATAATTCCTAATTTTTTTCACTTGGGATGTTCCCATGACTACTGCAGCACGTGTCTCATCAGCTCGATAGCTGTTCTTTACAACAGAAATATAATGCTGTTAATATAGCATTACTGGTTGCAAGATTCTTTTTTACTCTTACTCTACAAGCTTTTAAATATATGCGCACATATACCCCACATTATACTCTTCAACTGTAAACTTCTGGACCCAACATTTTCTTTGTGAAACTTCTTTATGAAAATTTGAAAATGTAACAAATATATTTCATTCATGTTTTTCTTCAATATCGCTTTTTATTCTATTTTAGTTTTCAGCTATTTATCGCTTCTCATTGTTCCTTTCTTCATTTGCATTCTAACGGAATTGAACATATTGTTAATACATTTGTTAATCAATTTTGTATTTGTATACAAGTCGTAATCACAAAACGTAATCTCTCTGTAGAGATAAAAATAAATAAAGATAGATAAAGTAGAATTTTAAGCTGTAAGTATCATAGCTCGTGCAGCTTGTATCCTGCGATTATTTGGTTCTCTGTGGCCTGGTGTTTTCGGCAGTGCCGCTTTTGCTGCTTGTGTTGTGAGATTTTGCAGTGCGTTTCTAAATTGAGGTGCTGTTGAGTACTTATTTGGAGCTGACGTGTGAAAACTGATGAAGATGTTTTCTTAATTTGCGGGTGTTCTTCTTTTCTATTTACATGCGTTTTCTTTATTTGCATGTATTTTCTTCAGTTGCATCGCGTTGAGCTTTCTCAGATGCTGACAACTTCCAAACAGCATCACACATTTGAGTAGAGCTGCCCTAGAGCTGTTTGTAACTATTAGTGCTGGCAGTTGGAATAACTGAATGACCAAGTGTGATTGAAGGGCTGTATTAACATCCCACCTTGGAATATCCTGAAGGCAACATCAATAATCATAGGGCTCATCCCACATTTGCTTGCATGTCTCTTATGTTTATGTATACAGGTATGCTTGTGCATGCTTGTGAATGTGTGAGAAAGTCTTGACCTCTGCATTGGCTCTAAATGGCTGGTAGGCCTTAAGCTGGAATTGTGTGCATGCACAAAGCTGTTTTCAGCATGACAAGCCCAGACAGTGTTAACCCTGCAGGGCTAGGACAGGCGCGGGCCGCCCATGTACCCCACAGACGAGAAGCTGTGGAGAGAGCGCAGAACTTGTGAGCCTGTTGGGCAGGTGTTGCCAAAGCTTGCAAAAGAGTATGTGTCTTCCAGGGACCTCTGAGCACACACACACCCACACAAACACACATGCTTTCCAGTGAATTCGATTATGGATGCAATACTGGAAGATTTCTGAAAAATATCAGAACTATACCCTGGTGAGCTCACTTAAGACAATATTGTACTCTCCAACTAATGCACACACACAAACAGAAACACCAAGTTTCTATACTTGACATTAACTTTTTATTACATCTCATCTATGTTATAGGGTTTACATGGACAGTAAATACTAAACTGTTACCCACAATGCACTGCTGATTTTTACAATGCTGACATCTTGACCAGAGGTCAGAGGACAAATTATGGACCTTCATTCAACCTCTCTAATCACAACACTCAATTTCTTATCCTTCTGCCATGATGCAGTAAGGCAAAACAACAAATGGTTAAAAAATAATTAAAGCACAACACTTTTAAACAAACTAAAAGCATTAGCACTTTCTGAAAGTGATTTTAAACTGTTATTAAATTATTTCCTGTTCTTTTTCTATTAACTTGGTGAATAGAGCTGAAATTATAGTTTAATAAATGAATACATTAACATCATCATTAACAGAGCAAGCGGATTATTTGTTTTGATTTTACAAAAGATTTAGACTTTTGTACAGATAAACAAATTACGAAGACAGCAACAATGGAAGAATATCTGCATCAGGGCACTGGGACAAAAACAGTCGATGAACAAAACATTTTTACTGGACATATTTACTGAAATGTACATAGCCTTGGCCTAATGCAGATGGCAGTACAAACTGCTGAGCCAATGATAGCAATTGATGATACCTTTGAACAAACAACTCTAAAAAGCAATACCTAATACAATACAATCAAGGAAAGTCCTAATTAAGATTGACAGGTAAGTTCTACAAAAAGTGAAGCTTTAAATTACAGTGCGAACTTACATTAAAGCTATTAGACAAAGAGCTCAGAGAGAAGCAGCCCGCAGATATTCAGCTGAGAGCTGAAGGCTCTAAATTAATGTTATAGGTAGACAGATGGCCGGCTTTCACTCATGTCTCCTCTTGTCTATGTCAGCATGACCTCGGTCTCTCCTCAACTGCTCTACACACAGGTCACCTGCACTCAAAACACCTGGACCGGACCTATGCCACGTCATCTGTGTTCAGGCTGTTTGCACCTTGACAACAATCTCTATTTAATGTCTTTTTATGAGGTTTTACTGACCCAAATAGAATCAAAGTACGTTTGAATCCAGCTTTGAGGTCATCTATATGCTAAACATCGACAATTTCACTTGTAACACATTTAAATTTGACTGTCTTTCTCTTTAGGGAAAAGGGACTGTGAATATTGATTTCTCATGGGACAAACCCTTCAAAGTCTCACCCAAACTTCTTATTTAAATAGAAAATACATGAGCGCATGAAGCTTGTTGAGCAATTTCAAGGGGTCTTTAACATCATTAGCAATAACTTTTACCAACACATGAACAACCTAAACGGTGGGACCAACTCCACCCGCAAACACACGTGCGTCAGACTCATATGAGAAGATCTGTTAGGCAGCATTATACAGGTAAAAACTTTAAACAGAATTCAATCTCTCCCCGTTACTGTATCTTAAACTGATTTCAGACAGGCCAGCAAACCCCAATCTGCTATTTCCATGAGCATCATAGGCACAAGGCCTGTTACACTGACAAACCCCTGAAACTCTTTAGCATTTTAATGAGGCGCTTTATCCCGTGTCAGTCGACTGTGTAACTGCGGGTAAGGAGGAGGAATGGCAGGGTAAATTATTAAGCAGAGTTGCCCTGTGCCTCCCAGCTGATACGTTCTCGAACACAGAAGACACCAGGGGTGGAGGGGACGCACAGCGCTGAAGTACGACACAATTTATGACCTCTGATGGAAAACACCTTCTGAAACCATTATGGATGAAGCTAAATCGATATATGCAGATAGATGGCGCAGCCCATTACATTTTTTATTGTTGGTTATTACATTAGAAAGGTGATAATGGGAACAGAAAATGTGTTGGCAATTTAAAATAGCATCTATTAGAGATAATAAATAAATAAAAAATGCATATGGACAAAATTGTATTATCATTATTGTATGGTATATTATAATAAATGCATATATTAAAATAGATAAGAAAAGTATTATTAGTATTAAAAAACAGATTTCAAACTAACATGCCATTCAGATAGCAACTTGAAAAAATTAATAAGAATATTTTATAATTTTATACTTGTTTTTTGGAATATTTCTCCCATATAAAAATAAAAGTAGTAGTAATACAAAACCATAATAAACACTCACTACCTAATACATTAATCTCTATAACAAAGGCTGTCAATGTAAATATGTAATTAATCACAGTCTGAACAGTTTTTGAGTCACAATGAAAGTGAGCAGTGAACTCAAAGGTGAAAGACGAGATGAGGGTAGAGATTTTTTCTGACATTTTGCATTCACTTTATGGTTTTACCAACGACGACCGTGATGCCACAGGACATTTCTCAAAGCAAAGCTAGAAATAGCAGACTCCCATTCTCAAATTAGGGCTGGAAAGAGGCCTTTCTATTGCACATTCAGAGGTACCACTCATCAGGGGCGTTTGAGAGGCTTGTTTAGTGTTTGGCAAATAATGGGGAATCAGAATTCCAAAGATTCCATTCTCGTCTTGGAGCCTTTGATTGCTGATGATAGAATGCATGGATAATCTTATTCAAAAGGCGCTAATAACCTTGACTGACCTCAACAGCCACACTTCAGAACGGGACTGAAATTAGACTTTTTTGTGTGTGAGAAAAAAAACCGAGTCCTTCACAAAGAGATGCTTGGCTGTGGCCTTTCCTTTGTGGTGCGAGAGCACTATGAATGCACAGGGGCCTTTGACAGGCAGAAGTCAGTGTTCACGGTTGGCTGTCTGGTGATGAAGACTGGCTGAGAGACGACTGCAAACCCTGAGGCAGAGAAAACGCTGAGTATGATTGTTTCTCCATGGCATTCACCACAGAGCCCCAGGGCAGAGGCCCAACTTCCCAATGAATGAGTCAGGGACTATTGAACTTGAGATGCAGAATGCATGAAGGAATGAATTGAGCAGTCTAGAACCAGAAGAACAACCAGTGAGCACTTTCCAGTCGAATAGCATCATAATGAATATAACTAGTGCATCCACTGGCCCAGATAAGGGATGAGCAAGTTTGTGTTTAAAAAAAAGCAAAACGCTAAGCACTGATTTATACACTTAATAAAATCCAAATACAATTGTTCGGCTGAAGATAATAGGCAGATGAATGAAAAAATAGGATAAAAGCCCAAGCCACTGATTAAGGGTTTATTAATTCATGAGATAACTGCAAACTTATCCGCCAGAGAGATAGACAGATAAACAGACAGGATCGCAAAGACAGGATAAAGCAGGGGGATAGCCAGATAGACAAAGAACAAGTACATTTGGAAAGAGGAGAGAAAGAAAAATTGATAAAGAGAGAATCAAAGAGACTCAGAGATCAAGATGCAAATTTCTGATGGGGGAATAACCACATGTGACTGGGGAGGAACATATTTAAAAATGTATGCGTTTAACCACTATTTTGAATATTGATATTGGAGGGGATTTGTCCCCCACAAAGTCTGTGATGGTTACCCTTTTAATTACAGTTTGAACCCCTACAAGTAGTCAAATGGTAAGGATAGGGGTCTTAAAGGCAAGTTTCTAATTCTTCACATTAGGTTTTAACAACATTTTCAAACAGTTTAATTATCCACAGTAAGTCAACAAATTAGTCAGAGTGCTTATTTTTACTTTGTCGAATGGCCTGAGGTGGTAACCATGGCAACAGTAGCCTCACTTTCTATTGGGATCAGTATCGGACAGAACATTGAGCCGTCATTATTTCTCATTTTATTAAAAAAAAAGACTTCAATATGGTTAGCCATTAACTAACTGAGCTCTGAGGTGGCAGAAGACCTCAACAGATCACAAACCAAAATTTGCCAAAAGGAAATTAAAAGGTATCCTTTAAAAGAGTTGATGAAAGAGCACACAAGAATCAGAGCGAGAAAGAGAAGGAACTGAGCATGGTGAGTTCAGTCTCAGGGCTGCAGTGGTATTTGTTACATAATTCCTGCTAGCAGTGTAACATCATGGCTGAGTGCTTGTGCTGGGTGAGTTTATGCAGAGCTGGGCCTGTCGGAGCGGTTTGGCACACATGGCACATATGCGGTTAAAGCTCTTAACACAGTTCCCACATGACCCCGGCAGGCCATGTCCCAGCCAGCTGCAGTATGAGACGGATGGACAGCTTCCACTGGGATGTAAAGGCACTGGGGTGCAGAGGTCTCTAGAGGGTCCTATCCACACAGGACATCATGTTTAATTTACTCAAAGATGTGCTAATTATCATAAATGCATGGGGGAATTAGGAACACATACTGGAGAATAATAATATGGTTCAGGTGTATAGAAATGAGGGTGCTAACATAGCAAGCTGCATCTAAAATATCTATGTTTGGTATTGTTTATTTTTTACAGATTAAATAAAAAAGAACAGAAAATGATGAAGAAAAAAGAGAAATGTAAGAATTTAGTTTAGGAAATAAAGCAAGCCAAACTCAAACTGCACCCGACATGAAGTCACATGCTAAAGTCCAGTGCTCCATTTGATTTAAACCTACTTTCAAAAAGATAACGAAGGAATGGCACAGTCCTTGTGTACATGTATGTAATTTTGTTGTGTTCAGCAGGAGGGAGGACAGAAACGCAGCAGGTATTAGGAGGACATAAAGTACATGAGTGATCTGTCACAGTGTGTGTTGTGTCTGCTTTTCTGTTAGATCCAGCAGAGATCTGTGGGCTTATAAACGTCCCCACATCAAACGTACATGGGGCGACATGCATGTGCTTTTAATCAAGACATATCTGTTTAACTCTGTTTATCATCCCTGTAACAGAAGGACTGTGTGTCTGTACATGTGCCTATCCCTCTGTCTGTCTAGTCAAATGAGAGAGTGTTTGTGTGTAATTAATTGGATATGTTTGTAATTAGGAGAGAGTGAGCAACACATTTGGCTTTGTTTGGCTGCCTCAGCACAGCAAAAAGGAGTGCAGAAATAAATTGATTACACAGAATTGTAATTACACTGAAATTATCTCTTTCACTCAGGGGTTAATTACTGTCCACACAGTAAACATGCACTGTTATTACTCATAGGCCTACATGCAGGGTCTCTCTATTAATTCTGATGACAACACTGTAAAAATCAGCAATAAATAAAGCCGAAATAAGAGTGTGGACCAGTGGTGACCGATCAACATCACGATGGTGGTTCGTCTCACCTCCTATTGTTACTAAAGGTCAGTGTGCAGCCATTGCTCTGAAAAGGCAGTGTTGTACTTTGTAGTTCATGCTACAATTGCGAAGGTTGCTTTCCTCTGCAAAATTTGTTCCTCCAGATTTTTTTCATCTTCATTGGCTTAAATCGAGGCAAGGCCACTCATATTCAGTATAATATAGGCAATTATTAAATATTTTAACATTACCACAAAATTTTTTTAAAATGTTGCTCTTTCAAACTTCCAATTCATCATCAAGACTTCTGTTATTGTGTGTCAAACGCATCACACACGACCAGCGTCGGCCAATAGTGAACCTACGTGTGACGTAGCTCTATGCTATCACACTACGTTAACTGACTAGAGGCCCATAGAGAAGGAAGTGAATAGTTGAAATAAAGTCGTAATTTTTGTTTGTTTTTTGCACACAAAACGTGTTCTCGAAGCTTGATAAAGTTAAGATTGAGCCCCTGAAGTCACTTGGACTATTTTAACGATGTCTTTAATAACTTTGAGGCTGGCAAGTTTCAATTCCTCAAGAAGCCTATGGACTAATAGAATGCAGGAGTGATCCAGCTCTCAGATTTCATCGAAAATATCTTAAGTTGTGTTCCGAAGACGAACATATGTCTTACGGGTTGGAACAACATGAGGGTGAGTAATTACAGAAAGAATTTTCATTTTTCTGTGAAAACAATAACATGACTAGCCGGGTGTTCTGCATTTTTTCATTCACAAAACTGAAAGAACAAATCGCAGCTGAGTCGAACCAATCAGTGTCAGACTAACGAAGGAGTTCTCCATCACCCTTCTCTTTTCTCTTTAATCTTCTTTATTTCCTTTGGATAGTGATCTTTTTTTCTAGCAGACTGTTGAAGGCAGGCAGTAATGAACCGTTTAAAGAGAGAGAGGGCAGTAGAGAGATGAACGCTCACACTGAGATGTGTTATCTTTTATAACTGTGACTAAAACACTGTTTAATGGGTGGCAACTCACTCATCAGGGCTCTTGGCTTGACTCTGTTAATAAGCTCTTCCCCAAGCCACTTAAAGACTCCACAAAGGTCACAACACAGACGCACCAATGCTGACACAGTTACTCATAGGCACATTTATAGGATATAAACATGTGAACTGACATTATAATCCACCAAACATGAAAACTTCACAACTTCAAACATGACTTCCTGCTTGTAATGCAATCCAGACCAAAGTTTATTTAAGGTCGGTGCACTTGGTCCAGATTACTCTACCAAAAAGGTGATTGGCTTTTTTTTCTTTAGGCCGGGCTTTCCTTCGTACAGGAGCCAGTGTTATGGTATCTTCTATTCTTTTGTCTAACCCTTATACACTCTCTGGTGAGACTCAACTCAAGCCAACACACTTGTGCGCCCATTCAAAAGAATCTGAGTGCAAACTGACTATCAGAGAGATAGAGAGCACCCTGAGAGTTTGATCATTCAAAGCAACAGAGAGAAAGGAGGAAATATCTAGTTCCCTTTCAAACGGTCGCTTCGTTTTGCGTAGCTATACACAGTGGGAAAACTAATTTTTCCTGATTTACTGAAACCTTTACATAAAACGCAAACTATACGTCTCTGACTATTGCTGATCCTTTTCGCCCGTCGAACAAGCCTTTTCAGCTTCAGCAGTTTAAAGACCCTGATCCCTGGCGGGCTCAGGACTGGTACCAGTTTTTCACAGGTGCGTCCAACCTGGGTTGGGGAGTGCTACACGAGGGTGCGCCTACATCCGGCCTCTGGCCAAGCACGGAGCAGAGCTTGCACATCAACTGTCTGGAAAGGAAAGCAGTTGGTTTGGCCTTAAAAACATTCCTGTCAAACCTCAGGGGTCATCATGTATTAGTACGGACAGACAACATTTTAGTGGTGGCCTACATAAATCGCCAGGGGGGAGTCAGGTCAAGAGACCTGCATGCTATGGTGAGCGATCTCCTTTTATTGGGCACAGACCAATCTGAGCTCATTGAGAGCTGTGCATATCCCAGGCGCCCAGAATTTGGGTGTGGATATGCTCTCACGAGGCAACACTCCTCTGATATGGGAGGTGTTTAGCAGAGCCGAAAAAGGCCTGTTCGCCTCGGAAGCCAATACACACTGCGAGATGTTCTTCTTGAAGAACAGGGACACGTTGGCTCAAACCGGCCTAACCGTCCCATGTACGCTTTCCCCCCACTCAATGATTTCACAAGTCATCAAACGGACCAGAGCGAGTGCCCAGTCCTCCTGGTGGCTCCTCTCAGGGAATCCAGACCGTGGTTTCCAGAGCTGGTCCAGTTATTAAACACACCTCCATGGCCTATCCCAGTGAGGAAAGACCTCCTGACACAAGCGAAGGGAACGTTGTGGCATCCGCAGCCTGATCTTTGGGCCCTCCAGGTTTGGCCTCTAAACGGGTATCCAGGCACCTTCCTGTGAAGGTGATGAACACTATATCTGAAGCTCAGGGCCCCATGGACTCTGCGCCTCTATGCTTCGAAAGGGCGTTATTTTTCCAGCTGGTGGCCGAAAAACCATGCAGACCCAGAGTCATGTGATACATCAGTGGTTCTTACATCCCTACAGGAGCTGTTGGACGAGGGCTATGCCCCATGCACAATCACATTCAAATAGAAGACCCTTTTTGGCTGGTTATATTTTCATGTACATTTAAACCCGCTTTGGCCGGTTGTATTGCCATGTACTATTTACCCCGGCGGTTTCTGGGTTTATTAGTGTGGTATGGTGGTGGTAACTGACTCAGGGATTATGCAGACCTGGCGGTGTCTCCGATGTATATGTGTTGGTATTACGGCTTGTTCTGTTTGCTCAGGGGTCTGAGTTGCAGTGGCAACCAGTTATTCAGTGCGGCGTTTTGCATAGTGTTCCCACAGCATATAGCCACACAATATGAAGTGACCATTCAAAAGGGAACTACTTGTTTACTCATGTAGCCTCAGTTCTCTGAGTTAGGGAACAAAGTATTGTGTAGCCGGCCACACTGCATTGAACTGGCTAGTTGTCGCTACAGTCATATAAACCTGCTATAATAGCGATTTCAAGGACTACTATAGGCTGAGGCCATGCCCCTTGACGGGCTCTGACGTGCATTTTACTTATAGGTTGCAGTAAATCAGAAAAAGGAGTTTTCCCAATGTGAATAGCTACGCAATACTTTCTTCCTTAACTCAGGACACTGAGGTTACATGAGTAACCAAGTAGTTTTTAAAGCAGACAACACCTTCAACTCATCCACCGTAAATTTAGAGACAGAGAGTGGAAGATGGACAGAACGAGAGAGAAAAGAGAGAGTTTGGTGTGTCTGATGTCAAACCACATTCCAGAGGCTGTCTGAATCCCTCAGACAACTCTCCCTTCATCACTGCGGCTCTCGCTCCGCCAGTTACCATGGCAACAAGGGCCTGCATGGTGGACCAGAGTTGGAGGGTGTGGATAGAGAGAAAGAGAGATGGGAGGAAGAGAGTCTTTAACTGCAGCCTGGTACCCAGAGGCCTATAGAGACCCAATATCTTGGCATAGGGTGACAAGCACTTTTCAACTCCCTCCTTCCAATACCTCAAGCCTTCTCTTCTCTAGAGAAACAATACAGTCTCTTCTGAATACTAAGAGAGCTCACGCAAATTTCTCGCAACTGCTTCATGACTGAAACGTCCTTCAACATCAATGTGGAGATGTATGAGGACTCTCCCTCCTGTGTGCAAGGGCAAGCAGCATGAATAAGTCATTTGTCAACGTTTCAGTTGGACGTCATAAGACCGAATTGTAATTATCAAAGTGTCACTCTTGGTTATGAACAAAAGCCATTCCCTGGCACTTAAGATTGAACACTTTCAGGAATGATCACTTCATTATTGTGTGCGCTTCCAACCCAAAATACACTCATACTGTCCGTCACTGTCTTAAGCCAATCGAAGCAGAACGGGCTTGTATTAAAGACTGACGACTTGTGCATGAAAATGGTAGTTATGAGAAAGCCCACATGGAATCTGTGCCCACAAAATGCTTACGGAGAAATTTTGTGCATCTTACACAAAACTCTTCAAATCTTGCAATTTTGTTTTTCATCCATTACTGAATTGAATTTTGAATAGATTTTTTATTATTTTGCATTACATAGCCTAACACCACCTACAGTGAAATACCTTAGAATCAAAATCTGAGTCCACATAACTACATTCTGATAGGCTGAAACTGTGATACTGCATCTTGCGGACATATAGCTTGTCGTTGTTAACTTGTTGAACTTATGCATTTAGTAAATGCTTTCATCCCATATTTTTTTACATTTTCATAAGCATGTTTGTTTCTTGGGAATCAATCATGACCTTAAGCGTCATTTCTAAGCCATCCTTCCGGTGATTATCCATCCATCAATCACATGTGAAGACCAGCCACTCAGCAATAATGTGTGTTCATTGTTTACTCTGATATCTTTTGACACACATCAACAGATAATACCATTGGAGTTTGGAATGAAAACACAAACACAATCAGCAATAGCTGATCATTATTATGATTAGTCCTTGAGACTCTGTAGGACAGATCGTTAATGTCAGCGGTGGTAAATGGAGAAAGTCGTGGAGCATCACTACAACCTTCAGCACCTTTCGGATCCAATCAGGACACCCATTTCTCACCTCTTCACTCCATTAGAATATCTTTCAACAACAAGCAAATTAATTAGAACTCATGGAAAACTCAACATGATTGTGAGTGTGGGGGGTGTGAAAGTATTTGGGTGATTTGGTAAAACGTAATGAAAAGTGCAGAAAGCTACGCATGCCAGCTTTACAAATGAAATGTTCAATCCATTCATTAGCAAGGGCCATTAGGCAAAACCTCACAGCAAAACAAACAAACATTAGAGCCTATTTGGAACAATGACGGATAGAACATGAATAGAATTTTTTAGTTGTTTCTCCTAGTAGAATGTGACCTCTGATAAAGGGAAAAAGAGAGACTTTCACTTAAGTACCAACTTTGCCTCAGCTATTACTCCTCAAATTACTTAAAATAAATACAATGGAAACAAATGAAACGAGTAAAGAGCTTTCAAATGGATGGGGATAGAATTATGAGAAATGTCTGAAAATTAAATTAAAATAAGAATAAAATTAAAAATCAACAGGCTTTGACATCTTGGCTAAACTGAGACACTTAGTGGAGACACTGAGATTAAGGTGTTTTTGTCAAGAGAAAAATCTGAGAAGCAGGTTTTCCTCCATTTACAATCTATGAGAAAGAAATTAGATAAAAAATGTCCTTTGTGATTTTTTTTCCATATGGGCTTGTGCTTGATTGTGTACGCCTTATGGGAAAGTGAAAAAAATAATATAACTGACTAACTGAGAGCCAAGGCATGCGTGTTTGCGAGAGACACTGTTGAGAGGGAGCGAGACGGAGAGAAAGAGATCCCAAATTCAGCTCGGAGTACTTCTCATATCTGACTCACAGTGCAAAGTCCCTCTGCAATTAATCTCTCCTTTAAAGTTTCTTTCTGACCCTCCCAAAGGCTTTCCTCTCATTCTCCTCTTTCGCTGTCTGTGTGTTTGTGTTCAGAGAGGAGTCATTGTGGATTGGGGCCTATTTGAAGCAGAATCACAACAGGAGTGGAAATGAGAAAGAGGAAGAGGAAAATGAGAGTGCACAGGGCCAATAATGCAGCATTTTAAGACATCACATCACCAAAAAGCTCTGTAGGAAATTTAAAGGGATAGTTCGGCCAAAAATGATATTTAAACCATGCATTACTCACCCTCAAGCCGTTCGAGATGTCAATCTAGTTTCAGACGAACACATTTTCAGTTATTTTAGAAAATGTCTTAGACCCTTCAGTGGATATAATGTGAAGAAATGGGGTCTTCTGAGAAATGAGGCCTTCTGAGGGTAATCCGTGCGGTATTGTTGTAAATTTATACATATTTAAAACTTTATAAATGAAAATATCTGACTTCCGGCAAGGATCGTCGCGACGGTTCCTACGCTACGTACGTTCACGGGTGATGGAAGTCGCGTACGAGGTCAGGACGTCAGCGTAGGAAATGTCGTGACGTTGTACTGCGTACGCCGACTTCCATCACCCGTGAACGTTCCGGCGATCGTTGCCGGAAGTCAGATATTTTCATTTATAAACTTTTAAATATGTATATTTTTACGACAATACCGCACAGATTACCCTCAGAAGGCCTTCGTTTATCACCCTGGAGCCGGATGGATTACTTTTGTGAAGGATTTTTGGGTCTTGAAGGAGCTGGACCCCATTTCTTAACATTATATCCACTGAAGGGTCTAAAACATTTTAAAAAATAACTGAAAATGTGTTCGTCTGGAACTAGATTGACATATGCATCTCGAATGGCTTAGAGGGTGAGTAATGCATGGTTTAAATATCATTTTTGGCCGAACTATCCCTTTAATGATGTTTTCTCCTAAGATAACTTTACCCAAATTATAAGGCAGCCACATCTGTATAATTTGCGGAGAAGAAAATTCCAGAATGAATTGAGCAGAGCTGATGGTGGACGATGTGGGAAATGTTGTATTGTGCTTTTATCTCTACTAGTGTTCATTTCGTTAACGAAAAGCATGACTAAGATGAGATGACACCAAGGTCATTACATGATAACTGTGACTATATTAACATCCAATATCGTTAATGAAAAAGATGATTAAAATGTGGTTAAAAAAAGGCTTTATCAGAAACTAGAAAAAAAGTTCAGACTTGTATTACCCTTGAGTCCTCTAGGAAGACCAAGAAAAAGGAGAGGAGATCAAGAGACAGGGGAGGACAAACAGGTAATATTAACCCTTCCTCCTCCATCACTCTACAGGGTGCCTCTGTGATGTTGGTTTAGGACTGACTGAACCAAAAGCACAAACTGACCCCAAAACAACACTTTCCGATGGCTTCAAATGAACAAGAACTTTTAAAACTCTCTCCGCCATGTGACGTCAGTGACTACTTCACACAGTACAGAAACACCCTGGTGGGAAACAGCAGGCTGGATAGGTTTGATTAATGGGTCTGATGGCTTCAGAAGGTAGTGTATATTTAGCATGCTAATATAGGCTCTGCAGAAGCGGAGGAGCTCTCTGATATATTGTTTTGTGCGGTCTCTTAACAGACCTCTCCATTAAAAACTTCCAGCGCATCTGCTCTGGAACTTTATTAAATGGATGACGACACCTGTACATTTACTGAAGAAAATGTAAATGGTGCTAGCACACGCATAACTCACAATTTTGTTGCTAGGGTGCTGTGGGTGGTTGCTTAATATGTCCAGAGAGACTTATAGTACATAAATAAGGGGCTTTGGTTGCTTTGGTTTTCTGGGCAGTTGCTATATGGTTGAAGCACCACTCAAATAGAAGTCACTTTGAAACAAAGCAGCTCTGTTGGTTAATGACATTTACATTTATTTATTTAGCTGACACTTTTATCTAAAGCTACTAAAAATTGCAATACGTCAGAGGTCGCACGCCTCTGGAGCAACTAGGGGTTGAGTGTCTTGCTCAGGGATACATTGGTGTCTCGCAGTGGATGTCTCACACCAAAGGCATGTGCCTTATCCACTGCGCCATCACCACCCCAGTAGTTGTGTAACTAATGCAAAATCTGTATGCATAAATCATAAATTGTAACAAACAGTCATAAGCCATGTTTCCATCCACTTTTCAATCGAATCATCTTAAGTTCGGTTAAAAAACTCATGCGGATAAAACTGGTAAAAGTGTGTTTCTATCCAACGGCTTTAAAGCGAATAAAAACCTGTACGTAATGACGTCACATGCTGTTTTGCGATCAAATTGGTATATCGAATTGATTTGAGACATTTAAGGTGTTTCCATTCATTTTCACACTGAATCGAACAACATTCAAGCAAACTTTTGCGAACAAAGTTTTGTTAGACAAAACGATCAGCGCCATCTACCAACAAATGATCAATATTTCACAAGTTGTAGCCTAATAATGCGTATGTGCCAGCTGATGGCGACATATGTATGGGATAATGTATATGCGAGGCGGTTGTTAGCCTGAAGGGGTTGTATTCGCTATAACAACCGCCACGCTAACGTTATATATTATTCTGCTTATTACATATAAATCAACCAAATAAATAAATAATTTGAACAAAATATTCACTTAAAAACGAGTTTATTGATTTAAAAACGAGTATTGCTTCTGCTAAAGAAAATAGTTTGTTCCATCTCTGAACTTACTGTTTCCATAAGGCATTTTTCATTCGATATCACTTAATTCGAATAAAAACGTGTCAGATGGAAACATGGCTATAGTCAGATTAGTTCTGGCTCTAAAAATCTTGATGTTTTAGCATATAAACATCCTTAAAGAAAACAAAGTGCCACAAAGTATGAGGATAACCTCATTCTGATTAAATGCCTTCTTGGTAATATAGCTTGAAGAAGAAGTATGAAGGAAAACGTTTATGAACCGAGAAACCTCTCTCCCCATCTCTTTTGTCTGTAATTCTGTTCCCCTTTGTTCTCTCAATGTTTCTATTTTCTTCTTTTCCATGCCTCCTGTCAGCCAGAAATCATGCAGTATAAAGAGAGTCTGGAACAAAATACAACCTGTGGCCTTGGCAAGCTTTTCTATCAGGCTGCCATTGTGGCACAATGACACATTACCCCATGGTTTACGATCGCACGCACACACACACACACACAGCAGAAATGTACTGTCTTGATGATGTCTCCATGAGTAAGAATATAATGAATGCTGACTTCAGACCCATCAAAAGACGAGCATTAACCCAATCCAAGCGTGACAGACAGTCAATAAATACTGAATCAGACTTTCCTCACCTTTCTCCAGCCTGTCTGCATGACACAATGCCTGCTTGACATGAGTTCCCAGATATAAACCATCCAATGAACAATGTGGTGACAGAATCAAGTGACCTGATTTAAGTGTCATTTTCTAGATGCTGTGCCTTTTCGGTCTTTGGCATCCAAGTAATTCACAATGACCATGATTTTGCAGTCTGATTGCCCTTGCAATGAACAACAAAAATAAACTTTTTCCTCAATCTCTTGCTTGGTCAGCTGCCTACTTGTTCGTCATTTGAATTGCTGCCCATTCTCCCTTTCTTGTTGATCATCTAAAGCTCACTCTTTAAGAGCCGTGCCATGTTCTTTTACTTCCTACTCTGCACATCCGTCCAATTTTAAGAGCTAGAGAGAGAAAGGAATGGGACAATTATCAGCCGGATTCTCTTCCTGGAGGGAACCCACTCCTGCCTTTATGCCCAACATTGAATTTTCAATAGTCTAATCACTGCACTGTTCCTGGGGCTCTGTGGTCTTTAATATTTTAGGCAAAGAGGTTGACCTGTTGTGCCCAAGAGCTGGGAATTATCAGAGGACCACCGTGATGGCGGAGAAGTGGAGAACTGGCACTTTAGCTATGGCCTCAGAATGACTCATGCCTCCTGCGGTTTACACAGTGTTTCATCACCTGCCTCCAGCCTGAGCCAAAGAGTTTTCGCACAGATAACCATGATTTAATTCCTCTGTAAACAAATAGTTGTAGTAAATCACATTTTAAGCTATTTGGGAAGAATTTAATTGTCTAAATTGTTTTGACACCCAATTTGTGAAAAGGTTTTTGTGCTGAAATGTTGTACATGCTAATTGTTTCGCAAATGCGCCCTTTTTACCGTAGTTAATGTGTGCATCATTATCTAATGACTGAGCTAATCTCTGAAACTGTTCATTTATGTGAGCGTGTGTATTACGCTTTGATGGAGTTTTGTTAGTGCCTTGGGGCAGAGCTTATTAACAGAGTTAAACCAAGAGCCCTGATGAGAGAGTGGTCACCCATTAAACAGTGTTTTAGTCACATTTCTAAAGGATGACATCTCACATTGAGTATTCATCTCTCCCTTCTTTCTCCTCTATTATTTGCAATTAAAACAACTTGTAATGTTTCCCAACGGAAGCCCCAAACAAACAACTCGCCTTCCTCTTTCCGTTCTCTCTCCTTCCTCGTCATTCCCATCCAAAGTTCTGTCTCCGCATTGGATGGCTGAACCTGAGTTCCACTGTGGGCAGGTGTTAATGCATATTCATGAACGCACTAATTCTCATCCAGGCTGCCATTGTGGAGCCAGTACCGTAGGTGGTAACTAGCCTTCACTCAAAGTTAAACAAAACAATACGGTCGTGAAAAAGCTTCCTGGACAGCAAATACATGCATATTCATGAGTGAGTCAGAAAGATGGACGGCAGCCTCAGCAACAAATTACTGCAGTTCAAGGAGATTTTGGAGAACAAATTTGTGTTTTTATGCAAAAACTGTTGAACCAAAACAGAAATTTGACAATGTGTTTACTATGAGATTGAACAAATAGGGACTTTTTTATACATTTATAGAGCTGTAAACTAATAATGGTCTTAATTTCAGAAATTTGGGGAAATTTGACTGAAGCGTTCAATTCAAATTCAAAACCTAATAATGCCTAATTTGCCATGATCTTCCTGGTTTACAAATTATGCATCTTGACTGGTCAAATCCATCAATGGAATATCAGACCAAATGAAAATTAGAGTTTTAGTCTAAATCTGTTACCAACATAACTAAAGCCTGTTGGAAGAGCCAGTCGATATCCCGCCCAAAACGTTGTTTCAATAAACAATACGGGACACAGGACAGAAAAATACCATTTCAAAGCTATTTAGGGCTGTCAACTTTAGTCGTTTAGTCGACTAATCGGTAAAATGTCCGTCTTGGTCGACTGGCATTCTTATTGGTCGACCAGTTGCATTTTATTTTTTACAATAGAAAGAAATTTTCAATGATTTACTCCTTGATTTTTTTTCCTTTACAAGCAGTTATATATTACTGTATTCTAAATATAATTAGCCTATATTTTATCCCCAACTTTAAATGCTTTAATTTAGGCTATTTTCTAACAGCGCAACAGTTTCAGCGCGCACACATAACACTCGGTCCGCACCTGTGGCTGGCTGCACTGCTGCTGCACGCTCAGTAAGGGATATAAATGTTTTCATTCAATTAGAACGCTACTTGTTTTGGTTTTTATCCACTAAATCTCGATGTGGCGTGGACGCATTTGAAAAAAAGAGTGCGTCGCACACGCGAACCGCGTTTCCATTATGCGCGCACCTACATTTGAAATCGAACTTGAGCGCACAAAAGACGTGAGCAGTCCCTTTAATGGCTTTATCACGCTGACTCAATAGATTGTGTTTTCTTGATATGTTTTTGTATTTATTTGTACACTTTACGCATTTGAAAATAGCCTAAATAAATGTACAGCCTGTTATTATTAGGATTGGTTTTTAGGCTATTTGGGTTTTTTGTGTTTGTTTTAAAACGCCAGAGATCGGCTGGACGAAAGTTAACCCATAGCTTTGAAAGTAAAGAAGAATATACAGCCTCTGTATAAACAAGAGCTTTTGTTTGGATTTTTCATTATGTGGCAGAGCAGTTATATTTTTGGTGGATGGTGCTATTTGAAGCTAAAACTTTCAGAGCATAAAAAGAGGTCTTCTCTTCAGGCGAGTATAAGAAAGATACACTGTATGGCTTGTTGCAGAGATCAGGATCTCCTACCAGTTATAATAATTAACCACAAAACTCAACTGCGACAAAAGGTCCTCTGTGAAAGATTGCTTTCAAAGGTACACCCACAAGAATGAAGTTTAAACAAGAAAAAAAAAACATGTTATTTCAAATGTGAAGGACACACCGCTATAGAAAAACGTATGCCAACAGAAACAGATGTCATTTTAATGTAAAAGAATATTTTTCACTCGCTCACACGCACACAAAATAAACACATTTTTGAAAGAACGTCATTTCCATGGAAACAACATTCAACAGATGTTTTGCTAGGCAGTGCCATGTCACATTGGGCCAATGAGTTTATGCATTTCCCCCTAAATTGCCTCTAATGAAAATTGAAAGTAATGGTCATACATAATTGAGAGAGACTAAAGACACAGGAGACCATATTTTCATGGGGTTTTATAAGACAGGAATGGAAAAGGAAACCTAAATATCCTAAAGGACCTGGTCTTAAGTGTCGCCTCTTGGATAAGACTGAACATTTATTTAAAAGAATGGTAAATGGTAAATGGACTGCATTTATATAGCGCTTTCATAGACCCAATGGCCACCAAAGCGCTTTACAATTTGCCTCACATTCACCCATTCACACACACATTCATACACCGACGCGACGGCAGCCATGCAAGGCGCCATCCAGCTCGTCGGGAGCAGCTG
The DNA here is from genome assembly GCA_030378365.1 of Hybognathus amarus. Taxonomy (NCBI): domain Eukaryota; kingdom Metazoa; phylum Chordata; class Actinopteri; order Cypriniformes; family Leuciscidae; genus Hybognathus; species Hybognathus amarus. The sequence continues at coordinate 26,152 of JAQIUQ010000217.1, forward strand.
GGGTAAGGTGTCTTGCTCACGGACACCTCGACACTTGGTCAGGTGGAACCGGGGATTGAACCACCAACCTTCGGTTTGCAGACAACCTACATGAACCACTGAGCCACTGCCGCCCCATTTACCATTTTACCATTTAAAAGAAAAGTGCCTAAGAAAGAGACATCAATACATGATTTATGCTCTCTTTATATCATTGCCTGACAGATTAATCAGATATTCACTCCTGAGAGTGATGATACTATCATAGCACTATGATGTGCCCGAGGAGTCAGTCACACTGCATATTCATGAGGAGGGGGACGTGAAGGAAGACCACATGGTCATCCTTCGTACAAAGATAATGAGGCAGGTACAATCATTTCAACAAGCACCATATATTCAGTGTTTTAGCAGCTACTGTAAATGTACTTTATATTTCCCATCATCCTATGCAAGATAGCATCAGGATGCTGTGTTAGCAAAGTTACAGCTGCTCACATTACTTTAGTTGGAGTTAGGGATGCAAATTATCGATTAATTCATTAATAGTTAGTTGATCGACCTTATTGATCAATTAACGATTAACTGATAAGTGGCTATTTTCCTGAAAATGTAAATTTTTCATGATATCAATAGTGTCTTTAACATAAAAAGCAAAATATTGGGTAACACTTTACAATATGGGTGCACTAATATGCATTAATTCATGCTTAACTAATGCACAGATAATCATGAGTTAATGTATAACTCATGAATAACTAAACCATTAATTAATGATTACTGCATCAGCAACTAATAAAGAGTCTATATGATTAATAGATTAAGTAATACATGAATTGCTATTAATTCAATGTGTCATTGTGTATTAATTCCTTAATAACATATTTTATTAACTAATAGTGTAATTTAATGTGTTAATTACCACAATTAGTCAAATACTTAGGCACTTCAACTTCCAGCTGTCTGATTTAATTAATCACTGAGCTAAGGTATCATTATGTTATGACTTGACTTGTTGGGGCACATCATTATTAACTAGTCATTTAGTAATTGTAGCAATTTGCACATGAATTTGCAACAATTAAGTAATTAATCATGTATTAATGCATATTAGTGTACCTGTCATATTATTTGGAAGTTGAAAAATAAGGCTTTGGCTCATTCTGGTAATTAACATATTAATTAACACTATTAGTTAAAAAATGAGTTATTGTGGAATTATTCCACGAATTACATATATTAACTTAATAACAATTAATGTGTAAACTAGTTCATAATGTGGTAATCATTAATGAATAGCTTAGATAATCATTAGTTACACATTAATTCAGTATTATCTGTGCATTAGTTAAGCATGAATTAATGCTTATAGTGCGCCCGTATTGTAAAGTGTTACCAAATATATATTGATAAAAATTAATGTTATATTGCTCAATTGATGATTATTGTAACAGTTGGGATACGGTAAATATAATGGCATTTATGCAGTTTATCAAAGTAAATTATGCACAAAAAATGTAAATACATAAAAAATAATTGTGCTCACCGGTTGCATGTGAAACATTAAGTAACATAAAATAAAAGAAAATCTATATGGTTAAAATTAAGATTACTAGACCTGGAAACTAAACACAACTTAAATCACCCATGAGGAAGGTAATAGTAAAATTAGCGGCCAGGGTTTCCCATACGTTCTTTAATTTGTGGCGAGCCCGCCAAAATATGAACACTAACCGCTACACATTGATTTAAAAAATATTTTGTTACTCTCCCGTACTCTTCTCGCACTATCTTTCCCTCATGGAACACCGCTGCACAAATCTGTTCAACACAGCGCTGTTACTGTTGGAAACCCAGCTTAAAAAAGTTATTAGCAATCATGCAAGGAGCTTAGCTAATAAGGAGAGCTAAGTTATTGTTAGAATACAGATTGCTTTTCGAGGTTAGCATGCTGTAGCTCGTAACCACTCCTTTTGACCACCTCATGTTTGGTTTCTTTTTGGTCGCCTCAAGTTTGTGTCGTGTCTCTCGCGTGAGAATCTCGGCTCACGTTCACAATGTTCAATTAGCCGACAATTAATTTAATCGAGTAAATTCTTGTCGAAAAATAAAATCGAACAACCGATTAACCGTTTGCATCCCTAGTTGGAGTGCTCAATCTAAAAGCATGATTGGCAATTGATGTAAATAAGAGCGAATATGGCAAAATTCTGATAATGTCAAGATGTTATAAGAGATGTGTTATGATGCATTTTTGGCAGTCCTGATGGGTGTTTGTGTGATCTGTAAACTCTGGCTCTGTCACTCACAGGGGTGTAATAACACAGAGATAATGACTCAGCATTTCAGCAGGGTGGAAAAGTTCTCTGTGAATTTCAATAAAGCAGATGGTGGCAATGCTATCAAACATGCAGCTCACAGTTTCACTTTTCCTCAACTGTGAGGACAGTTGGGCCTTTATTTAGCAGCTTTAGCGAGACAAGTCTGGCTGTAACTGGTAGCTGAGAGCTTGAATCATGAATGGTCTGTGTCCTGAACTATGACTGTTATAGAGAGGACACTGAAAACCAGGTGATATCATCTTTGAGTGTGCCATCTATTTTCAACATATCATTCAGCATGAAAGCGAAACTCCCCTTGACAAGCAAAATCACAACCACCAAAAAAAAAAGAGAGACAAGCTCTTTTGGAAATGAACCCCCCTTGACTCGTCCTCCCGATGCAGCAGCCAATCACACTGTGAGACAGCTGCATCTCATCTTTTCTCAGAGCTCGTCCTACAGATGCTTGTCTGGCTGCTCCTGTGGACCGATGAATCCTGCAGGTAACGAGTCAGCACAGGGAGGCATGCTGGGACACGTGGCTCTTCTTTTGTGCATCTCGTTTGCCTAAATTTGCATTCATTATGCATCAGGCAAGGGCTCAGAGAGGAAGAAGGGAGTGCAGTGTGGCGCCGTGGTGGATTGTGGGAGCTCTATGGGGGGCCAAGAGCTCTCAGGGGCTGGAAAAACAACTCAGTGGGTTATTGAGCACAAGGGTACAGCAGTTCACTGAGGTGAGTGGGAAGCAAAAGAGCTAGATTTTAAAACCTAGATACGGATGCAATATTTTAAATATTTTAATTACGGCGTTTCCTTAGATACCACATTTGAATCAGATTTTAAGGCGACATTGCATACTGTATATCCTTTGCAAATGAAAGCAAAGCCAGAATGCACACAGTTCATTGGGGGGAACAACATGCTAAAAATGCAACATGCTAATAATGATGATTAGGATGTTATCTTAGGAGGCCTGTAAGAGGCTGAAGAGGTTGTGGAACAGAGCTAGTTTGTGTGCGAATAAGCATATTTCTTCGAACTGCTTGCGGTTTAGGAGGTGGAAGTGAGCTATACTGGGAGTCGGAGGTGATGGAGCAGAGAGACGGAGCAAAGAGGAGAGGAAGAACATGTTTAAACATCTCGATGCACACGCTCAGGCAAACCCCACTGACACATCACAACTCCTCCAGTCTCCTGACAAATCCTGACAGATTAAGTGCTTTCATCTATTCACCATTTGCCACAAGAAAAGCGTTTATGAGAGCCGGGACAGTGTACATTAGTAATATTCCCTTAAGCACTCAATCCTGTCAACTGCAATTTGGAAAGGAAAAAAAAAAAGGTCAAGTCCTTTCTTTTCTTTTTTGACTCTTAAAGATGATATGATAGCAGGAGGACGGTATTTGTGTCAGAATAGTTCTCTGAAACAAATCAGTTCCTGATACTGGTTTCCCTCTACTGAGCAGCAGAAACAGTAGGCCTACATACAGTATGTGTATTCTCATAACAACAAATAAAGAAAAAAGCAGCAGTAAATGTCGAATATATATATATATATATATATATATATATATATATATATATATATATATATATATATATATATATATATATATATATATATATATATATATATATATATATATATATATATATATATATATATATATGAAGAGTTCAGATGCAAAAGCCTCTAAATGCCATTAGAAATTTTCTTCTAAAATGACAATTTTTATCAAGCTTGTATATTTAAGTTCAGTAATTTCACTTAAATGACAATTAATAGGTAATCTTCATTGCCATTTAAGTGAAATTACTGAACTTAAAGCTTGATAAAAATGGTCATTTTAGAAGAAAATTTCAAATGGCACTTAGAGGCTTTTGCATCTGAACTCTTATATATATATATATACATATATATATATACATAAATATACATATACATATATATACATGCTTAAAGATCAGGATGAATCTTATTAATCAAACACCAGTCATATCAACCGAAGAAACTGTTTCTAAATTGTTATGAATAAATTAGTTTTAGTACAATTAAGTTTTTATTTAGCATTATAATGTATTTCATGACAATTAGGCAAATTAAGTCTCATTACTGTAATGTGAAAAATATCACATTTAAATTCTTAAGTGTCATTAAAGTAATATTTGTTATACAGTCTTATCATTTATGCTAATTTTATTTAAAATAAAAAAGGCTCCAGAAAAGATTATTCTAAAGAGAAAATTAAAATAAACAAAAAACTCAATAGGAAAAAATCTCTGCAAATTCCAACATAAATTGAGGGAGAATATGTGCATAATTCTCAAGAAAATAATGTCAAAATAGCTTTCCTTTTCTTAACGCATAATCGAGTTTCTTATCCTACAAAACCAAAAGTAAAAAGTGTTTTCACCCTTAAAAGGTTTTGTGTGATGACTTCATGTAAAAAAAAGCTCTTCTGAACCCATAAACTGATGAGGACAGGAAGATCAAGTCAACCAGCATGTTCTCAAAGGCTTAGAAGAAGAAAAAAACATCACGACCAGCGAGTCTTAACACAATTTAAACTAATCACTTTCATTACAGGCCTGATCGGGTTATCTGTCCTTGCTGCAAACAGCGGGGATATTAGCTTTATTCAAACTGCTCAAAATAGTCAGAGAAAATGGAGTGAAAATGCCAGTAATTAAGTTATGCAGCTATGTTCTAGGCGTAACCACGGCGACACTGAGCTCAGTGTCCACGCCGGTGATGAAAGCCAATCATGACACTGAGCAGACTCAATGCAGGCTGATGTCCGGAGATTATATCTGATGTATCTCATGCATGTGCATAAACAGATAATGGAAGAGAGATTTTATTTAGGGAGCGCATTTCTACAGCGAGAGAAGGCAAACTGTAGTCTATACTCCTTTGAGAAGCTTATATGAAAGTAACATCCGATGCATACATCTGCACATCGCCTTTATTGACTGCTGGGATTGGGTCAGAGTTGTAAAACACTCTAAATAATGTTTACTAGCGTGTATATGTTTGCGAGTTGTGTGTAGTTGGATTTCATATATAGAAACAAACAATGCCAGAACCTGTTAACACACACACAGGCATTAATTTACACTGTAAACACTTTATATCACTGCCCAAAGGTTGAGTTCATGCCAAAGAGGACACCAGGGACTGAGAGACTGTTCCAGACACAAACATATCTGTCATTTCCTTCAAATAGAGATGAGACAGAGCCATATCAACACAGAGCAGCTCATTCAGATCAATACACACAATCACCACTGTGTAACCCATTCTACACACACACCAGCACACCTGAATCTGTAGGCTTCTGTCTCCTTAAATCAAATCTCAACCTTTAAATCAATATCAAAAGTGGCAGGCCGGCATGAGGAGACAGAAACAGTGCAGGAGTCATTTTTAATGACTAAAAAAAAAAATCAACCAACCTCGGTTGACTTTCAGTGACTGTTTGGGATAGATAGCCTCACCAAATGGTTCAGACGCAACACTTTCTGTGGGGGTTACATGCACTGAAGAATTGAAGAAAACCTCTATTACAGAAGTATGGGGTTGATTTTGATTTCCACGTGTCATTGGTGTTAATATCACCACAGACAAGAGCTAAAACAAAATGTTTCCCAAAATTTTGGAATACACATTTACAACTCCTACTGTTTGAGTCTTATAGTCACTGAAGCGTTGCTCTACTGAGTGCAGGATATGATGTGTTGGCTCATGGCTTTGGCATGTGACTGCAGAGCCAGTCACAATATGGCCTAAAGGTGTGGGGTCTGATCACAGGCGGTGAGATGAAGAGACAGAGGACGAAACTGAGACGAGGGCGAGTGTGCTTCATTAATCTCTCAGTGGCCATCCCATCTGGACTTGGATGGAAAGGTCGGTGGCCACATGCAGGTAGAGAAAGGACAGGAGAGATGTTAAGATGGTCAATAAGGAACCGAAAAAGAGGGAGAGTGTAAATAAAGAGCTACCCTCTATCACGACCAATTTGTACAGAATTCGTACGAGTGATTAAAAAGTGGCTAATTTGTACTAATTCGATCGACCTCACTCGATACGAATTCGTACGATTTGTCTAAACCCATGTAATGGTTAGGTTTAGGGGCGGGGTTAGGGGTAGGTCATTCGTACGGATTCATACGAATTGGCCATTTCGTAAAATATGTTCGTAAAATATGTCACTCGTAAAATTCGTATGAATTCCCGTGAGATCGGGATTGGATACATAAAGAAACAAAAGAGAGACATGTATGGCTTCAAAAGGTAGTGAGCTAAGTTGTAAGATGCATTCAGCATTAGCATCACTGTTCCTCATGTACTTTAAGTACAGATACCACAATGGCGTGAGGGTCTCTGTTCATCTGAGATTTAACAGAGTGAGACTGAGACTTTTATAGAGTGGTCTGCACAATAACTACAAAAGAAAAAAAGAACTTGGGCATCACTGAGGTTTTTCACCTTGTATATGTTTTTTTTATCTTTGTCAGTCTTTCTTTCTTCTGGCTTTGGACCTTTTCTGCTTCTTCAGCCATACAGGTACTTATTCTCACATTGCCCTAGATGATAAAGCATGAGCAGTTCAAGTCCCCCTCTTTCTCCCCCTTCACTGCCTGTCAGTTTTCTATACTATCCTATCTAAAAATAAGGCACAAATGCCAAAAAATAAATAAAAAAACATTAGCTTAGCAACATGCTAAAGTCAACTTTAAAGGGACACTCCGCTTTCTTTTTTTGGAAATAGGCTCATTTTACAACTCCCCCAGAGTTAAACAGTTGGGTTTTACCGTTTTCAAACCCATTCAGTCGATTTTCTGAACCAGACAGTTTCTGGTCTCATTGACTACTATAGTAGGAAAAAAATATACTATGGAAGTCAATGAGACCAGAAACTGTCTGATTACTGATATTCTTCTAGATATCAAAAAATTGTCTGAATACATTAGAAAACGGTAAAACCCAACTGTTTAACTCTGGGAGTGGTAAAATGAGCCTATTTCCAAAGAAAAAGTGGAGTATCCCTTTAACAATTATGTCTCTGTGCAAAATGGCATTTGTGTTATGTAGAATTTATGTTCCAAATCTTATGAGCTTCTTTGACAGTTATATTGCGGTCTTAGAAAGTGGCTGCCTGTGTAAGCAGTGAGGCAGCTTACTGGGTTTTGGAACGGAGCTATTGCAAGAACGTGAAAGAGCCAGAGAGAAGCAGTAATTACCAGGTGCTCTGGGTGTACGCTTTACCGCTCTCGACCCTGAGATGGCTCTGTGTGAGTGGAGTGGGCCGGCTGGCAGGGTGGGCAGTTCAGAGCAGACAGCAGATGCTGCTTGAGCCCGGCACACAGATGCAATCTGATCAACGCTCAACAGTGCCAGGGGCCAGAGACAGACGGACCAGACATACGGCACTCTGGCAGGTAAATCAGAACCACCTCGTCTTTGCTGAGACTCCACAACTTAAAGCCTTCTTTGCATAGACTTCCTTCTTATTGCCGGTAACTGCACCAGTGCTACTTCCTCTCTGCATTGCTGTAGAAAAAAAGCATAGTGCCTAAGGTTGAGATTCATTAATCAGTTTCAGACCCAAGAGAAACCTTATTCTGTTCATCCTGACGCCCCTCACTTCTCAGCGCTGACCGCAAATTCCCTTCCTTCTCTATCACTGTCCTCCTAAAGTATTGGTATAACAATGCATTTCTAAGGCAAATCCTCAGGGTGCTGCTTCTGAAGGAATCTGGCTGTTTGGAGGAAAACAAGGATTCCACAGATAATTAGCTGAAGGCAAGGTTGCTTTTTATCAGAAAGCTCCAGATTTCTGTTGCCTTTCTTTCGTCTCACCCAATCATGTGTCTTTTCTGCATGTTGCAGGGTATTATTAATCAATGTCCAGGATAATAAGGTCCTACATGGCCAGAGATTGCGGTTTGAGGCAATTGTGCAACAATTTTAAATGTCCGCTGTGCAACTAGCCAAAATGGGGAACCTCTAAGGGGCAACACATTCTTTATTGTCCAACAAAACAGAGGGATGTTTGGATTTAGAAGGATGTGGATATGGATTTGGCCCAAAAACTAGGTCTGCAATAAAGCCACTTATCAAAAATAGCAAGATTTCACTGTTACACATGCTTGGAGAGAGATAAAAGTGTAAAACTTTAATGTTTAAATTCACTTTGATCCTGCAGAACATAATGAATTCATTTTCAGGCTGCTAGAACAGCATAAATCTATAGAAAACCTGAAGGTTAAGAATTATCTGAATATGGCTGAAATTGATGTCAAAAACCTTTTAGCTCAACACCTCTACAGTAACGGATCGAATCTAAACTCCTGGCAAGAACTCACAGTTTACACTATCCTGAAAAAATAAATAAATAAATAAAATAATTTCATTTATATATATATATATATATATATATATATATATATATATATATATATATATATATATATATATATGAAGAGTTTCAGATGCAAAAGCCTCTAAATGCCATTTGAAATTTTCTTTCTAAAATGACCATTTTTATCAATCTTGTATATTTTAGTTCCGTAATTTCACTTAAATGACAATTAATAGGTAATCTTCATTGCCATTTAAGTGAAATTACTGAACTTAAATATACAAGCTTGATAAAAATGATCATTTTAGAAGAAAATTTCAAATGGCACTTAGAGGCTTTTGCATCTGAACTCTTCATATATATATATATACTGAGTCAATGCTAAATTTGCTGAGTGTTTCAGCTGGCTGTAGTGGCCGAGTCCTGTATGGCCCAAGTAGGTATTTTTTTAAATAGCCCCAGAAAGGGTTTGTACGTTAAAAAGGGTAACCGGTGGCTGTCATAACACTGTTTAATGCGCTTTGGCACTCGGGCAGCCCAGAGTTCACATTTCTAATAAATGAGCTTTGGGAGGACTGCTAAAACTGTCCCCACTGATCATAGCAGGCCTACTCCACACATGTAAGAAAAGTGAGCCAGCCTTTGATGTATGCAAAATGTTTATGTAACAACTCACAAGGAGATGGGATATGAAGTATTAGTCAATGGTTGTTCCTGAAAGAACCATCTGGATGTGAAAGGTTTACATCTGGAGTTTAACAGAGGTTCATTTAATCTAAATATCCTATGTGTTGAAGGAGCAGGAAGTTTTATTTATTCAGTGTTTATGCCATGGCAGTGACACCAACTTCAATCCTCTTTTTTAATCTATGCATCAAAACCAAAGACAACCCTCGTTACATCAAAAGAACCCAAAAATGTTCTTTTCTAAACGAGCTAAAAATGGTCATGCTGTCAAATATGAAACTGATCAATTATCCTGACAATAATGTCTGGATTGCATTGGGTCAAAGGGGACAGTACTATTGATATGTGCGGTCTGCACAGGTGAAACACAGAGACCAAGTCAATTGTAAAGTAACAACATATCATTCGGCTGGGACAGCTGACCTGTGAGCAGTTCATTGATCTGCGACATTTTCTCTCATCCTGGGAATACCCACGTGAAGGAGCTGCAATACAATACGATAATGCTAAAATAACACATGCTTTAAATAAATATTATAGTAATCTGAAGTGACTGAATCTTACAGAGTGCGGCATTACATTTAAAGGAGATCCGAGGCAAAACCAAGAACACCATATAACACCACAAATGCAAGGATACATTACAAGATTAATAATGTGATTAATAAAAGCCAATGAATGTTACAGAGTCATATACAAGGATCAGAGCACATGATACAAACATTCATAGTGTCACGATGCAATCAAATATGGCTGAGTTGCTTCACGCCTCGAGTCACTACACTACAGCAAAAGCAATTTCTGTTAGATAAACACCCACAAAAACTGAAGGAGAAAATGAAGACGGGGAAAATGATGGGAACGCTGATAAGATTTGAGCAGATGGGAGTCATCATGCAAAGCTTTGCATGACATTTTACCACTATGACATGTCTATGATATAAATCATTCCTAGATATAAAAAAAACACTTAAGACAGAGTAAAAATCATTGCAGCATAAGTGAGAATAAGTGCGAGTTGTTCTTCCATCGTTGATTTAGAACAAGCCCTATAGCAATTCTGTGGTTCACTGCCAATTAAACGTGAATGTCGGTCTAACTAATTACCAGTAGACTACACTGCGTTACTTTACACTGAATGATGATGGCGCTTAAAATGATGGTAATTACCTGTCAATTGGACGTAATTGACAATAACAACAGTAGCGAGTGCACAGATGAGGCGGGGACAGACATGTCAAGGGTCCTCCAGACGGGTCTGATGGGTAGACATACTGACAGGTGATTTAATGGCCCAGAGACTTCATTCCACATGTTTAGTCTCTCTTTCCCCAACATTTTCCTTCTTACATGTTCTTTAAGTCTTTTTTCCATTCTTTGTTTTGCTTGCATAGTCTCCTTCTGTAGTTGGCAGCACAACGGGACTTTCTGCCGTCACTTGCCTATTTAATTGGAGCATTAATCTTATTATTATTTTCTCTCTCTCTTTCGCTGACAAAGAGGCAGGTCAGTGACAGCTCCCACTGTGTCAGTGCACTGGACTGTCTGTACCCTCCCTTTCCTTTCACACAATCTGTTAGCTCCACACTAGGGCCATTCATTATTGATCAGAGCCGGAGTTGCTGCTTGTCCGCGAGGCCAGCAGCACCATTTCCATCAGGAATATTTGAGGCCATAAAGTCATTCAGTGAGAGATTCCTGGAGAGATGCACGTCTCGTGTTGTACGGCTGTGGGCGCTGAGGGGCTCATGCTGCTTGTGTGAAAAATGAACATCTTGCCCACAGTATGTCACAGTAAGAGCCTGGGGCTAGAATACCAGAGAATGAAGCAGGATGACACTTCCAGTTAAACACACAACTATGGCTTTAGCCTGTACTTTGAGTTCGTTTTTAGTGTAATCTAGGTATTCTACTAGCTAGTACTTCATAGCATGTATGTGTTTGAAACTGACCAAATAATATGTAGATTATGCATTCTCTTCTACAGAAATGCTTAAAGGAGAACTCCGGCGCAAAATGAACCTTTGGTCTAATTACACATTGTTACCTAGTCAACCGTTATCTGAGATTTGTTTTCATGATTGCCGAATGTAAATAGTTTTATCTCTAAAACAGTTTAGCCTATAATGCTAGTATAACGCTAGTAAATGGGGCATAGATTAATGACAAATAAAAAACGCTTTTTATTACCACTAGCCCCACACTAACACAGTAGCATTATAAGGGTCCCTACATTCAAACCGAAGCATTAAGAACTTTGTCAGTGTCCATACAGTTTAATAAGAAGATATTTTATACATACAGTTAACTTTGCGAATACAGGAAGAAGCCATCTTTGAAAAATAGTCTCTATCAGTCGATCTACGAACGCTCGATCCAAGTGCGCTGAACTGTGCAGAATCTCATATAGTCTGTTGTTTCCGGAAGAAACACAAACACGAACCATTTTCTTCTCTTCAATATGTACACGTAGCCTACTGTTCGCGCTCACCTTATCACCTCACCAGTGCACTTGGATCGACGTTCGTAGATCGACTGGTAGAGACTATTTTTCAAAGATGGCTTCTTCCTGTATTTCGCGAAGTTGACTGTATGTATGAAATATCTTCTTATTAAACTGTATGGACACTGACAAAGTTCTCAATGCTTCGGTTTGAATGTAGGGACCCTTATTATGCTACTGTGTTAGTGTGGGGCTATTTTGAGCCTTGTTAGTGGTAATAACAAGCCATTTTTATTTGTCATTACTCTATGCCCCATATACTAGCGTTATAGGCAAGACTATTATTAGGCAAGATAGAAACTATTTACATTCGGCAATCATGAAAACAAATCTCAGAGAACGGTTGACTAGGTAACAATGTGTTATTAGACCAAAGGTTCATTTTTCGCCAGAGTTGTCCTTTAAAGTATCTGGCTAGTACAGTGATTCTCAACCTTTTTGACTGCAAGGCCCCCAACTGCCCACAACAATATTTAAAGGCCCCATTATTTTTCCAGTTGTTCATGTTTTACTGGATAGGGATTTTATTTTTACTTCAATTTCTACCATAAAATATTTCAGAGCCCTACCCCATAGAATATTTAAGTCGTCCTGAGGCTCCCCTTAAGTTTGCTGAGGCCCCCTGGTTGAAAAGCACTGGAATAGTGTTTAGAGATGGATCGCATTGTGCAGCGGTGCTCCTGTGGGCGATGCCAGGATTATGTTTCCACCTTTTCTCTTCATTTCCTATCATTTTTGGCTATTCCTGTTTTTAAAACAGTCTCCGGCATGTTAAGCTATGGTGCTCAATCAGGTGACTTAGGATTGAGTAGAGCTTGTAATGTGTGCTGATGCCATTGCTCATCTCTTCAATACTTATCTGTCTTACAAAAAGTGCCAAAGCCAAAGGATACCCCATGTGAGGTAACTAGAAAAACCAGACTGTTCACGATCATTATTATTCATGATTATTGATCATGACTATGGATAGCGATGCAGTAAACCAAAAGTTCCTTCCCCGTTTAAGGTCATTTTACTGTTGGAGAGGGTAACATTTAAGACACATCTGAAACATCTCTGACATCCCCATGCAGCAGCCGTTGTTCTAGGAACAGTCGTGATTATCCAGCAGCGTGTAAGTCGGAGGCAAGTCACGACAGGGAAAATCTCCCCTTTTGAAAAGGTCACAGGCCTCTGCTTTTGTCTAATGTCAGGATTCATCCACACGCATATGGCCAGCGAGTGGCCTACTATATTTCCATTTGCTTTCAGATAGGGACGGATGAGTAAAAGAGACCTTTACAGACAGTAGCACACTGCTCTAATACTGTATAATATCTCTGGATTAAAAACGCACAGCACTGTTCTTGTGGACCACAACATCCTGTGTAATTAAAGAGCGAGAGTGGCTTCCTGAGCTGGGTTATAAATGATCAATTGGAGATCATTATGCATCTAGCGTTAATCAGTCATGTGGCAGTACGAGAGGAACTGGGGCTGCTTTATGGCTGTGTTGAGACTCCCTGTGAATCTAAGTGAACTCCACATCCTGTTCTATAGCTATACATTAACCCGCAGTTCATTAATCACACGCCTCTAATTATCTCAGCAGAAGCAGCACGGGTGCAGATAACCGCACCAGGTATGTCAGCACGCACTACAGATGTTTCCAAAACCTAGCTGGCTGCCGTGTATTTAACGCAGAATCCAAATTGAAACGCTCTTCATACTGTAAGCGGCTGATATCAAATGCTCTACATAAGCATAAAACACAAATAGCACTACTCACAGGACTCCATATTTTGACTTTGATATTAATGTAAAAACGTAACGTTAAAATATTAAATAATTTGCAAAAACATAAATATTGGCTAACAGTTCATTTAAATACTTTTAAGCTATTTTTCTTGTGGTAATTAATTAATGTGGGATTGCAAAGTAATGCTATCATAAATCTACATTTACATTTAAAGTATGCGATTTTTGCCTTAGTTCCAACATTCTTTTGAATATTATAATACATTTCAATGCAATGCAAAAAACATTTGTACACAGATTTACAGTTAGTGAATGACACCCGTATAAGCAGCTTGTTAGACTTTGGAACAGCATCTGTTTTTACACATATACCTGTACTAGCTATGCATACAAACGCAATGGTGTCGCAGTCAGGATGTGTGAATATGAAATCCAATATGGATGTTCACACACTCTTGGTATGGTGTATGCTGACAGCAGAGACAGCCATACATGACACAAGAGCTTCCATCAACTCAAACTGTCAGCGAAGAAACACGCAGAAAGAAAGTTGTTCTATATGGCAGAGAGCTAAAGAGAAAGCAGAAGCCCATCTGTTGTCTAAGACAAAGTCACCCTCTTATTTGGATATCTGGACTTGTGTTCTGAGGCACAAAGCCCTCTTCTGGGAAATGAATTTGAATATTGGTAAAAACATGCTTGTATCTGATGCCATGTTGCATAGAATGAGAAAAGAGAAAAAGAACGCAAGACACATACTGTCTGATGCCCCCAGGGAGAACCCATATTCACATGGTCATATGCAAGAGTTATAAAGATGCTTTCATAAGTTTTTCAACAACCTGTTGATAATTACAGCAAACAGCTGTGGTCACTGTTAACCTCCAACTAGGGCTGCACGATTCTTGCTAAAATGTGAATCACGATTTTTCTCCATGGGAATTGAGATCACGAATCTCTTACGCGATTCTCTTTTTTTTTTATCCAAAATGTATTGCACTCAAGTAAAAAAAAAAAAAAAAAAAAAAAAAAAAAAAAAAAACACAAGACAGAAAGTGCAGTAACAAAAAATAAATTTAAAAAATCTAAATTGTTTCAGCTGGTTCTTTGGGGCTAGCCTATGTAGCTGTCTGTGCATTACATGAACTAAAATAAAGTCTAGGCTATATTTAATATTTTCTGGCTAGTTTACTTTAGCTTTTTTTAGAATCAGACATCACACTTTCACCCAAACAGAATAATTACAAACAAGTTTAAATGGGTAGCATAAATCTTCTATAAATATTTTTGAGTCTTCATATCTAAAAATCTCCAAAATGCTCTACGTGAAACTGCGGTCTTCCAAACTTTCATGTTGTTTGAAGACGTCTCTCTCTCTCTCTCTCTCTCTCTCTCTCTCTCTCTCTCTCTCTCTCTCTCTCTCCTGTCAAGCGCAGCAGTTTCTATTCTACATCATCACTCACCGATCAAACTAGGCTTTGGCGGGACTAATATGTGCTTAAGCGGCCTCCAAAAAGCGGACGATCTGACGGTTTTAGAAGATTAACAAACCGAAACTAAAAAACTATTTGAGACAAGCTTTTATTTACCCAAACCTGCAGCCACACAGGCGTGTAAAAGATACAGGCGGCTATGGGACTCGGCTATTATTTTATATAAGTTTTAAGGTACTTCAGTTCTTGTTAAAACTGACTAGACATGCTTATTTTGTGTGAAACTACTTTTTGAGTGAAATCATATTAATTTTGTTCCTCAAAAGTGTGCTTTCACTTTAATTGAGCGCACGTTTCACTGCTGCTCACGCGCTGCCCCTGCTCCCGGTGAAAACTTTGATTAACATGCAAGACCAAAAAAATATGCGCTGCTCACGTGCAACACCTTTAATTTAGACATTCCCTGATGAAACATCCGCATGATTGATTTGTGAATTATTGTTTTGTTTTTGTGTGAGTGTGACCAATATAACGCGTGAATGCAGCATGATCTGAATGCAGGGAAATACACGGAAGTGAATCGCCATCATTAAGAAATGAGATCACATTTGTGTTTGAATCGAGATTCGCGATTTTTTTCGATTAATCGTGCAGCCCTACCTCCAACATCACATACATCTGCTTGGGTCTTCAATACACGCTCTGTTTGCTTAGCATTTTAGATGGTGATTTAGTTTATGCATAAAAGGAGGCACTGAAAAACTGCAAATATCTGAAATTACTGAAAGTAACACACACACACACACACACACACACACACACATATATATATAATTAATACATACATATATATGCATTTTTAAATTAATTAAATATAAAACTTTCTTTTGATATATCTCCAAAAACAGCAAAAAAAAAAAATAAAAATAAATAACCCTGACTAAAATCCAGTCTGTATGTTTGTTTGTTTTGAATTCTGATCTTTATTAACAGGTTAATAAATCGGATTAAGGCTCAATCCCAATTCACCCCTTGGTCCGATTCTTGTTGAGATCGAAGTGGTAGGGCGAAGGGTAGGGCTACATAGCCCTCGAAACGGAGATTTTTCAGAGGCACACTCCAAATGGAACATTTAAATTTTTAAATTTAAACATTTAAATTTAGCGCCAGATGATTCCACCACGCACTTTATTTTTCTCTTATAATAACACTATAGTCGTTTAAATTAAGAAATCGTATAATTAACTTTCCGATCAGAAAAGACATACATTTCGAGGAAGGGATGTTATAATCATCATGTTATTTCAAGTTAAGAGCAGCTGCGCTGATTGTCAGTTGGAAAAATCCAGTAAAAACTCTGTAACGGCAGAGCCATTCGCCAACGATTGATGACGTATCGGGTTCATGAAGGGTTGTTCCATTTCGTAGGGGAATATTTCAACCCCTTGGCCCTTGTAACTCTGTTTTAAGGGCTAAGGGGTACACTCGAAGACAAGGAGTGAATTGGAATTGAGCCTTAAGTCTTACTTTAAAAGAGACTCATCCAATAGACCTCAAGATAGAGGACAGATGGGGCAAATTTCAAACACACACACAAAACCATCATGAAATTTTAATCAGTGATTAACCATAAAGCGGTAATATAAAAATTAGGACCAGATAGGAAGAACGGAGTGGGAGATGAAGGTGTAGGAGGGGCTGCACAGCACTTGACCCTTTTAAATATTAAGTATCAGGGCCACTATCTGCAGTCATCAGCGCTTATTGATTGAGCATGAATGTGGACTATATACACACACAATCACTCACACCCCCCTTATCCTGACCTCTCTCCCTCTGCTGTGCTGCATGGCAGTTTTAATTGCTGCGGTCAGAGCCATACCCCATGGGGTCATTTCAATTAAACAGAGTATCTAGAGAAGAGAAGAAAGAGGGAAGTCTCTACTTCTATCTCAGCCTGAGCCCATTATTTGACACGCGGCACACACACACAAGCCACAATAAATTAACATAGATCCCACAACCCTTATTTAAATCAGAGGAAACCTCTCTCTGAGTGAAAGCTCATTCAGTGCTTATCACTTAATAATGCTTATCAGGCTTTATTTGTAAATCTAATGGGACAATCTATTTTTTATTTTGATTACATTTAGTCTATATTTCATGCTTTATTTGCATTTCCATGACAGGAACTGTTGTAGTATTAGGCCTAACCTTTGCATCTATAAATCAAAATCTTCATTCATATGCAACAATCTACAATATTAGTTCACGCTGAGAGCTTACACAGGGGACGATTAATGACTCAATCACCATAATCAGTAACCATGCAAAGAAAGGCTGGAAATAAGAGCAACCTCATGCGTGTATAACCTTATCACAGGCTTGCATGATGTGCTCGACACACCCTGAGGTGACATCAACACAATCATTCCTCTTTCCATGGAGCCTGACCGTCAACCTTTGACCTGTGGGGCTGATCTTGCGGCACAGGGGTTGAATATGTCTAGACCAGTCATGGCTTCAGGCAGAGGGTCTGACTCTATGTGAGATTAAATAAACAAGGAGGGTTTTCTGCTCTGCTTTTGAAAAGAGTCACTAGACGCCCACTGGGCCTTTGAGTGGGATCACTCCACTGCACTCTGTGATCAGCCGGCTGTTGCAGGGCCGCAGACAGACTCTGTGATCGGCTAGAGAGGTCTGAGAGTTCTGGCCCACAGGGCTGAAACAAAAATCAGAGACTCGATCATACACTAGAGAGGTCTAAAAAAGACATTGCCTGCCTCTATATGATTTTGTCCAGGCCAGCAATGGAGCAGTATTCGAATAAGATTATTTCTTGTCTGAAGTGAAGGGAACTGTAAACCAGAACTATAACACAGCTTAATATTATAAAACATTTATATTATAAAAAGGTATACACTTTTTTCACATATTTTTAAGTATCTCAGGATGTCTGTGACCGTGACCATCAAAGTTAATTGGTAACGCTTCCTTTTACAGTACAGTACTGACAAGCCCCTTTTCCACCAAAGCATTTTGAGAGCCGGTTCGGAGCCGGTGCCTGCGCGCAAACCAGTTTTTTGTGTTTCGACAGCCAAAGAACCGGTTCTCGGCCAGGAGAACTGGTTCCAAAGTGGCACCAACTCTTTGCTGGACTAGAACCATTCTTTTACCATGTCATGCTTATGTCGGGGGCTGGGGCGGGTTTAGATGTGTTCATACACATCTTTTGGGCCATCATAAAGGATCGCAAACCCAAGAGAAACATTTGCAGAAACACGACGGAGTCCGCCTTTGTAATTGTTATGCTTGAAGTTAACGCAAGCGTTTCTTTTTTTTGTTTTTTTTAAAGACATTATAGACACAAGACAGGGGTACATAACTTATCAGAAAAGATTACATATCAAACTAAAATATTAAAAGACTTACACATTTCGATTGTTTTTAAAGCCTTCTTGATACACGAGTTAGAGGTAACCCCAAAGTAATGTTGTACTTGCAAGCGTTTCTAGCTAAGACGTATGACGACGTAAACAGTGACGTAACGATGTCGTTTCCTGGGCGCTCTATAGTGGAAAAACAAACAGGTTCTGAAGCGGTTCGCAAGTTGAACCAACTCCGAACCAACTTTAAACCAGCACCAGTTCCGAACCAGTTCTTTTTTTGGTGGAAAGGGGGTAACAGTGTCCTTACCTAGAAAGTACTGGCTAATATAAGGTCAGGAACAGGGGTAGGTTTAGGGGTAGGTTCAGGGTTAGTACTAGTTATTACCCAGTAATTGTAGTTACTAAAATAAGTGCATAGTATTTACATGGGTAACTGGACTGTAAAAGGAAGCTGTTACCAGTTAATTCTTTTGATTCTGCTGTTGATGACATTGTATCTTAGTTACACAACAGCAGGCAAAACACAACTCTATTGAAAAATGAAAAGTAGGCCCTGTTCTACAAGATTGTGGAGGGAGGGGATAACGGGGATGAGGAAAAGGAAAGACTAATACATGTCTACATCTATCTTGTTAAGTCCTAATCTGTTTTCGCTTCTATGAGACGCCGTCGTCTTTACCTATTTTTCTTTCTTCAGCACATAAAAACGTCTGTAATAGGATTTCCCAAATATTACACCAGGATTATTATAGGCTTCCGGAAGGCTTCTTTGCCTCCGCTTTCGGAGCATCTGAAGGACTAGCATGCTTCATCATTCCTAATGCAGCTGAGACACAACGGAAAAGCAATCAGCTCAGAGTTCACATTTCCCGAATCCGTCACTGTAATCTAAGTCATCTGTTGTGCCAACACAATGGGGAAATGCATGCATAATCCATCCCTTAATCGATAGGAGAGGCCAGACGTGCGCTATTAAAGCTACCTCATCAATCATAACATATTTAACCTCTGTAGGCTCAGATTGTGCACCCCTCTCCCCCTCTATCCCAACATTCCCTGTGTTTCTCGCTATCCCCACACTGCCTGGCTCTAAGGCAATGACTGGGAGGCACAAAGAATGTCCCAATGGAGATACTTATGGCTATATGGTGGAACCACAAAAGCCCATTTGCGGTGTCCAAAGCCTCGCCCAATCTGGGCAGGTCAGTGTGGTAGGAGACCCATTCTATTACTCCATGCTGCTTTTGCCTGGAGGAGGCACTCAAGAGCTTTAGCCCCCTCCCCAAGGAAAGAAGCTCATCAAGCAAGTCAATATCCTTTCATCCCTGGATATGAGCCTTCTTAAAACATACATGAGCCCAGGAGCCGTTCAGCCCGCAGGAGGCAAAACAAGTGACCCAGCTAAGTGGAAAAAGGTTTTGCTGGATTAGGGTTAAACATTTCACTCATCTACCAACATTCCCAGTCCTGAGCCAATCCTTCATATACTTCCCACAACCGTTCTCAGTGTTTACTTCAGGCTGACCTTGCCTCCAAACATGGACCAATAAATATTTAAACTTGAAGTCTGGATGTGTAGGACCATTTGCATCACCAAAACCAAATCCTAATTAGGGGGAAATGTGTTTGCATTCTGGAAACAGTGCTGCAGAGATTCACTCTTGTCCCTGACACTGTCCTCAACAGGCTTTCCCTTTCTTTACAGTATCTTAGCAAGCGTTTAAAGCTTCTGCAGGTCTGTTTTAAAACATATACCGACCTTTTCTGGAGGACGTGCTTTGGGGCAATGAATCTTTGATGAACTGAAATGGCTTTATCCCTCAAACAGCTGCCAGGGAATGAAGGGCTTTTAGTGTTGCAGAAGTGCAACTAAATGAGTTTCTGGAAACAGACAGATGACAGGAGAGCAGTGTGGATACGGCAGAAGAAAGGTTGTCTGCCCGGCCCTATAAGGAAGCCCTATATCTGGCCCTTTACCTATTGACAGTGTGCATTACAAGAACATGTGTAAGCTAAGAGTGATTTCATACAGTAAATCACTACACTAAACAAGATGTTGCCACTTAAGGATGCAAGACACTGATTCATTGACGCAACAGCAATGTGATGGACAGCAAACTAATAATGCATATACAGACAAGAACAGTCACATATTCGCTCATTGTCTGAATAATGAAATATGGGTGGAAACAAATGAGGGACAAAAGAGAGAGCTATGCGGATAAGGAATAAAGGACTGGGCCCAGAGTAATGATGAAATCGGACCCCCTGCTTAGCTGCGCATTAATCATTAAAATACAAAAGAAGCAGCGAAACAGACAAGCACCAGACGCAGCCTTAACTCCACTCTTCTGAGCCTTCATTTTGTCTCTCGCTTTCTATTGGTCGGTTTTTCCCTCTCTCTTTTTATCTCCTCGAGAATGATCAGTGTTCTGCCTTCTCTCCTTAAGTGCCACCATTACAGAATGCCTTTATAGCTTACACTGCATTGATTGATCAAATCAATACATCATCCTCAGCACTGCTTTGGAGACAATACATTAAGAGCTGCATACAGAAGCGTTTCAAATGTACTACAGCCATTTTCAAGGCATACAAATAGACGGCAATGCAGAAGTCAGTGTCTGATTGTCTTTTTTTATTGTTTTTGTGGTCGAACAATCTCTCTGTTTATAATATGGTGCACTGAATCTACTTGAGATTCACATTATCACCACTTTCCAAGCTTGTCTTTCCCATGAGTCCCACACTAAAGACTGATTGCAATCTATTGGTTGCACAAATATATATTATCTAGTACTGCAGCATTCTGCAACCACATGTATTTGGAACATAATCTCTGATAAGAAAATAATTATTGATTTTACTTGTATATACCGTTTACAACCAGACAGGGATATACAGGAGAGGAAACGTTCTCTAATCATTTTGAGATCATTAACTACATGTATGGTAGGGAGTTATATGGTGCTGATGTATTCTAAATCTAGTGATGGATGTCTTGTATAAACTACAACATGACAAAATGTATTGTAATGTGCCATAGTTGGATCACAACTGAAATTCTGCCAAATGCCAGGATCAAATGGAACCATTTTATGGAACCATTTTATGGAATCAAATTTCTCTCAAATATTTGATTTGCTTTGTATAGTAGAGGACCTTAAAGGGTTAGTTCACCCAAAAATGAAAATTATATCATTACTGACACAGCCCGTAAGACCTCCGCTCATCTTCGGAACACAGTTTAAGCTATTTTAGATTTAGTTTGAGAGTTTTCTGTCCCTCCATTGAAAATGTGTAAGATATACTGTCCTTGTCCAGAAAAGAAATAGACATCAAAGTAGTCCATGTGACATCATTGGTTTAGTTAGAATTTTTGGAGCATCGAAAATACATTTTTGCCCAAATATAACAAAAACTACGACTTTATTCAGAGTTATATTCTCTTCTGGTTCTGTTGTCAATCCGCATTCACGAGTTCACCAGTGACGCTGGTGATGTAAGACGTTGCTGACGTGTCATCTGGTGTGTCCTTCAGACTGTGATCGAAGCTCTTTCGCACAAAATACACATCAGCAGCGTCTTCACGTCATCAGCATCCCTAAACGCGGCTTGACAAAAAGAACCGGAAAAGAATACAATGCTGAATAAAGTCGTAGTTTCGTTATTTTGGACCAAAATGTATTTTCAATGCTTCAAAACATTCTAACTAACCCACTGATGTCACATGGACTACATTGATGATGTCTCAGGACAAGGACAGTATACCTTGTACACATTTTCAATGGAGAGACAGAAAACTCTTGGAATAAATCTAAAATAGACTAAACTAGACTACTGTGAGAAACCACATTATTGTAGTTTAAACTTTACTCAATTTATGGTGAGTGTAAAAGAATATAAATACACAATTTATTTTTCTAATTATTAGTTGTACTGAATAATATTTTCACTGATGAATTTTATCATAATTCATTGATGAATAGAAAAATAAATATGTTTATTTGAAACAAATCTCTTGTAACGTGATAAATAGACTTTACTGTCACCTCCAATGCATCCTTGCTGAATAAAATTATTAATTTTATTTCCAGAACAAATCTTACTAAAACCCAAAATTGTGAACTGTAATGCATATAATCATAATTTGAAAATAATAAATAACAGAATTAGAAATAGAAGTGTTTTTACTTTTATTCTACTGTATGATTCTAATGGCTCATATCCCCTATATCAAACACAACTGCAGTCAGTTTGATTCAGACATTGTCTTGTTCTCCGTCTCTCTTTTCTATCGTTCCCTCACACAAACATGTTGTACAAGTTCAAAGCACAGCTTCTACACTTACGATTCAATGCAGACTTTGCACTTTCAGCAGATCAATGATCCCTCATGGCTCATTTAATACCTCTCCCACAATCTCTCTTGCTTCATAACTTCTCAACTATCCCAACATATTGGGAGCCTTTTTTAACTTTTCTTCCCGTCTACGAGCTGACTCAGGTCTGTGTGGGGTCAGATGCTGATGGTGGTCATCGGTAGTGTGGTACCCCTCAAACGGCTGATTCCCCAAACATCTGCTCCTCATAAGAAGGAGGGGGCTCGATGATTGATGAACTTGTAAAAAAGGCCCGAGGTCAGTGATGTATGAAATCTCATCACTTATTCATAGGAGAGGATGCAAAATGAGACGGGATGAGAAGGCTCTGGCGCTGTGAATAAGAACTCGAAAAGCGAGGCGGCGGGACTCCGCCCTTGAGCATTTTTCTTAAACAAGCCCCTGCAACAGGGCCCTCTTCAGAACCATTTAAACCCATTAAAACAAAATAGCATGCACAAACGCTTAGACAAACCATTTACGCAAGAGAAGAATAACACAAGCAATTGACAAGCTTGTCATGTCATTGAAACGACTGCACTTTGGAGTAATCTGGGAGCCCCATTCAAGGGTTTTAGCCGGCATTCACGCACACACTCACTCTTTGCTCGTTGAGATGCAACAAAGCAATGGCCTTTTTCTCTTTCCTATTTACGAGGTGAATTAGGATTCAAGGAGAGGATGTCCAACCCGGCTGCAGGTGCCGAGTCTTGCATTGATGCAGGCATGGTCACGATATTTTTATGTGTGTGTGTGTAACCAACAGCGGAGATGGGACCTCTCTGATCCCGAAGGAAACAGATCCAACACTTCCTAACAAAGCAAACAAATCCAACACACCCACTTCACGTCACACATATTTAAAAAGAAAGAGAAAAATCGGTGAACGGAAAGACCGAGCTGGCAGGAAGGAACGAGCAGTGTATATTCAAAGACAGATAGAACAAATGTTGGCTGCTTAGTTGTAATTAAACATTGTGCATAGTGGCGTTCCAGCAAATAAGACACTGGCTCAGGCTCCACTCTTCCTTTCAGTAGGGCTGCAGGTGGCGAAATTGGCAGTAATTGTTCTAATTGTTGGCAGTGTTTTCAGCTTAAGATATGTAGCTCTGTTCAATCAGCAGGGCTACTGGGAAAGAAATGGGATGCAGAGGAGGCGGGCGTGTGTGGAAAAGAGGGATGAAAATATGCGGAAGAGAAGAAAGACAAAGACGCAAAGAATCTGTCCAAGTGTTTACTGGTGGCCAAAAGAATTTCCTAGGCTAGCCACTAATTCAGAATAGAGGGATTGTCTAGGGATGGGATGAGTTCCAGCTGCACAATTTTTGAATTGTTAGTACATGTGCATTAGGTGGAAGTTCTTGGTCAGTAAAATTCGTTTTTTTTTTCATTGTGGAATTAATTTGACAAATAAGCACACAATTTACATTTTCATAATTCCCATTTTTTTACGCAATATAAGAAGCTCTGCTCACACAGAAATCATGTTCGACCGGATTCCCCTTGAAATGACTTTCGACTGAGATTTTTCTATTTTTGTCATTTTATTATTGTAGTTATGTACCAGAAATATGCTCAACTATCAGATAATCATCATAATGGCCCTAAACATGAGCCTTTTTTTTTTTTAACTAATTTCAGTAAAAATTGTATCTTTCCTTTAGCCTGGCAAACCAGACCTATCAAGATATTAGGTCTGGGAACTCACAATTGGCATACCTAAATCCGGGGCGGGATAAAAGGTTTTCTTTCAATATCCCTCTGCACACCATAGGATAGCGCTAACCAACCAGAGCGATGATGGCTGTGGCTGAGTGAGTCCAATGCGTTTTCCGGTCGTCAAAACTCTGAACACATCTTCCTTTTTAAGAATGACTTAAGTTACGTTCTTAACTCCAAGTCATCCGAGTCACGGCCAAAGCCGAATCGAAAGAGCGCTGTTCGCCAGCTGCGTCTTGTTTGTTTTTAAGTATCAGGGAAATCACCTATGGAAATCACGCGCAGAACCGCCACAACTCTGCCATCATTGTGTTAAGCCCGCCCACCAACTCTAAACACGATGTGATTGGCCAGACCAGTGTTTGGATTTTCCAAGTCAACGGAGAGTTGCTAGACCACACTTTGCAGCAAAATCATTTTTGCTGCCACTAGGGTGCGTCTGAGATTTCTAGGCTATCTTTCCTTTGATTTTGGGGTGAAATATGCCCGATTCTTAATATGGACGACTCTTAAGATAAAAGGGTAACTAAACCCCTGGTCAGAGCCTGACTCCACCCACTGGCAATATTTGAGAAATGCTGAAAAAGTGGGCAGACCCCAGCGGAGATAGAGGGGACGAAATATATGCTAAAACACTCTATCCTGATCGTTTTCAATCTCGCAATTCCAACTCCTGACTCGCTGACAGTCGTTTTGACGAAACAAGCTGGTTTTTATACTGCCAAGGGTGTAGCTCAGCGTAGTGAGCTGAAACCTGGGTACGTCACTAAGTGCGGAACATCCAATAGGAAAATTCAAGTGCAGTAGCCACCGTTCAACCTGAAGAGGGCAGCACTAAGAGGTTTTTACACCATATATTGTACAAATAAAACACTTTATACACAAATGTCAAAAAAGTTACTCAAATCAATGACTGGTATTACTAAAGATCCATTCTTAAGACCATTAACTAAAAAAAGTTGGTTTAGTGTTTAGTTACCTCTTTAACCCACTCATTCTCATCTCTGAATTGGTCAAGTTTTGTGGTGGTAAAGAGGGAGGGAAAGACAGAAGAAAGGAGGAAGCAAGAAGCTCTCGTTGCATCAGACACAGCTCGAGTGTGTTCCATCATATTCCCCAGCCTGATGCAGGAGCCATTAGAGACAAACACATCATGTTGCCTGTGGCAAACAGTGAATGCCAAGTAAGCTTTTTCAGATGTGTGAACGTGTGGGGCAATACCTAGTGTTGTTTTTTTCTTTCCCCCAAGAGTGAGAATGACTCTGGTATGACGCAGCACCTGCCAAGTGTGAACAGATGACATATGTTGTGATGTCATTAACAAGGTGAAAAACTTGAATCCAAACAAATCTTCCAAGAATAATGTAGATCTGTCCCCACTGCACAACATTTTGTGAAGACAGACGTGAGAGTGTCACCAGGCTGAAATTTGTCAGAAGTCTGTCAGGACTATCTTCTCAGGCTACACCTGTACACTGCATGTTTCTGTCTGTTCCTGCACACCAGTCTCCACAGAGACAGGCATGAAGTGGGTGGAGGTGCATGCTGGGATTTGTGTGCTGCTGTGAATTCCTGACAGCTGTGTGTGTACATGTTTGTGTGAGAAGTGCTATGTTATCCTCCAGAACTGCTGATAAAGGGATTGAGCAGTGTATCTGTGACTGAGCTAAAGGCAGGAGAGAGGAACTACTCTATTCTGAACTAGCGCTATTGCCATGGAAACAGGGACAGTAGAAAGAGAGTTCAAGGTTAAGAAACTTGTTTTCCTTATGTCTTTAAACAGATCTTGTTAGTCTGCAATGAACCAAGTTGTAAAATGGTAATACGCTATTCAGTTGAGATCCGTCCTGTTTCATCGGCTGGATCTGTGCTATTTTTACAGGAATGGCCTATTTAAACAGTCCAGGAAAGGATTTATCCACCTGTGCACTCTCCCGGAAGAAAGAGACAGAAAACAAGGGATGGGGAGAGACCTGCTGGTCTCAGGTGTAAAGGTGACGCAGGTGAAAGTCATGCTTTATCAACCTTACTGGTGCTTTCAGTGATGCAGGTGCACTATGTGAAACATCTGAGCTTACTTAGAGAATTAAACCTGCAATTTAATTATTATTTTTATTATTATTTTTAATTTGACCTGTCTTAATGTCAACTGCATAAATTCTGGCACAGGAGTGTATTTGTTTTATTATTTATTTATTTATTTTTGAATTTTACTTTTCCACCACCATTCTCTTGCACTAGGTACACAAAATAGTTTCACTCAAGACCTTAGGGACAAAAATGTCCCCATTGAAACAGCATTTTTTTAATCCCAGGGCCATTTAACTATAAAATTATGCAATATTTGTAAATAGGCTTTCATTCTGTTGGCAAAATTTAATTTATTAACATGTTTTCACCAGATGGTGACATTCTCTCAAGTTTGGCCTATAAAGCAAATACTTTATTCCGGTTTGCTGCTTATGATTATTATGGAGTCAATTGGATAAATTATGCAGCTATAATTGTCTGGATGTGTTGGTATGGATGTCAGAGTGTGGTTTATATGGGTGTAATAAAAAAGAAATTGTCTGAGTGCGTGCTTGTTACATTTGAGAGAGAGAAATTCTACTGCAAATCACAAATCCAACCACTGTGCGCATCAGTGGAGTTTTCCTGGCATCTAATGGGTAAAAAATATTGGTATTACGGCCAAACAAAATCTTATTGAAAGCTAATTTTGAATCAACCTCAAATTTGGAACACAACTTAATATAATATGCCTTAGATTTTCTAACCGTTCGGCATGTTTCATAAAATATTAATTTGATATAAAAATAATGTTCAAAAATAATTTTCATAAACTTAAACCTATTTAACTTTTTTGGTTACATTTTTTCAACTTATAACTTATATTCAACTTTTTTCTAAAATAATCTGCCATGGGTCTTCTTTAAAATGAGACCAAACTTAAGTCTTTGCTCCCAAGCCTAACATTTTTATGACGGTTTGTTTGACGCACACATTGTTGTCCTTAATGTTCCTGTGTGTAACTTTTTATAAATGACATACAAGTGGCCAAAATCATTCTGACTAAAAATGTAGACTGTTTAATAACCCTGACTTTAATCTTTCAGTAATGGTTCTTTAAAACATTAGCCATTATACTGTATGCTACACCGACTTTGTAAATGGTTAGTCTTAAATTAAATTGTTACATTAATTTCAATGCATTTGCATTTGTAATTACAGTATTTCAGTTTGCTTTTGAATGGTTTAACACAAATGTGCTTATGTACCCTTCCATTTACATAGCGTTCATTTCCCCTATGTAAAATGAAATAAGCTTTGATAAAACCTCATAGATGAGATTTGTTACTATGTAACCTGACGGCATTTACAGGCAAACACATGTTCTTGTGAAGCGCATTTGCATTCCTTTAATTTCCAATTCTGCATGTTCCAGCTCTCACCGCACAACCAAACACTCCGTCTATTCCGCCCCAGTGAGCTTGATGGTGTAATTTGTTATTTGTTGGGCTGTTTCTCTGGTTCTCTGCTGTTGACAACCCTGAATAATTCAAATCAACTGAGCAAAGTTGTTTATTTGCGTAGCTGACTCTATCCCCCACCCCTCCTTCTGTTCTCTCTCCCCCTTCTCTTTTTCCTCTTTCTCCATCGCTCTTGCGAGTATCGGAAAAATCCCTCCCTTCTCTGATTCAGGTGCAGCGGCAGTTGTAAAGAGCAATAAATGTGGCCTCTCTCTATCATCTGTGATCCAGTAAGATGGCTTCCAGCTTGGACACAACAGCTCATTTCTCACTCGTACAGTTCTGCTGAGCAGATTCGTAGCATGCAGCTGCGTCTAACATAACGCATTGAGAACCATTTTGACAAGCTTCAACAGATACCAGCTGAGTTTTGACACAAAAACTATTAACTGTGGACATAGCTATCAAAACTAAAAAGTTATGATTAAAGCCAGCAAGACAAACTCATTTACTTCCTAAAAACATATTTCTGGTCCCATTGGTCCATATTTCTGGTCCCAAAAAAACAACAACAAAAAAAAAAAACAGTAAAAATATATATATAAACATTGATATGATATATATAAACATAAGAAAAATAACTAAAACCTTATTTAGCAACATGCTAGAGTTTGAAATAAATCAAGGGTTGTTAACTGAATGGCAAAGCTACCCGAGTCCAAAAAAGAGTGATGAGATCATCTCTGATGCTGGTGTTTACTCTCATTCATCCCTTCATCTCTCTCAGGTTGGTCCCTGGACTCTGGGGCAGATCTAATGGCCTGTGTATAGCAGGGGGCAGGAGGCCACACATCTGAGAGGATTTACTGGGTCACTGAGCTAAAGAGTCTCAGCACCAGGCACCAAATGCTCACTGCAGACTTCAGAGTTGCTAAAACTAATGAGAATACATGAAAGGAGATGGAGATGAGCAACTAGTTGTTAACTGATATGGGATTTTCATTAGCTGATGCTGATTTCTCGAGTGCAGGGTGGTCAATGGATGATGTAATGCCTATTTTGATAAAAGCAAATGATATGTACACACAATTGCTGAAATATGAACCCATAAAAATATATTTACTCTCTAATTCTGCATTATTGCAATGCAATTTGACAAACGCATTCATTCAGTCTTCCCTTAAAGGATTAGTTCACCCAATTATCATTAATGACTCACCCTCATGTCGTTCCAAGCCCGTAAGACCTCCGTTCATCTTCGGAACACAGTTTAAGATATTTAAGATTTAGTTGGCGAGCTTTCTGTTCCTCCATTGAAAATGTATGTACCTTATACTGTCCTTGTCCATAGACATCAAAGTAGTCCATGTGACATGAGTGGGTTAGTTCGAATTTTTTGAAGCATCGAAAATACATTTTGGTTCAAACATAGCAAAAACAACGACTTTATTCAGCATTGTATTCTCTTCCGAGTTCTGTTGTCATTGCTCGTTCACGATTGCAATGACGCTGCTGACGTGTTATCTTGTGCGCCCGAGCTTCGTTTACAGTATGATGGAGACGCGCACTGTATTCAAGCTTTTCTACATTGTTTGTATTTTGGTATTGCAATATTTTTAAAAAATAGTTCGTAAGTGTGCATGTCGTGGATGTCCTGAATCATCCTAATCGGGCGCACAAGATAACACGCTCAGCAGCGTCATTGGAATCGTGAACGATCAATGACAACAGAACCGGAAGAGAATACAATGCTGAATAAAGTCGTTGTATTTGCTATGTTTGGACCAAAAAAGTATTTTCGATGCTTCAAAAAATTCGAACTAACCCACTCATGTCACATAGACTACTTTGATGATGTCTGTATTGCCTTTATGGACAAAGACAGTATAAGGTACATTTTTAATGAAGGAACCGAAAGCTTGCGACTAAATATAAAATATCTTAAACTGTGTTCTGAAGATGAACGGAGGTATTACGGGCTTGGAACGACATGAGGGTGAGTCATTAATGACATAATTTTCATTTTGGGTGAACTAACCCTTTAATAGGCACGTACCAACCAATCAAATGACAGAAAATAACATGCATTATTATAGGGTTAATTGCCATTCTCACCCAAGAATAACATCTGTCTAATGTTTCATTAACACCTGAGCTTATCATTGGGCAAGGCAAGGTTGGCATGCAGGCATCTGCTCTAGGACATTAAGGGGTTAAAGGGAGGCGATGCATACACACAAACACACATGCAGACTCGCCAATTAGCTCCAGGCATGAGCATCAGTGCTAGCGAAACATTTAATAAGGTATCAAGTTTCCATGCCGATCAGAAGCAGATTATATCAGTGTGTTTACGCCAGGCTTTCACAGAGCTGCCAGACGTGTCAAGACCCACGGGCGAATTGATTTATTACATTACACCGTTCCAGTGTGCAAAGCGCAGTGTGAAGGCCTCTTCGATGAAATTGCTTATAGACATTTCTACCCAAATAAAGCGAAACCCACGTGCGCATTAGAGCGTGAACTATTAAGACAACATAATTTCTCCAAGGCTCAATAAATGCCAAGAAGCATTTCCCTAAAACTATTCATTGATCTCAGAAACTTTAAATTCAGTTTAAACTTTCTTGGATGCAGGTAACAAAATGGCTACCATGTCTAGGATATGAAAGGGAAAGGATTTTAAATTCGACCACAAAAGGTACCAGTTACTTCAGTTAGTGTTGAACATCTACTGTACACAACGAAAACAGAGTCAAAAATCATCCCACTTAAATCTTGTTGCATGAGCTCTGGTAAACACAGATGTCCCCTGAGAGGCCGAAACAGGTACATACAGCCCTCTTGGGGAGGAGTAGATGTCTACAGAAGACTCACAACAAGACAGAACATTCCAGTCCAATTAGAGGGACGCAGTTAGGCCTGTAAAACAGATCTGACAAACACCCCAATACAATTTCATTTTAAAACTGCATTAAGTCATTTAAGGTAAGGTAATATATTTAATATTCCATTGACATTTTCCAAGTGGTCTGGCAATTAATATGAGGTCAGAAATTAAAGGGATAGTTCACTTTGAAATTAATTTTTTATATGTTTTAGCTTACCTCAAGGGCATCCAAGATGTCGGTGTCTTTGTTTCCACAGTATTTTCAATTTTGACATTTTTCAGTCAAACCGTTGTTGTCTATCAGTCATACACTGGAGGCTAAAGGGGTCCACCAAAAAGCATGCACAGAAAAGTCAACATTAGACATGATTTAATGACTCATAAATGTAAGTACACATTGATGGCCTAAGACACTGAAACGAGCAGTTTGTGTGAGAAAACGAACAGTATTTATATAGTTTTTACCTCGTGTAATCACAATGACATCCAAGTGATCTGAATCAGTTGTGGAATGTCCAACTGAACCGAACTGAATCAGTTCAATGTTACGCCGGAAGTGATTGCTTGCGTGTGACGTCACTCAATATTTACACGGATATTTCGGAAGTTTTACCTTTTACTAAACATATTTAGATATACCGAAATCGTCTTCCAATGCGGTTTCCCGTATATCTAAATATGTTTAGTGAAAGGTAAAACACAAAGAGTGATGTATGACGCAGTAGGCGCGCAAGCCGATCACTTCCGACGCATGCACAGACTGAAGCGCCTGTGCCGTCAGATCATTTTGTCATGGCTATGATTACAAGAGGTAAAAACAATATAAATACTGATCTTTCTCACACAAACCGCTCGTTTGGTGTCTTAGGCCATCAATGTGTACTTACATTTACGAGTCATTAAATCATGTTTAATTTGGACTTCTGTGTGCATGCTCTTTGGTGGACCCCCTTAGCTTCCAATGTATGACTGATAGACAACAACGGTTTGACTGAAAAATGTCAAAATTGAAAATACTGTGGAAACAAAGACACCTACATCTTGGATGCCCTTGAGGTAAGCTAAAACATATCAAAAATTAATTTCGAAGTAAACTATCCCTTTAAATGAATAAAACTATTAGATGGGAAAATGCTGTTTAAAAACGTTTGCATGCTGCTTTTATATTTTTGAGTCAGCAGTTCTGTTAATGCAAATAAAGGAATTAAAGTGATATGACATCTCCAGTGGTCAAACATTATCAAGATTGCATCTAAGTGAGAATCATGGTGCATGACTGCAGTGGAGCCGCAATCACGGAGCCTTTGGGATGCAGAGACATAAGCCAGGACATCACAGAGCTTGCTCTATTTCTTTCCTTCTCTCTTCTCCTCCACTCTGTTCCTTTTCTGCAGATCTTTACGTTAAATCATTTTTCTTTCTCTTAAGGGTTCTTGCTTTGTATTCTCTGCTCTCTCTCTCTCGTTCAGTCTCTCTCTCCATAAATGGTCAGTTTTCGGAAGTGAGCGAGTGGAGTTGAACAGAGAGGAGATGAATGTCTGGCGGTGTTTGTCCACCCTGCCTGAGTTACAGTCTTTTAAAACCCGCTGCACTGTCAGAGGAGCTACAGGATAAATCTCAAAACAGACATCAGCCCATTGATCAGACCGCGCTTGTGTATGTGTGTGTTTTCCTGCCGTAGGTTGATGACAATACTAGTTGAGGCAAACGCCATGTCCTCTAGGGACTGTGGAAGAGGAAAACCCCCACTGGAGAACTCCCTGCTCCCTCATACTCCAAAACACACAGTCCCTGCTGAGGCCCCGTAACCTGGACTCAACCACACACACACTATCCTAACTTCGTTCTATGGTTGGTAAATGTAACTTTTAGTGGAAAGATTTAGATACATCTATTGTGTTTCCACCTTGAGGTCCCAAGTGAAAGAGCAAGCCTAGACATGGTACATAATAACTCACATACATGTGCACACACACAAACATGTTCACACTCATGAGCATTCACTACACACGTCATCAGGGTGACTGCAGAAGGAAACTCACTGTCTCTGTAGAGCAAAAGGGCTTCCTGATCTGCTATGGTTCAAGGCCACAAAGACCTTTTTGATGGATAAAATGTGATCAATTAAAGAGATAGTTCACCATGATTTACTCTCCACCATGAAATTCAAAACCAGTTTGACTTACTTTCTTCTGTTTTCGTTAATGCAATGAAACTGAAGGAGGTCCAAAAACCCTGAGCCCCTTTGACATTCACTGAATGGACACACCAAACCAAAAACCAACCAAAATACAACAAAACAAAAAACAAAACCTTTTTTCAGTTTTTAACCTGTTTATACGCGTTCTGAATAAAATATGATTGGTGCATCCCGTGTTTCTACGGCTTTCTGGGTAGTTGCTTACTGGCCATTAACCAACTATGAGCAATAATAAAAGTGACGCTTGCTTTTGAAAGCACATACAACTAAATATAGAATTGTTTTATCCGAGCCCAACAATGGGAAAGAAAGACCAAGTGAAAAAGAGGTAGAGACTGGAGCATTGGACTGAAAGATTGGCAGGTGAGACTAAAGAAGAGACAGGTGCATAAACAAACAAAAGTGCTCATAAACACTGCCAGGAAAAACACACAAAGAAAGCTACGTGTGGAAGCGTGCAATGAAACACAGCAAACCATAGTGCTATGCAGAGAAAGATAGCATATGCTTTCAGCGTGTGGCATCTGGAGAAGTCTGTGCCAAACTCTACAGGTCACCAAAAAAAAAAAACAAAAAAAAAAACATTGCACACAACTCTTCAGGGGACGATGTGTGTGTGTGTGGGTACTCACAACATCAACAGAATGAAGGACAGTAAAAATAAAAAGCGCATGTACTATGTGATTAGACTGGCATGAGTCCAATACATGGAAAAAAAACCCATAAATGACAAGATTTTGAGCTCTGACGTCAGATCAGGTGTGCATGTTGCTACTGCACTAAAGAGGAAGATTCCATGGGCCTTTCTCAATCTGTGTGCTTGTCTGTACATGTGTCCTTATGTTCTTGTGAAACATCATCTTTTGTGGCCAAAGTTGTCCCAATACACAAGTTCGCATTTTGGCAAGAGCGGTTAAAAATCCCGGATGTGTTTGACACGTCCATTTTCCCAAGGATGCATCGGTTGGTAACTTGTGTGAACTTGACGGCAGAAATCTCATAGCATTCAATTCGGCATTCAGTCTCAATACAGTAATTCGTTTTTCTAACAATTACGTATGCTATTTTATCACTAAATTCACTTCTGAGAACATTTGATGCGAGAAATCAACTGTGTAGATTTAAAATATTGGCATTTTTACGAAAATGAAATGAAAATCAAACGTTTTTCGGAAGTAAGAATCTCCTGAAAGCGCCTGCAGGTGTTTGCTGAGCGAGCCAACCGGCTAGTTTGCTGCACAGACTCGTTTTACCCCACAGTCAAGAGACCATTGCTGCCTGGCTGTTATCGTCAATCAATTCTCGTAATGTTTGGGTCCTGCAGACGGAGTCTGTGTGGGGGTATTATTGCGCAATACTAGCAAGAACAGATCGTTTCAAACGGTCAGCAGCGTTCTGTGTGCTCGTCACCTCGTGAGTTCATTCTTCCAAGAACAACTAGCAAGAGCGTTCTACCCAATAACACAAGTCCGTTCTTTGCATTCTTGATTTTATAAGCACCCCATGTGTTTCTCCCACATGACAGGAAATATCAAAGGAAAACATGCATTTATCCAGTAGGTTATAGAGATGCTGCAAAGTCCTCAAACCATATTGCAAAATACAGCACGTGAAGTCTGAAAATGTGCAAAAAGTCGTTGCTAAGATGAGAGGGTAGGCAATTTCTAGGGTGTTGCTATAAGGAGTTACAAGCTCATTTTTAATGCATTCCTAGGGTATTCTAGGTGGTTATAAAAAAATCAGCACTAGCAGTAGTGATGCTTGACATAATAAACACCACTAATCAGTCTATATGCAATCAGTCTATATGCAATTTTCATACTCAAAAAACCCCCCCAAAAAACACACATTAAACATTTTAGCCGAGATGGAAATAAGACAGAAAGGCAGAACAATTAAGAAACAGAGCGAGGGCGAGAGAAAGTGGGAGCACACAGAGCATGATGAAGCTTTTTTTATGTTAACAATTTGAGCCCAAAATAATGGGTGTCCCTATTCCTGCGTCTTTCTCATCGTTCTTCTAGCAGGCTGGTTACACTTTGTTCATCTCACTCCATTAATAAGCACAGGCTGGAAACTTTCCAACAGAGAGGAATTATTCAGTGAGGATGATGTGAAGGGTGTATGTGTGTGCAGGAAGTGTAAGTGTGGATATACGCTCATTTAGCGGCCAACACGAGTTCAAAGCCATTAAAGCAATGCTCATGTCCTGCCCTCTGCTCTCAGGATGAGATCGCACACAGCTGCTGTGATATTGAACCAACTCAGTCGTACGGTCACCGACCTGCACTTTAAAAGACAGACGCGCACGCGTGCAAGTGTCTGATGTATGGACGTGTGTGTGTGTGCGTGTTGAGGAGGTGTGCTAATGCACACATGGGACTGAGGGTAAGTGGCCCGGTGTCGTACTTGGGTAATGTAATGCCATAAATCTATGACAACACAAGCAGACACATGGTCCAAACAGACTGTCAGCCACACTAGAGTCTGTCATTAAACACACAGACAACTAGCATATGTGAGAACCCGTAAACACATGGCCATACGTCAACCGGCACCTATTTAAAATTCATTCCCATTAGTGTTGAAAGGAACAAAGGAGTTGATATGCACACAAAGAAAACACCCATACGGTCAGTACAAACTTTTCCTTTCTCTCCTTTGCAGGAAATCAAGCCGGATTCGGTATTTTTACTGCTGCTTTAAGGTACCTAGACCTTGATCTGAGGAACTAGTAACGTAACGAAAAACTGTATAGTCGTTACAGTGGAAAACTATTTTCAATACTGCATTAATGGTGAGAAAAGGAGCATTCTGGGTGAAAGCAATAGCCTCAAGTTCATTATACAGTTGCACAATGAAGATATTTCAACACTGATCTCTTCAAGGAACTTTTTTGGTCTGACTTGAGTGCCAACAGCGATTGTCTCTTCAGCACACAGCTGTGATTTTCTCAAATGCACTTACCAACTATAAAAACTCTGTGTGAAAGGCAACTGTGAAGAAAAGTAAGTATTACAGAGTTTTCTATGCAAGGTCATTGAGCAGCTCACAGCATGAACGTGTATTTCCTGGTGTAATGTTTAGTACTGTGGACCGAAACGGCTGGATTGTTGAGGTTTAGATTGGCCAGGAAACAATATCTCCAGACTTTTTTTTTCACAATTTCTATGCTGATTCTGTGTGGGCAAATGAGAAGAATTCTAAATTTCAACAGTAAAAAACAAGTAACTGTTTAAAATTGACTAGACACTTATATAGAACTGTGAATAATGTGTTCAAATGTGTCTATCATAGAGAAATACACAAACAAAAAAGCAATTACATCGGAGGACATCAGTTTCTTTATAAAACAAACAAACAAAAAAAAGCTGTCATCTGGATCGACAGCAGCAACCTTTTCAAACGGATGCCTGACACTTCTCTGGACAGATGCCATTTCCTGTCTGTTCCTCCAGACGCCCAATGTAAGCTCTCGATCACAGAAAATGGCTATCCCCAAAATTACTCTCTAAAAAGTGACATCTTAAGGGTGTTGCTTTTAAAACTTTTGGCCGAGAGCCTTGCGCTTCAACAACCAAGCTAGAACCAAAAAAAAAAAAAAAAAAAAAAAAGGTGAGAAATGCTACCCTTTTCAAAGTGTCACCTCACAAGACAAACAAGTAGGATTGATTCAGCTCTGTTTCTTGCTCTTTAAGACTCTCTCTCTCTCTCATTTCACACTCAGTAACAGGTGAGGGGAAAAAACAATGCAGAGAACGGCCACCACTGTCCATCTCACAACAGTAAACATACTGTATCTTAACCATTTCAGTTGGCTAGTCTGATATTACTTATTAATGTGAAAGATGAACAATGTGTGTGAGAGAGAAATAAAAAGTAACAAGCAGACACTGTCCACATAATTCCACTGCAAAAATCACACTGGCTTTCACACTGTAGGATTTGTAATGTTCCTGCAGAACCACTTTGTATTTCAGCTGACATCTGAATAATGACACAAGTATGTCACAACATAACATGTCCGTTAATAGATATAGCACATCATGACCTTTGTTTTTTAAGTCTTGTGCTTTAAAAAGATGATTCAGATGCTTAATCAAATGCTGAATCTAATTATTCGGCATCAGATTCAGTCATCACCAACAAAAACGTCGATTCCAGATGCATCGGCTCCTTCTGCATCAGAACAATATATTTCACGGAATCTTTCCTCTTCTCTTCAACTGTCTAACTGTCTCGGTCTGGCAGTCTGATCATCACACGCATGTATTTTTAATCCAGATATTTTGCCAGACACAGCCGTTAAACATCCAGCCTGAAGCACTGTCTCTCCAGAGGCTTTCACTGAACCAATGTCACAGTGGGCTAAGACAGACAGATGTGGACATCTAATCAAGTAGTGTTACTTTAAAACAGGACAGTGGTGTGTATTAAATTTAGCACCATACTACAGTACTTACACTGCATGCACCTACAACCAACTACACTGTAAAAATCAATATGCTTTATCTAATTAAAAATAATTGTGGCAACAGATTACAAGCAATTTTATTAAATTTAACAAATTAGAATTGAGAAATAATTAATCTAATTAATTCCTTAAAAGTTAACCATTTAAAATGAGTAAAACTTACAACAACAACCAAAAAAACATAAATTGAAGTCATCATTATGGTGATCGGTGTTTGTGTTAAAATTATGGTTTTCTCCTTCAGTGATTCTGCTTGTTAACATCAGGTGTCTTCAATGTTGGCAATATAAAATAAATAGTTCTTAATTAATCTTTGACGTCTGTCTGTTAGTGAGATATTTTTGCTACATTTTTGGTGTAAACTTGACTCAGTTTAAATGGTTAACTTTTAAGGAATAATTTGATGAATTATTACTCAATTCTAATTTGTTAAATTTAATTAATAATATTTCTTGTAATCTGTTGCCACAATTCTATTGATTAGATAAAGCATAATCGTTTTTACAGTGTAGCTGATTCATGAACGAATAGACAGGCAGAAGAAAGTCAACTGATCTAATAAGTTAGCCTGATTTGAATCCGGTTCTTGATATTCATATCTGCAGCTGCACGGCACTTGACGTGGCACTTGAGCTGACGGAGTGGGATCAGGACCCCAGCCCCACTCCTGCTGTTATAAAAGAGCAACACTACTGCACCGAGCCCACTCGCACACTTAACACATCAAAGAGCAAACCACCACCTTCAGCTTTAAAATATCCGCCCTTATTTCTTCCTTCGTTTCTTTCTTTTGACATTTTAATGAACCAAGTAAAACTGCAGCTGATCTTCATGATCATGACCAGCTAATCAACATGCATTTTTTTATTTTACTGTATGCATTTTTTATTTTACTGTATTTTTGTGGAAAAGTACAAACCAACCAAATTTAAACATGCAAATGTGTATTTTTTTTCTCGATTTTCAGCTACAGAGTTTTTAGACTTGGCTCTGGTGAAAAATTTCACTTGGCTCAAATATCTGAGGGGCCGTTTTTAATGGGAATGGGAAGATCTTTCAAATGCCAAAATACGCATGTTTAAGAATCTCACAACCATAATGGAGAAGAAAAAAAGAATGTGTAACATTTCAAATCTCTGCATTTTTGTTTCTTTCTCCTCTTTGGTTAGATGAGTGACATATGGCCATTTATGATTTTTTATTGACCATCATGGGTAGATTAATCTGTGCACAGTGGTGTTAGGTTTAGCCCATACGAAAAATGATCCCACAGGGTGAGAGTTAAACCAGTTATTAGCTTCATTTCAACACACGTTTGAAAGCCATGGGAGATCCAGACGTTGAGATGGTGGCACTTTTGATATCTGCCTGTCCAAAAAAAAGGCAATGGCAGTCTGACACTAAAAAGGGGGAACCTGAAAGTTGGCAGGCGGCTGAAGGGGCAATTAAGGGAGGGACGCACATGTCTCGCCTTGAGAAGTCCCCAGCGAGACACGACTCAAATCAAAAGCCAGCTGCAGGTATAAGGAGCTCCTTAGATCCCACTACTGTGTTTAAGTGTGAAGGGTTGATGAGCGTGTGTTTATGTTAATGTAGATACATCTCCAGAAAGGGGGTACAGCTGTACCTTCAACTGAAGTCATTAATTATTATGACACATAAAAACTTGATTAATATTTTGGCACCCGTGCGATTCATATCGCACCCAGACACGCACACAAATGGTACCCAGGTGAATTGCACAATAACGACGGCACATTGTGTGCCATGGTATAACGGAAAATGACACCAGCGTGTTGATGTGTGCGTGTTTTGATGTGTATAATTCAGAGGAATCTATTGCCCACAGGCGGAAGCCACAAAGGCAGAGAGTCGCAGCGAGGCGGTGTGTTGGGGAGCGGGCATCTATCCAGAACAGCTGCCCGGATTACGGTTTAATAAAAAAAAAGCTCTTCACAATGCCCGACTCAGACCCCCACTGACACACGCCCCACGACACCCCCATAATACACTAACTCTGATGACGTCCCGTTACCCACAAGGGGGCTGCACCCGGATCCCATGCCTTGTTCCCGGATCCTGTGCCGCACAGCCTGCAGCGAGAGGCAGTTTGAGGAGGGGCCGCTGTCCCTCCCTGTTAATTTGGGCTCATTGAGGGATTCAGAAAAGAGTCATGGGGAGACTTTCATCTCTAGACATAAAGAAAGAGCCTGTGAGATCAAGATGGTGAAAAGGCAGACAGAAGAGGACGGGGGGAAATGAACACTTTTCTATGAAGCCTGTGAATTATTAATTCCTTATGGAGTTGTATGTTTAAGCAAACAAAGGTAGCCTAACAATAGTTATAACTCACACCTTTCATAATAATTTGTTTAAAATTATTATGAAATAAAACATAATGCATTGAAGCAAAATGGCCAAAAGGTGTAACTATGAATATTTATTAAAACGTACAATTAAAAGGAGACTAATCGAGTTTTCCATTAATCAATGTTCCATTATTGGATTAAATATAAACCTGTTTGCAGAGACAGGTGTATATAACTG
Organism: Hybognathus amarus; assembly: GCA_030378365.1. Classification (NCBI taxonomy): domain Eukaryota; kingdom Metazoa; phylum Chordata; class Actinopteri; order Cypriniformes; family Leuciscidae; genus Hybognathus; species Hybognathus amarus. The sequence continues at coordinate 66,248 of JAQIUQ010000217.1, forward strand.
CATATAATATAATCAACACAATGTCAAAGACAAACACTAGCATTATAGTTCTTAATATGTCTAATAATTTGTTTTAAACACCAGAAAACAACAAGAAAACGGTAGCCTATAGGGGTGTAACGGTACAAAAAAATCACGGTTCGGTACGTACCTCGGTTTTAAAGTCACGGTTCAGGTACGATTTTCGAAACAGCAAAAAGAAAAATGCCAGAGAAATTTCCTATTTGTTTAAAGAAAAAATATTTTTAAATAAGTGTGAGTTTTCCTAGATCTTGAAACTTTCAGGTTTATAAATGGGGGTCATCTTTGAAGGATGAACAAATAATGTTTTGGTCATTACATTAAAAATAACATTTAAATATATATTTATTTAGATAATATTTGAATTTTGAAGTGCTGGAAAAAGATGTGTGAAGTACTTGAAAGCATTTCACCATTCCAGCCAAACTGGTTCCAGTTAGTGTTAACTAACTATATTAAATCCATGGTGAATGTTGCTGGTCTGTGGACGTAAAGTACTAGTTCATTCACGGCACAATGTTTCTCCTGGTTTCCACGACAGCGCTGTTTGATCTAATAGTGATCTACGGTTTATGACGGGCCGTAGCCAGCACGAATTTTGCCGGCAAGAAAAATTGTCCAAGCAATCGTTCGGTTTGTATGCGTACCGAACCGGAAGCCTCGAACCGAAACGGTTCAATACGAATACATGTACCGTTACACCCCTAGCCTATATAGTTGGAAGCGATGGAGATGCATATGCATTTATACATGCACACAGGTTTTAAAGAGTGTTATCAAATAATGAGCATCAGGGAGGGTTTATATCATCCTGAAATCAGCAAATAAAAGTCTTTCCTGCTCCTGAACGAGCTTATCTAGAAGAAGGGATGGGATGGTGCTGTTGTCTTAACAGATAGACGCAAAAAATTGGCAGAGGAATTGGTCTTAGTATGTGTGTGTGATAGGAAAGATGCTGTGCTATCTGAAGGGGGGTTCTATCATCCCTCCATCAGTGGCACTCAGAGCCTATCATCCCCACTCGCTGAAATGGAGGAGAGATTAAAAATAGAGCCTTATTCTTCACTTGCAATTCAATTTCGGTCTTCACTATATGACAGTTTTACCAATGCGGTCTCGCTCAAAACTTCACACCCACTTTATACTTAAAAATAAACCCAGGACTAGGCCATGGCTAGAGTTTGACTTCAATTTGGAGAAATTTCCCCTCATGTTTTCAAGCTAACATGGTTCAAAGCTTGTTTCGCATCAATAAATTAAAGTCCCCTAATGGCCACACATGTTTCTGTATGTAGCCAGTATGTCAACATCACTGGTTTGTAGCTATATTCAGTGATGGAAAGCAATCTATAATTCATGAGCATAATAATTATCAAATATTCAAACAGAGGCAGGAGTGTCAGTAGTTTGTAGTGTCAGTAGTCGGACAACTGGGATATGTCAAGCATTAATCATGGAAATGGGAAATAGACTTCATCATTCTAAAGCCTTTATGTTTGTGATGACAATTTATACATCATAAATGTGCATCTTTCTCATAACAACCATCACTGATGACCTTCTAAACTAAGTAAAATCAACATAATCTAACAACACAAATTCACAGAATTAAAAGATAAGCACAGATTAGTTTGCACATTCTAACAGTGGGTGAACAAGATGGTGTTTTCCGATGTCTTGCGCCATAATCTGATACGTTTCTGAGGGAAATTACAGGAACAATTGACTAGAATGAATCTGCTCTTTTCCAATTACAGTAAATGGGATTAAATATGAAAAAGCATGTTCAAATCTGTTCAAAGATTTGAGCCCATTTCAAATCTTCTCCTCACTGAAGAAATATTGAAGCTAAGCTATATTTTTGAGATACTATGGCTGTTGGTGAAATGCTATCTACATGTTTTGATGTCTTACTGTGCACTTTTACAGGCGAAATGAAACAGTCAGTACAGCGTGTGATCTGCAGCTTTGTGAGTGTACTGTGAGGTTTTCTAATACCGCAACAAGCAATCTAGGAGGTATTTTTATTCTAACTGACACTCAGTTTGAGCTGACTTCTTACAGTAACACATGCTGCCTCCCAAAATGTTAATTATTCAGAGATGCAACAAAGATCTGTGTATGTGTGCCTGTGCATATGATATCGCATGGTGAACCCAAACTGTGCATTACAGTAGCTAGATGTCACTTCAGAGATGAAATCACTGTAAACCTCTGCACTATTCATAAACCCTTCATCCTAAACGAGAGATGACAGCAAAGAGAGAGCGAGACAGACAGAGGGAGACAAAGGGAGAGACATCAAAAGAAAGAATGACATACTGATTTTAAAACAAACCACAAGAAGATGAGTCAAACTGCCCTGTTGTGTCTTTCTATCCCAAACTCCCTGCTCTCCAAAACAAAAACACAACAAATGCATTTAAACCATCCCTGGCCAGGACGAATGGCAGGGGCCTCTGGGGCCTAAAGGCTTCATCAGAAACGGCAAGGTGAACGGTACACAGTTTAATCAAAACACACAGTACAAGCATGTCAGCCAAAAGAACTTGATCTAAATAGGAAAATTCAAAGCATGGGATAAACAAACAAAAAATGGGATTGAAAACAGTGTCAAATATGTGAAAGGTCTCTAAAATCAATGATGCCAGCTGTCCATGTCTTCCCAAACACATTACATAAAGGGGTCAAGGCCAGGCATGGGATCAAGGTCAAAGCTCAAGGGCAACAAAGACTACAAACAGCTGGTCAGTTGATTCATTGTCTGATTTAGTCATCAGTCTGATGCGCTGGGGTTTTTTTCTGGGCATTTGAAGGAAATGTTTTCCCTTTGTAGTAAAGACCACAATTTGTTACAGGAATAGTTCAATAAATTCAAATTTTCATTATTTACATATGTTACTTCTCTTCTCTAAAACATTGCTTCCCATATGGCACACACGAAAAGGGACGGTCAATCCCCAAAATTACAAACTAAAAATAGTATTTATTATACAAAAATAATCTAAAATAAGATTGTAAAATATTAATAATTTATCAATTCATTTTTATATTTTATAAAATGGTTAGTTCCAATCCTTGATTCTGATTGGTCAATAGCTATGCTTTATTCACGATAAAACACGGCTATGACCGCTTCTCCCAACAGTTTTATTAAACAGGGATGAAGCATACCCCATGCCTACGGTTAAATATACTGCTGAATCTTATATGTTGTGGGCCTATTTATTTGCTGGAGGTCCTGGACATCTTGTTCAGATACATGGTATTTTGGATTCTATCAAATACAAAGAGATAAAAAAAATAAAAACCTGAAGCTGGGAGAGAGTCTATATGGAGGAATGGTCTCTGCTCTCTGGTCAGGTGTTCTCCAAAGTCATCAGGCATTATAGGAGAAGACTCAGATCTGTTATCTTGGCAAAAGGAGGTTGCAAAAAGTTTTTAATAACAGGGTGCCAATAATTATGGCCAGAGTGTTTGAGAAAAACATTTCATAGTGTGATTTACCCCCACTTTCAATTCTTTTGCTTCAATGAAAGGTTAGAATTTTGCCATTTTTTTGAATGGAAGATTAAAAGGATAAACAATGCAGAATTATTTTTTACAGCCAGTTTTCATCATATTTACCAGGGGTGCCATTCATTTTGACCATGACTGTACATATATTTTACTTTAATATTTTTTTTTTGTGTGGTAAAATATATATTTTTTTTATTGTGCGTTTTACAAAAGCAATAAGGTACTAACAACACCCTTCAGCCATAACTTATTCACGATACAGCACAGCCTCTCTTACCTTATTGCTTACAAATATTACAATTAATATTATTATTTGAATTTTGTATGAGTCACTTTTTATAGACTACTATATTTTCGTTTATTTTATGAAATGCTTATATATGATATAACATTTGTCTATATATTATTGAAAAATAATAATAATAGTAGTAGATGTAGGTGCATAAAAACCATTACGCACCTAAAAATGATTGGTCCTCAAGTGGCTCAAGTAGCCAAACATTACTGACATCAAACCTAATGCTGCCATTTGATTTGAAAGCTACAGCAAAGTGAAAGATTTTCAGTAGGCTAAATAATGACATTAGGGAGAGTAAATGATGACGGCATTTTCATTTTTGGCAAACTATCCCTTTAAAATGAGCTCAGCTGGGCCCACTGATACATCAAAGTCAAAGAATGTGCTGCAGAAAACACAACAATGGCCCCTGGATACTGTTTACCGTTATCAGCCTCAAAAATCCATAATGACAGTCACCCAGCACCGAAATTGAGGGAATTTGGGCTTTGCCAACAGCATAACCCAAGTGGAGGCATATTGTGAGAGAAGGTTTTACACAAAAAACAAACAACTAATCATATCTTTTCGGTTTCTCTCCACTCTCTCTATTACTCTGCCCTTCACAACCACGTCAATTTATTGTTACCATTCAACGTCACATCACAGCAAATTACATATTTCATCTCACACCACAATTAGAGACTGCAGTGGGAATGGGGAAAGCAGCTGAAAAACGTGTACGTGTGTGGCATTTAAATAAAAGTCATGCTGTTCTTTCTTTTCGTGTGGTTTTGCACTCCCGCTAATCAGATTCAATATCCATGTTAAACTAGTAATGATCCTATTTCAGACTCACTGCCAGATTAATCAACTTTCCTAACCCAGACCCCTGGTTGGGGGCTGAGATGTCCTTGTTTTGAACAATGGGGTGTCTCTTTTGAAAGATTTAATGGGAAATGTATGGTTTCGGTAAACAATAAACCAAAATCTGGGGGGGGGGGCACCTCTGCTCAAGGCCTGATCACTGTTGCCCATCAGAGAGTGACATTTATTACCTGCATTGAGAGCCACATGTGTCTACAGGTGATCAGAGTGACAATAAATCTGTCTCATATGGATTTTTCCATGAAAGATATCTTCCCATGATGCATTTCATCAGATCTTTCTAATTAAAACAAGTTCTGAATCTATATTTAATTGCTGCATTGAGACTTATACTATATATAGGTCTCAATATTCTGAAGGAAACCTAGTCCATTTATACAGTGAAGGAAGTATGTACTCAGAAATAAACACAATTTTTGGCTGCTGCCAGGCCAAGATCGAACCCCTGCAGACCCCAGGAGAAAATTATATATCAATATATAATATCAGATGGCTATAAAACGTGGAAAATAACACCCACAAGCCTTTGTAAAGAACTTGCCACTTTGCCCCATAGGGAGTGCTTTTGATTTAATCATGGTCATTTGATGCCTGTACATTTTGACATTTTCTCATCTCTTTCAATCGAAACATTAGTAATAAAGAGCTGAACTTGCAGCAATGCAATTGTGTGTTAGCATGTATGTGTGTCTATAGTCTAAAATGCGATTGGACTGAATAGTAATACCGCTAATGGAACTGCTCGGAAGGTCACACTATCACCTCTACGGGAGCTCAAAAGGAGAGCATAATCAATACTGTTGGACAGGTGAGAGAGCGAGAGCGAGCGATGTATAAATGGCCTCTCTCTAACAATATGATGTGCTGCACAGTTCACCTCTAAACCTATAAATCAGCAGCTCGTTCAGAAATGAGGTGAGAACAGCTCAAGTGTTATGACAGCGAGCAGACAGGAGACTGTAACTCTGCTCTCCCCTGGGCTAAACAAATGCTTGTTTCTAATATAGCTAAAAGCCAAGCTCGCATGCAGTATACAGACTAATGGCCATAAAGTCCGAGTACAGGTCTGAGCATTTTAATGCACATTTTGTGGCACCTATTGACGTAAAATAACTTGCCCTTGCTACATAGTATTTCTGTTCACATAATGCAATTCTAGACAGTGCTAACACTATAGACTCCGATGCAGTACCTAAAGGTTAAACTAAGTCTAATTTAAGATCTGGACATGTTGATGTAAAAAAAAAAACATTTTTTAAAGGTACAAAAGGTACATTTTTTAAAGGTTTTTAAACCATAAAAAAGGTACAAAAGCTTTCACTGGGGCTGTACCTTTTCAAAAGGTACACTTTTGTACCCAAAGGCTGCATATTGGTACCTTAGTGGTACATATTAGCACCTTAAATGTACATATTAACACCTAAAATGTACATATTGCCACCTAAAATGTACATATTAGCACCTAAAATGTACATATTGCCACCTAAAATGGACATATTAGCTAATGAAATGGACATATTAACACCTTAAATGTACATATTAGCACCTAAAATGTACATATTAGCACCTAAAATGTACATATTAGCACCTAAAATGTACATATTAACACCTAAAATATACATATTAGCACCTAAAATGTACTTATTAGCACCTAAACTACATATTAACTCATGAAATGGACATATTAGCACCTAAAATGTACATATTAGCACCTAAAATGTACATATTAACACCTAAAATATACATATTAGCACCTAAAATGTACATATTAACAACTGAAATTTACATATTAGCACCTAAAATGTACATATCAGCGCCTAAAATATACATATTAGCACCTGAAATGTACATGTTAGCACCTAAAATGTACATATTAGCACCTAAAATGTACACATTAACACCTAAAATGTACATATTAACACCTAAAATGTACATATTAGCGCCTAACATGTACATATTAGCGCCTAAAATGGACAAAAGTTTATCTTTTTAAAAAGGTACAGCCCCAGTGACAGCTTTTGTACCTTTTTTTGTAAGAGTGCATAAATTAAAAATTAAACCATTAAAACAATACAATAAAAAATAAACATATAATCTAAAATGAATAATGAACTAATTACCTTGCATTGTATATTCTGTTGGGGTATATCACTGCCATACACAAAATCCTAATCCACAAAAACGATATAATATAATAATGCATATAAGTAAACTATAATAACTTTGTTTCGTGTTCTGCTTGAACCATGTGCAACAGAACGCTCAGACAGAGTTGCTTTGTCTATGGAGAATGGTCCATCAGCTAAGAGAGAGATTACCAGCACTCAGAGATCAGAGATGGAGATGAGAGACAAGAGAAAGTCCCTCTCTCTGCAAAATGGCCATTCATTAACCCACGGCCAGGGAAAACACTGCACACCAAACTCCACAGAAATGGATCAGCCTCATCGATTGTGGCCCGCAGAAGGTGTGGAAACAGATACTTCAGCTGCCGAAACAGTGTATAGCGTTTCATAAAAACACCAGCTCTTCACCGCTTTCCAGCCCATATTGGGTTTCTGCCACACGCAATACAAGCGTAATGCTGTTATATCCATAGACAGGCAGAAAAAAAAGTACAAAACCGTGTCTGAATCAAACCACTGACTGTAACAGGACCTTTCTTTCTTTCAAACAGATAGTTTCATTGAGAAGATTAAGAGCAAATTAGTGGTTGTTGAACAAACTTTCCAAACTAAAGTTTTTCTTGGAGTATGTTTCAAATCTGTAAAAGGCCCAGACAGCAAGTAGCTGCTGTCTATGAAAACCATCCTGAGGTTAAGTGAGCTTTTAGACACCCATAGAGAGACAGTTTCCGGCCTGGCAAACCCAAAATAGTCCCGCCGGTCTGAGTCGGCGTTTTCCGTAGATCATCGTAATTTCACTCCTCATTCCTGAATCAATTATGCATGTCCACCACTGATAAGAAGAGTGCCAGTGCCAATCTGAGGGGCGAGGGGAAATTGGGGGTCGAGAGAGTAGGGTCTGCCACAAAGACCACTTTGCTAAAACAACAAAAAGAACGGGCATGAGTCTTCTGCTCTGGGCCACGCAGAACAGAGGCTGAGATTAATTAATGACACAACAGGAGCAATTGTGCAGCGCTGCCCAGAGCCAATAAAGCAATCCTAAATGCTGATAAGTGCTAAGTGAGTGGAGCACTTCAGCTACATTTCAGTAGATGCCAATGGGGTAGAGGGTTATTTAAACCTGATATAAGCTTTGAAGTGCAATGAAGAAACAGGTCAAGTTTAGCATTTGGGCGTGAGGTCGGTTTGAGTGAACAGTGAATTTTTTGCCGCTTTTTCCCCTTTCAAATAAGCTGCAGAGAAAATATGTAGATTATTTATCCACCTAATAGAGCTCACCATATCATGATTATTGCCTAATCACCTAAAAATATCTGGCTGAGTTCCATAGGATAACCAAGCATAGGACTGTATTAAATATAAACAGCAATGATGCTTTTGTGCTTTTGAAATTGAGGTAATGATGAAGTGCTGAAATAATTAAAAAAGATTTAAGAGTGTAGAAGTACAACGGGTGTTGCTAGAGTTATGCCATGCTGCAAGAACCAGCAAGACTCTTCAGGGGAACGCGTGAAGGCCATATATGTCCATTAGACCTTCTGCAGCAGATTACATCAATTCTCAGCTCCCTTAATGGTGTAAACAGAAGGTCTTGGTGACAGAGTGAAACGTGTGTTTGTGTTAAAAGCCTACCGTATAAAAACAGATGAGGCCTTGCAACGAGTCAGCATGGGGTATAGCCCACTGAGGAACGAGTCTACGGTGAACGAACGGTTGGTTTGCCAGGCCAACAGCTGAGACTAAACAGCTATAATGAAATAACAGAAACCAATTAGAGACAAATCCAATAAAATTGCCCTGGTCTTTCTTTGGTGCTTTTGCTCAGCTAACGCAGAAAATCTCTTTAAGTAGAGAAAGAGAATACATTTATGACTAAGCCTCGATTTATTATAATGTAATTTTCAGTAAAAAAGGTTTGCTTGATTACACAAAGTGTCTAAACTAGGACACAAACTCAGGAGAACATAATAGCAGTCAGCAGTTTCTTTTGTTCAAATATTGAATCTCATCTGAATGCACTTGAAACTTCATTTCCCATGATGCCTTGTAATTTTTGGGGTGAATTGAATATTTCAGAGCAGAATGTGTCTTGTTTGACAATCACATTTATTTTACTAGAAATGCACAAGAGGACTTGCATAACTATTCATTTCAGAGCCAGGCCGATATTAGGCATTTTCCAAACTATCGGTATCGGCAGTTATAATGGGCGATAAATGAATATTTCAAAAATTAAATAAAAACGGACAAAACACGCTTGAACCATGTCATGAGTGTTGGAGTTGTATAGTTTGACCACCACTCTACACCGTCCCTGTTGGCAACACTCGTTGAGTTGGTCACGATACATTGCTAGAATAACAATTAAAAGAACATCCCCATCAGTTCTCTTAACTCAAATAAGCATGACACAATTTTTGACTATCATGTCCAGTTTTGCTGCTGTTAAATAAGCCGAGAGTGAAGCGGAATTAGCTAGAAATAGTTACGTTACGTTGTTACAGTGTAGTTGATTGACTGTCCTTTTAACTTTTGACAATGTGACTGAAGTATTTCTTTAATAGCGCGTGACAGTTATAGCAATGTTATATTGAAAATGTATGTTTACAATTTGCAGTTTGACGTTTTCCATTGCTAAATTATGGCTCATCATAGACTAGCTAACCACAAAGCTAGCTAATGCCACTATCATCAGTCTGTTCTGTTGTGACAATAAAAGAAACAAGTTACTTTTTAAAATGCATTATCATATTATTTTAGTTAAAACTCATAAATAACTACAAATAACTAATGTTAGGGAAATCTGTTAATGTTTTGTTGCGCAAAATAAATAAATATCGGCCGATATATCAGAATATCGGATTTTAAAACCAACAAATATTTGTATCGAGTATCGGCCTTCAAAATCCTTTATCGGCCGGGCTCTAATTAATTTATTCAAGTCATTCAGAGAACTAGTCGACTAGTTAGCTAGCCAGTATTTCCTGACGGCCAAAATTTTAAAAAGTCAAAATCATTGACTAAAATGCAATGAAACAAATTCTTTCTTCAAAGGTCCCTTTCTGATATTTTTTTACAAAGTAGGTCACATCCAGCTTTAGAAAACTAGATATCACAGACCGATCATTGGTTATTATGGCTGAACAAACCAAAGATTTGAACTCTAGTATGATGTGAAAAGTGAAAAGAGACTGCAGTGATCTGTCCTTAGAATCACACTAAGTAAAGGTCCGGTGACATTTCAATGCATTCTCATCCTTTATCGTCATATAGAACGCTATATGACAAAACGGCGCTATACTACGCACATGGCATCCGTTACCGTTAATAGGTTTAGGTGTGGGGTAGGGTAGTCTCATATTACGCTAAAGGATTTATTGGATTTATTACGCCTTGGGTTCGCGTGTTATATTAACGATAAAGGGTGCCATGTGCATAGTATGGCGCCATTTTTTCATATAGTGTTCTATATGACGATAAAGGATGAGAACGGGTTTGACATTTACCATGTTCGGTGAAAATTCAGCCATTTCACTGCATATTGACCAACAGAATGGAGCTTGGTTTGAAAGAGACTCTTCTGACCAAGCTTACTCTAAACTTAACTCTCACAGGTTGGGAGATATGGATTAATTCCCATAATGCACATACAATGTATTGTGAGATCTTTCATGATTTCCTATTTATGTATACCCTACGGAAGGTTACAAACAACATACACTTCTGTGCCCTTTAAACAAACACAAAAGAACATGGCATGATGAATGCATGTGCAAGTCAAACGCAGGGCACAGGCTCTAATGAGCAGCCCATCTCATGTATCTCCCATCTACTGGAATAGAAAGTGTTTCTTTCAAAGATCTGTAATTACCATTCCATGAGCGTCAGTGAAAAGCCCCATAATCCTTTGGGAGAGACGGTGTAGCCGAGATAAAAATCCACTTATTAAGGTTTGGGTGATGGTTCTGTCAGCAGGGGATGAAGGGACGAGAGAAAAGGAGGGAATGTAGGAAATGAGGGCTGAGTCTTAATTTCAGCATCATTTCTGCTATAGTGCATGTAAAGGAAGTGTGATGGTTTGAGTGTATCCTTTTTCATATGTAAATTATATTTATCCTACAAACAGCAACAAAATGGGGTGGTAGGAGCTCAATAACAGCAGACACACACCCGCTGCGCACCTTTTCTAGGTTGTTCCTGCCTTGTATTGTCAAGGGAACAGAATGAGTGACCCAGTTGTGAGGAAGCCCATTTTCCTGCTTCCAAAGCAGAGAGTCACACCGGTCACCTCTCGAGACTGGAAGGAGCGCAGTGATTGGCTAATGTAAGCGCACCTGCAATATGTCCTCTACTGTTACAGTGACATGTGAAGACCACGGCTCATAAATCAGAGAGAGAGAGAGAGAGAAAGGGAAAAGAAATGAAGATGAAGGAACAAAAGAAAAGATAAAGAGCTGGCTCTGCGGTTAAGCAGGACAGCAGATATTTCTCCGTCGCAATGCTAACACAACACATTCAATGACGGCTATAATTTATGCGTTCCTGTTTCAAGGAACACAAATCAGCTGAACAAAGTAGGCTCTGCATTCTGTCTTCAGATTTGCCTAACTGTAAAGTTTAATGTTTAAAGGTAGCATAAATTCAGCTGATAAAGCAATGGATTTTCCTTGTGTAAAAACACATCATTGTACCGCCTATTGGGGTTTTTTATAGCATGTTTAAAAGACAGTTGTCAGACTAATAAAAAAATAAAAAAATAAACAAGTGGAAAATGTTGACGTGTTTAAATTAATCAACTCAAACTTTCGTACACCTGGTTCTGCTTTCAACTACAGCCCGGAAAAAAATTCAACCGTCATCTTCAGACACAAAGACGTTTCAAAGACTAATTAAAACAATAGAAGTTTGGAGTTGCCGAACGAATATGAATAACCTTTCGCCACACTATTTAATTAAAGATCAACTTTGGTTTTAATTAAACGTTTGAAAGAGAATGTTCACAGTCTGTTACACAGAGTAATTAATGTAGAATCAAGGAGTTCCTATCTGGCTGAAAGGAGTGGCGCCTCAGCATGTCTGATTCTAATCATTCCCTCACCATCTTACACACTTAGCACTTCCGCAAGCTTAAGAACATGTTGACAAACTCTGTCACAAACGCACACACAGTTGATTGGACATCGCCGGCGCGTGGATCAGATCAAACTGGGTTGATTAAACCGAACAGAAGTATCTCTTGAACTCGAGTCCTGAGCTTGGTATGGCTGTCTGCTCACAGAGGCGGCAGCACTGAATAAAGTAATACACTTAGCACTTTACAAGACATTACTGGGTACAAGCAATATAGAGACATTGAGGTTCTAAACCAGTTTGGACAGGATGCAGCCCTTATGCAGCTGGTAAACGTAACCGGGAGGAGTGATTATAATGGAGAATTGAGGAAAATTACACATCCGATGGTGATTTATGGGTTTTATGCAGTTCGTCATTTCACTATTAATTATCTGTGTGTGTAAAATCAGCCGTGGTTTTTAACTTCTTTAAGGGATAGTTCAGCAAAAAGTAAGTCATACAGGTCGGAAAAATACTATTTCACATACAGTATTTAATTCTTTATATACCTAGATATTTTGCATTAAAAAACTAAAATCTTCACCTTCCAAAATTCACGATTAGCACTAATAGGCATTAATGTAATTACACAACTACTTCTGATGGTCTATGAGAGTTTGATTTTCTGTAAGAGTTTGTTGAGGAAGACGTCCATTAGTTCAGAGATCTAGTAGCTGAAGCTGCCATTCGAAGATGGGCATCTCCTACAGGGCGTAGTTTTACGGCAGTCTTAATGGTCTGTTTACTGCTGTTTAAAAGGAGAGGTCTGGCTCATAATGCTTTAATAAGACTTCTCATAAAATACAAGAGGGTTCTGGTCTTTCAGGGCAGATCCAGACATGCTAATTTTGGTGAGAGGACAGAGCAGAAAGAAAGAGTCATAGGGCCCACTTTTAACGATCTGAAATGCAAGTAGCAAGCACAAAGCGCAAGTAGCTTTGTGGGCGGGCCTTGGGCGCTGTTGCTATTTTACCGGCGGAATAAATGACTCTTGCGCTCAACGCAAATCTTAAAGGGGTTGGTCTGGAGTAGCTTTATTATTCATAGGTGTGGTTTGGGCGTAGCGGAAATACACCAATAAGAGCGTCATATCACATTCCCTTTAAGAGCGTGATGAACGAGGTGCGCTTGTTCCATGGCGCAATTCTATTTTAACGGCGCATTTACCAGTCACGCTTCAGCATCGGTTCACAGCCGAGGAGATCAATGTTCTCATCAGGGCCGGAAAAGAAAGAGAAGTGACATTAGGGATGGGACAAACCCACCCAAATTAGCTTTGGTTAAACATGCATATAATAATTTGGGTAAATGTGTAAGCTTTATGCCTATTTTTCAAGATGGCTGCACCCTGTGTGACTAAAGTATGAATTGTTTTCATTGTTTTTGAACCGCTTTGGTATTTTAAATGACGATTATAATCACTCGCATTATTGCGTCCCCTGTAGGTATGGGAATCGGTTGTTGTGAGTGCAATTACTAACGTTGCTAGCGTTGCTAACAGAAGATTAACATGAAATTAAGTGAACATTTTCAAGTTCAAATGGCTGCGTTTTGATATGGTGTAGTCATAATTATTTATTTTTTATGTAAGTGCCTGGTACTTGGCCAGTGCTACCATTACAACAGCTTTCCGGGTGGCGTCCATTTTTTTCTCCGACTCGGACATGCAAAACATAATAGAACGCTTGAAGTGTGGACGTGACGTCATATCTGAGGTCCGAGTTGGTTCGTTGGCTATAATAGAACGCACCATAGCACCAGGTTGTTTGCGCCAGCACACGCCTCCTTTTTGCGCCAAACCACCCAGGAAGCGCAAGTTCATTCCCTAGTTTACCGACGTACGTCTGTGGAGGGAAAAAGCCCGCTTTGTGCGGGGTGCAAAATAGGAATGATAAATGCATTGGTGTATAAAGTAATTTGCACCATTACAAGATATGGCCCATAGTGTTTGGAAGACATTTTTGAGAGAATGAGAGCATTTTTCCATAGCGTAACAATGATCTGTTTACAAAAGGGTGTAGATTTCCCTTTAAACTTTTTTCCAAGTAGTGTAACATGCAATATTGAGAAAGGCAATAATCAAACATGTTAAAATAAATCAATGACCGACTCACCTGAGCTTGTTTCAGAGCAAAATATTAAGCTAAGCGCAAAAATGCATGCTTACTTAACATTTTTTTATGTCTTATTAATTGTATTCATTCCAAATTTAGTATTCACTGAAATTTCCAGTTTACTTTTTTTATAATAAACTAGCCTATAACTAATAAGCTAAAAAAAATAATCTATTTATAATATATTATAAATGTAAACAAATGTCATTTTTAATTTTTATTTAGTGTTTTCTCCTCTTTCCTGAAACAAAACCAGTTGAGAACCCTACTAGTTGAACGTTTCAACACAACCTAGTTAACACTGCCACATCCACAAAATCCACAATGTCTGTTATTCACACACATATGCCAAAAAAAAAACCTTTCCACAGACACTATGCAACCCAGCTAAAATAGACATGGTAATCTAAGCCCCGCATATCTTAAACTGGCACTGAATGGTAGAGCGAAGCCCGTATCCTCCATTACAGCAGTATGATTACAGAGCTCTGGCATTCGCTTCACCTCGGGATGAATAACCCTCCTTATGAATGAGCATAGTCAAGAATATTCTCTTTCCCTCTCTCTCTTCTCGCCTTTTTGGTGTCTCTGTCAGCTTTGATTTCTCACTTCCTTTCAGAAAACATCCAAGAATGTCACAAACGTGGAACTGTGGCTGAATTTAAAATGGTCAGGGAAAAATGTCTTTGTTGCACCCAAAATTTCCAACAAGAGAAGGCTTGAGCGTGATTTATTCGTACTTACAAGACAGAAAACCATTGAATTTAAATTTAACAGTATTAATAATAGAGACAAGCACAATGAATAACACAATGACTACAATTCCCATGATACTCTGCTCCATCTATGCTGTGTGTAATCAGTGATGTAACAGAAGAACCCATGTGCAGTCACCCTGCTGAGCTGCAAACGGGCTTTATCAATTATAGAGGGCACATAGGAGTGGTAGACCAAACAAAGCTCCACTAAAAATAGACACATATCAAATGCATGACATGTCATCATGGCTATTTTTAGACCCAATGTGTTCATGCAGTGCAATAGCTCAAACCTTCCTCTTACTGATCCAGATCTAATGCACATCCTTATGTCAGGAACATACTCTTCACAGGTACACAAAGATGGATGTGAATGCCAAAGTATGCCAAATGTGAGGTGGCATGAGCTACTATTCAAAAGTTCATGGTCAGTAATTTTTTTTTTAAAGAAATTAATACTTTATTTAGCAAGGATGCATTATGATGCAATTGATCAAAAAGTTAACTTATATGATGTTCAACAGTAAACTTTTATGATGTTCCAAAAATGTCAAATAAATTCTGTTATTTTTGCAAGGTTCCAAAAGAGAATTTATTTTAAATTGTAATATTTCACAATATTACAGGTTTTACTGATAAATGACTTTAAAAACATTACCAATCCCAAAAGTTTGAGTGGTAGCATACATACCTTTTTCAGCACTTGGGGCGATAAATGTATTCATTTAAATTTACACATGAAACTAGATGTTTTCAGATATCAAATTATATAAGATCAACAAAGCTTATAATATCCCATTATCCTGTGCATTGCAAGTGAATTATTTATAGTTATCACTTTTCAATTAAATCTTTAGAGAGAAATAAGCATTGCATTATTAGTTTGTATTATTAGTTTGCTTGGCCCTCTAATTGAATTTGTTCTAAACCATACATGATGTTATGACGCCTTTGGGAAGGCTTTTTGTGAAGTCACTGACTGTGTTGTTACAAAGAACAAAAAGTTACCTTCATTCCCCCATGTGCCCTCCCTTCTTTTCTGAGGCTGAATAATAAGCCCAGTATAAGAGGCTGGTGTGTGTGTGTACGCGTGTATGTCTGACCCAAATACACTAACAGACCAGCATGTTGTCAGCAGTGTGGTTCTCAGACCGCTCCCAGGTCATTATTGCGCCTCACTTCTCATTTGCTGGCTTTACCCACAAAACAACAGTAGCAAAAGGTTTCCAGCTCTGCCTCAAAACAGACCAACTGCAGCTAAACTCGCCTAGAAAACTGCACAAAAGAGTCATTAAAATGGAATGAGACACACACGCACAGAGAGAGAGAGAGGCAACAAGGCAGACAGGAGGTTTATCAACACATTATAGTGTGGACACTGAAACCATGGAAGCATTAGGAAAAGAAAGGACTACTATGAAATGTGCTATATTTTTTAACTATATTTTTACATTAGCTGAAGACAGCAGTAATGCTCGCTTTACCCCTACAAAATAAGAAGATATTTTCCCATGATCGTGCGAATGTGATAAATTGATATATAATATCTGTTTAATCTCAGCCAGTCTGATAAATGTATGTTGTGCTCGATTTCTACTCTAGATTGGGTTGTCACACGGCAGGAAATGGTTCTTTTCTCTTCGATAAGTGAAGCTACTGCAACATGCCACAACACATAGAAGGCGAGAGAGAGATAAAGAAAGAGAGCAGCCTGGCTGTCATGGCAACCCTCCCATAGATTCATAAAGGGAAGAGGCCTAAGTTTTGCTGTCATAGACGTATTCAGGACATACACATATTGAAGTGTCTTTAACAAATGAGTTGTGTACTTTCACACTAGATGTTTCTCTATAGGCCTGCTCTGTTTCTCTCAAAACCACTGTTTTCCTCTGGGGACTGGCATAAGCAGCTGCAGAGAGAGTGATAAAACTGTTGTATACACGACACACACACACTCAACATGCCCATATTCACATATGCACTCTGAAACACACACACAGTTTCCCCTGCATCTAAAGCACGCTGTCCTGCAGCATATTTCATCATTAAATTTCAACACTTAATCCTCTGCTCCAGTGGCTCCAGCTCTCTCACATCATTTCAATAATCTACATTTATGGTGAGCGTCCAAACAAACACACACATCCAACAAAGGCGAGCCAACCCACCAGGTTTGGGCACACAAAGTAGGGATGGGTCACAGTGGTAAATAGGGATGGGACGATATGGAAAATTTGATATCGCGATTATAGTGTCCAAAATTATCGTGATTATCAATATTATCACGGTTTTGTTAAAATCGGTGTAATACGTGATGTATCTATACATTACTATATA
The DNA here is from genome assembly GCA_030378365.1 of Hybognathus amarus. NCBI lineage: Eukaryota > Metazoa > Chordata > Actinopteri > Cypriniformes > Leuciscidae > Hybognathus > Hybognathus amarus. The sequence goes on from JAQIUQ010000217.1 coordinate 83,403, forward strand.
CTGCTACCTTAAAATCTCACTCTTAATACGTCTTATTTGAACGTTGTTCGTTCGTCTTTGGCTCAAAGCCACTTGCTGCAAACTTTTCTTCGCTGAAGCTTCACGTCTATTCCGCCATTCCTTCTCAAATTGTAATAAAAATATTGCGTGCAGCGCGCGCCTGCGTCAGACTGGCCGACGGGATTTACAGTGAGTTATTAAAATCGCAATAATCAAACACGGTTTTAATGATAATTCAATTTTAAACGATAATACTAACCGTCAGTATATTTTATCGTGGTTTATCGTGTAACCGGTTATCGTCCCATCCCTAGTGGTAAACCAGTTGACTAATCATCCAACAACAGACAATATACATTTGTAACAATTTTCATATTTTACACATTCATAAATGCATATTCAATAAAGAACTACTACTAATTATAATTATTTGTTATTTATTTGTTTAGTAGACTGACATCCCTAATCCTGTACATAATGTATTCCCCCCTATGCTCACAAATACCGTAAAACAAGAATGACTGGAAAAATTTGTGAGAGAGGGACATACAGGCAGTCACATCTAAAGGATAACGTGACCTTTTCCCCACCACCTTTTACAATTCATAGACAAATTGAAGCCTTTTCCACCAGCCATCACCATCGACAACCGGCAATCTGAGCCGTCATCCTGAAACAACCTGAATCCACAGTCTGAACAATTTTACAGTGTCTGAATCGTGCCCTTTGAACTGTGCATCTCCAAGGGCTGAAGAATTCACTTCAGTGCACACCTCATGGCTAAATGCACAGAACCTCATCAGATAACACACATACTTCGACCCATCTACACACAAGCACTTTCCCCTCTGTCCTTCACACTGGGCGCTGTCAGACAGACTTCCTGTGCCAGGTCTGCTTCAAGGTTAGCTGCTCATTGTATTGAGTGAGTGGCTGAGGTTCTCTCAGCGGCAAGCAGGCCTACTGGATGCATTATCACCTCGGCGGGGGGCTTATCCGGCCCTCCTGGTCTGCACGTATCCCGATGGTGAAACGGGCTGCCACGGATGCCTAACGCAAACGGATTAAAAGACTGTCGACTTCACCCTTGGCTCAAAACAGATTCGTTGACCGCAATTAATAGGTTTAATTTCACCCTTTTTGACATAGCTACTGGCTAAAGCAGAGGATTGAGGCCTTGGCCATATGGCCTATTTATTATACGTAAACACTGAAAGGCATCATGATGGGTTTTTGAAAGGATAATGTAGATGCCTACTAAAGAGAACTAAAGAGATTGGAGAGAATTAAGCCAACGGGGAAAATCATATGTGGTGGCATAAATTTCATTTATACTATAAATGTAGGCCTAGACCTATATTTAAATGTAATTAAAGGGGTGCTTTACTGCTGGCAAAATGGGCTTTCATTAAAACGTTGCTCCTTGTGTAGTAAGAAAGGTGAAAATTGTTGAAATCTGTGCTAGGAAAACTAAGAAGAGAGGATTTTGTGTTCCCTTTTGCCAAATACGTAGGAAAAATTCAACACCTTTAATGCACTCGATATGTTGACGTCCAAGGCCACTCACACCAGTCTGCTATGGAAACGGTTGATCAGAGTCAAATGGTGCCTTGCTTTAGTTGGAAATAATTCTTAGCAAACTTTAGTCAAAATGGTGTTGACTTGTATCATTCCTTGGTGCAAGAATAAAAAATAAAAATAACGTTTAGTGAGAGTGAGTTACTTTTGGTTTCCAGCGAAGGACCCATTGCGATGTAAGAATATGCTGTGGCAAATATGGAGAGAATGCCACAAAGGAAAATCTGAAAATCTCGAACTGGATGACCAAACAGAGGGCGAAAGCTAAAAAAATAACACCTTCTGTCCTGTTGATCCAACTGTCCGTAAGCTGTCAAAGGTCTTTTATGTCAGAGCGGACTTTTGCAGACAAATAAATGTGAATTAGCTAACACGTACGACGTCAGTAAACATTGCATATTTTCAACCCGCTTTGTATTGTTACAATGTCAGAAGTATATGCAAATGAACAAAATTGCACTTTAAATACTATTATTTCATGATTGATTATATAATAATAATAAAAATCTATATCACAAAATATTTGTATTAAATAAATACATTAAAAATATATATAAAGCATGCATTCCTTTATTTTGTTGCACTAGATAGACAAAAAAAAAGTGCATACAAAATTTAATACAAATTTGTGGTAGAGGGAGAGAGGGATGGATAGTTGGATGGATTCATGTAACAACAAGGGTGCAAGAGGGGACAAAGAGGTTTCAAAGTCCCAGAACCACATCTGGTCTGGGGGACCGCTGCAGTGCCAGGGGTCCTGAACAACTGCTGCAGCAAACACAGCAGTTTGGTGTTTTCAGCTCTGTGCTTTTTATGCTGATGGCCGTGTGTGCACGCATTATAAAAACGTGTCTGTGTGATATTCTCTGGAGGGTTTAGAAGTTGTTTACTGCTTCTCTCTGGGGTTTGGCTACAGCTCTGACTTTCAACGTGGTGAGACACAGAACATCCTGCCATTGCACCTCCTCTCGGAGTCAATCACACAGACAGCGCCAACTACAGTTGGAGAACCGCAGTCATGCTGAATGCAGTAAGCCTTGGATTATCCTGTTCAAATTTAAAATAAACACCTGGTGGAGATTTTAAACTGCATTAAAAAAAGAAAAACACAGCAACACAAGGAAAAACAAGACTTTGATTTCATGGGGTCTTTTTCCCCAGGTTTCCGTACAACTCTCGCATAAACGATCAAATTTGCTCCAGATAATATTTACTTTTTCGTGATGAACTCGTCTTCAGCTAGTAAACAATTTACAGAGTGAGATGTGCTGGCGGACTATAAATCACCATGCAAAAGGGACAGTAATAAACTCATTTTCATTGATTAATGTCTGCTAGCGAGGACTATTTTCTTGTTTTGTCTAAAAGGCAACTGTGACATCATCGGCTGTTTTCCCGCAGAGATCTGCAATCACTGAAATGGCAACTAAAAGGTTTCTGTGTTTGTGTGTGTGTGCGCATGGTTATGTGTGTCCGTCTGCCTGAAAGAGAAACACACTGTGTTGTCTGTCTGTTCCTTGGAGATTTGTTTGGCTTGCTCGTATCTGGGATTCGGAGTCTGTCATTACGTCAATCATAGTCTCTAACAAGACAGTCATTTTTTCTAATGGAATGGCACACAGAAAACATCCTTATTACCTGCAAGATCTCACAGAGTTAGTTGTCTTGAAGTATGAGTGCTCCATCTCTATAATTACAACACTCTCAGTTGTAGCAGTACGTTTTAATAATCGTTCTAATTCAATAATAGGGAAGTCGACACCACAACTACATAAATAATGACACAGAGGAACAATATCATTAGAATCACTTTCAGAACAATCTTTTCCAGCTGATGAATGACAGCCAATCGGAATCCAGCATTTGGCAGAAAGCATAACTGCATCACAGAGTAAAGCGAATGTCAACATGCCTTAGCGTGGAAGCTAATATACAGTAGTTATCATTCTTGGTGTGAAGTCTTAAATCTGGCATAAGTTCCAGGACAACTAACAACTAACATAAGCATCAAAACAGGTTGTTTTTTTTGGGGGGAGGTGAGGGGGACTAGTCTGTCATTTTCATCCACAGCCAGACCCAACTACAAAACACACCACCACAATAACAAGAATGCGTCAAATTGGAATCCTGCCTTTTGGCAAAGATTTCCCCGTCTCTAACGTCAACACCCTGGAGGTTTAGCACTTGAGAAAAAGAGAAAATGTGATACTCTCATTCGCACTCATCCTCTATGTCTGTATTACCCTCCCTTGCTGTCGTGCTCTCTCTCTATTTTAATGTTATTTTCTGCTCTGTGCAGTGTCTGGCTGGCCCTCCGGATTCCGTCTCACAAACGGCTCCCTCTGAGGCACAGTCAGAGAAGAGGGCACCGGGCCGAAAGCCCCTGCACCGCATCATCCAATTACCCCCGACAGCCTCTGCCTGTGCAGGGATTCCCATGGCCCTTCTCTGCCTGCCTCTCATTGTGCCGCTCACCAACCGCTTCTCCTACAAGCGTCACACACAACAGCAGAAGATTGCCGAGCATGACCATGATTGCAAAACTCACTGGCATCTAAACGTTCTTACAGAACGGATGCAGTTGACCACGCTCTGCATCTTCTCACTGCGTCACAAAATGCCCAAAGTCAGCAATTACTATACAAGACTAGCTCGATCTCTGATGCTTTTTAGAAGCTTAAAACAATGATACAATTATTGGATCAGGTAACTCCTTGGTTTCTCACGCTGTTGCAAAAGAAACAAATGTCCTACCTTTTTCAGACGACCTCCTTTGGTCCCCACGAAAGCCAAGGAGTGGTTCTTGTACACGTAGGCGATAACGGATGTCAATTTGTCATTGGATTCCGAGAAGAGTGGAATTCCACGTACCATCTCAGAGACGCCAAGTGGGGCGCGTTCATATCCAGACCACAGAAGTTGTCATTCGATGGTTAGAAGCTAGAAAGGAGAACAAAGGATGTTTAGTTCAACTTATTATGAGTAGTGTGCAAACTAACGCATTAACAGTCTCTAAAATATTTAAACAATAAATGAACTAGTCAAGCATACTAAATCAACTTATTGACTCGTTCTAGTTTAGAGTAGTGAGATGAAAAGACAATGGCCTACAAGGATGTGGAAAATGCTACCAAGGTGGGAGAAAAAAGCTTTTCTATATTCTTTAGACGCAATCTGTCACTATACGTTCTACTGGACCATTTGCGAGGCAGCTTCACAACAGCATTCTATCATTGTCACTATTTAGCATCAACTCAGCCAGTCATATCTAAAATGGGTTGAGGGGTTTATCTGATATAAGACCAAGAGCATTTATCATTTCAGGTGAAAAGCATCTTAAAAAACATATTTTAAATATGGCGTTTCAGGTGATGCCGTGTGACTTTGTGTGACATGTAACATATGGCTGGGAAAGTTGCCAGTGTCAGCCAGAATAGAGTGATTTACAGCTTCTGATATAGAATAATAATTTGATAATGCATCCATATTTCAGTCTGCTGAGAAGGCTTTGGAAACAACGGCATTCATTGAAACAGCTGCAAAGACCTCAGGATAAAATGTCAAACAAATCGAAAGCATGATTAATGATGCCCAGGGCTTTGACTCATTGAGGGCACTGAAACCATAACACTTCTTCAAGTGCTGCCAAATATGATATGCTCATGGCCTTTAATTCATTCATGAGTGTCTCCTCAGGCTCTGATCAGGCCTGCTCAGAAATAAAATGTGAATGTTAATTTAAACTGATTTTTTAAATATATTATCCTGATTCAAACAGATTCATTTAAAATAATAATAATGGAATTTTTATAAAACTGTAAAAACTGTTTTCAACATGGATAATAATCATACATGTTTTTGGAGCATAAAATCATCATATGTAGAGTGATTTGTGAAGGATTATGCGACACTAAGATGGAGTAATAATGCTGAAAATTCAGCTTTTTTTCAGAGCGTAATAAATTACATTATAATATATATTAACATAAAAAAGTCATTTTAAATTGTCATAATATTTCACAATATTGAATGTGTTTTTTGTGTATTTTTTATCAAAAATTGCAGCCTTGGTGAGCAGAAGAGACTTCTTTTAAAAACATTAAAAATCTTACCGATCTTAAACTTTTGACTTGGTAGTGTGTGTGTATATGCGTGTATATGTGTGTGTATGTGTATATACACACACCATTGGTCTGGCTGGAAGGACTGTAAAACCACATAAAAACACAAATGTAATGCACACAATATCACAAAAACTCCCATTGTTTGTGTACAAAAGTTTGACCTATAATAATGTCAGACACTTTAATGGTTTTAGTTTTGTTTTAAAAGCATGCCCCATAATTGTTCATCATTGAAAAGCAGCACAGGTGTCTCAAACTGCTTTATTAGCATTAATATTTAAGTTTTTAATGGCCAATTTTCTCACTCAGAACATGAAACACGAGACAGCTTGAGCTGTGTTTTGCCCCTAGGCACCAACCCACAGCACAGTCCCAAGTGACAAAGTGGGCGAAGGGCAATCCTGAGTGATGCCCAGGTCGGGAGAGGAAGCATCTGGATGTACATTATCACTAACAGAGAACTGAAATAATGTACATACTCCCTTGATTAGAGTTCAATTACATTTGAAGCGGAATCTATCTTAATAACAACGGCCTCTGGCTAATGATATTTTTGAAAATCCATTCCAGGCCAGGGGACAAATCTGTAGTAGAGCAGTTATCAGACCAACCTCAGAGAGACACGATCAATCAAGTGACCGGATGCGTCTTTTCATGCAATATAGCAAATGTCTATTTGTCAGCGGCTCAGGAGATACAAGACCCTTCATTAAGCAAATGGAAGACAGGGGCTGTCTCTCTAAAATGGCGGTTTATGAGTGATTGGCTGAATCGACAGCGAACACCACACTCATTTCTCAGTTCACTCAATAGAAACCGGAATGAAGAATAAATTAAAAAATGAAGTAGGAAGTTGAGAGAGAGAACAGGGAAATGTTAAACGTCATTTTTTTAAACTCTCTCTCTTTGCAGAGTGTCTTGACCTTTAGAAATGTTCCGCTGTCAGCCAAAGTCTGCGTGCTGCTCGGCTCGCCCAATGCCAGCCTAGAGTAATTGTGCTCATTTCTCAGTGCGCACGGCTCCTGTTAGAAAGGCGCAGCTACATGAAAGATCTGTTTTCTGCAGTGTTAGTCTTTCTGCAGATGTCTCCTGTCCATATCGGGGGCCATGAATCATCATAGGTTGTTGAGGCAGCAGCAATCTGCTTTTACGTGTGCACCTGCTTACACACGCAAAATAAAAAAAAGCTCGACCGCAATCACGGCCTCTGATCCTGCTTACACGGGTCAAAATGTGTAAAGCCTCAACACAGCAGACTTAGCAACAGCTACAAAGACTTGCCACCTCTGATGTTAGGATTGAAAAAACTGAGCTAAGAATAAACACAATGACCGTAATAGTTGTGACACAGACTAATGCCTTTTGGCATTGTGGTTATTTTATCAGAAGGCCCAGGCCTCATGTGGCAGGGTGCATATGCCTGTGACAAAGACAGGGGGGATGGAGCATGTGTCTCGTCGTTCTTCTCATTGGCATATGCCACGGTATTTCTGGCAAGGGGAACAACATGCCAATCAGACCCTATGTGCTGCAATCTGAATGAAATAGGCTTCCTGTCTGTCAACCTTTCAGGAAGCAGACACGTTTTCATTACCTAGCCACATAAACATGACATTTCCTCTTTTCCCATCCCAGACGCAAATAACATCTTTCGACACCCAATGTGCGAGAGGGGCGCCCTCCCTGCCGGCCATCAACCTTTTCCACTTCTTCCTGCTCTCCGTTTCTATGACTTTAATGCTTCACTTCCATATACAACTGGCTTGCACGCTCTTGGTGCGGATCGCTTGGAACAAGCTGCCGCATTATTGGCAATTTCACGCTGCGCGTCTGAAGGAGTAAAGGAGGTGGTGGTTGAGGGGAAAGAAAGAAAGGAGGAGGGAATGGTTTGACGAGCGCAACTAAAAGCTTCTCGGATCGGCGCAGGCGCCGTTTTTCATTTGAACTGGTTCCAGAGACAGGGAAGCAGAATCAGGTCATTCGGACCACTTGCTGCCTGGCTACGTCCAGCAACACAAAGGCAGCTCTCTTTCCTTGTGCCGGCGCTCTGTGTTCCCAGGATAGAAACACAAGTAGTGAAATCCAAGCTTTTTTTTCAGAAGCTTTGTTCTAGGTCTTTTTGTCCAATTGGATCACATACGGGACCAACCTTGAAGAGCATCTGGCACAAGAAGTAAAAGGAACCCTGAATGAAGGTCTATAGCATGAACTACACACTTTTTAGTTCAAAAACGCCTTTTGTATTCCTCGCAATCGCTGAGAGGCCGCAAACATTTTAATGTGCTATTAATAGATCACAGTTTGATCAAAATGCAGAGTTTATGCAAATAAACCCTGATCATTGCTGCGAGTGTACATCATTCAGATGATGAATCGGCTCTTCAAGAGCTAATTCTGCACAGTCATATAATTACCCTTTCAGAGTCTTTCCTTTTCATGCTCAAGTAATATCTCACGCAGGGATTGTTGTTAGCAACAAAGACATTATTTCCCACAAATCTCAGCTCCATGTTTCGACGTAATTATATCAAACACTCAATCAGCTCAGAGCACGGCAATCCTTGTGTTCTCATAATTCTGCAGCATTTAAGAGGTTGTGTTTTTTGTGTCCGTTATGCATGATTTTGGTGCATTCTCCACTCGGTCAGAGGTTTGAACAACTGATAGACAATCACACTAGCTCTCTACAGAAAAGACCTTTCTGGAGGACACCATAATGGCATTCTATTACAGAGTAACAAAATTGCATATCTGCAAACTGAGCCAGTCGACAAATTGGTTTTAAGCAAACCCTTTACAATCAGACTGATTTCAGGTTCACTTGACCAAACATGGTTTAAAACTGCCTGTGTTCAAAAACAGCTAGATTATGCACAAACGTAAGGTGGAAAGGCCTCAAGAAACAAACTTGACACCAGGCATGATATTTTGCTCCATCAGGATAGTCGCGGATATAATAGATTTATTTATGTCTTTATTTATCATTTAGATATCAGATAATTCATTTCAAGCTCGTTTATCTGCCCAAGCTCGTCAGGCAAAACATGAATCTGATCGACTCCGGACGAAAACGCTGATCAACATAGTAAACTCTAGTGAAATAGCAAGGTAAACTACACAAAACATGACATGAATACAAGAGAATGTTCCAGGATAACAAAAAGTCAATGATGTAACATTTTATTTATTAGATCTACTGACTAACGTCACTCATCCACTACTATCATATTGTTTATACACATTTCCAGACACGTTCAGTACAGTATTGTTACTTTCTATGATTTTACTGATACACTGAAACTGTTCAGTTTAGTTCACGAACCGTTTTCGTTATCATATTATACATTCACCTGTGTTGACATTGCTGATTGTGAAAGATACACAAAAATAGTTAGTAGAAATGGCTTATAACATCACATGTCGGCTATATGCAGTTAATTGCAACATTATCATGGTACGAGCACAGAGCACTAGTTCAACGTCAAGCTGATAAAAGTAGGCCATTATTGTACCTCCAGTGGGAGTTTACATTAGTTTCCAGCATGTTGTGTGATTATTTTGCCGTTGCGTTGAAGTCTCCGTGTGGCCGGTAGTGAATGCTCGCTCTAGAGATCTAGAACGCACACGAGCGCTCTTGTTGTATTCTGAAACATCACCACTAGAGGCGGCTAAAAATTGCATACAGCACCTTTAAAAATAGTAAATATCAAAATCAATCTAAAAATAATTAAATACATTTTAAAAAGACTAAATATCAGAGCCAAAAAATAATCATAAATCACCAAATGCCTAGCTAAAACATCACCCATTCCTATGCTCCATCTTTATCACTTGTCTTCCACCATGCTCTTTTGAATTAAAGGCCTCATCATCTCAGTTTCCATCCTACTGTGGCCTCTACCTAGTGCTAACTTCACCAAAGAACTCCGCTAAGGGAGAATGAAAAGATGCGAGTGTTGAATATCGCACAACTGTCTGCACGTAATGACATTTAATGACTTAATGACTGTGAACCCCTTCAGTAAGAAAGAGATTCTGCAAGCTTCCGCTTCCACAGCAAAGACCTACAATTGAAAGTGCTTTCCCCTTATAATTTGATCCAACATTGGCTGAAACCGAAAATGAACCGGAGAATTTCAAAGAAATTGTCAAAAGAGATCAAAACGAGTGTTACTGATATAAAGGAAATCCCAGTTCCAATCTTTTGCCACTGACGCTTGCAGAAATATATACAGTACAGTCCAAAATCTAAACTATGCCACATGGACAGGATTTTAACAGACCCATGATGGTCCCTAAAAAGCTGGTGAGTTGTAAAGCTTTCTAACATTTGCTCTACACCTCTTCAAACTTCCTTAAACAGATATTAAAAATCACCTGCTAGACCTACAGGAGGTAAATGACAACTGTCAGATTGCTGCCATTGCACCATTTTAACAAAGCGCAGGACACAAATCAGAAAAAGTCATTTGTTTGATTCGGCTGATTACAGTTCAATGATAAAACGAATTTCACCACATGCATCTCCCTTTGTGGATCAATGAAACCCTTGGGATGTGAAAATGTCAGCATTTGTGAAGAAACTAAAGTTTGGGGGTTTGCATTTGTGTGCTCTTCTGAGGTCGTGTGTTGGGTGTATTAAAAACGCATGCGTTTAAGACTGGTTAGACTGAAGGTGGTTTTTAGAATGCAAATTGTGTTTTTGCAAGATCTCAACTGTCAGAAACAACACGGTTTGCTGCTTAAATGTATTTGTACATGTGCTTGTGAACGCAGTCTTGTCAACATGGGTGTACATGTATGTGTGCCACAATCCAAGAATTACGATGGCTCCAAAGAATGCTGTAAAGTAAAGACTATGAAACTGTTGTCCCACTCAAGAAATATCCAACGAGTGTCAGAGCACATAACCTTTTCACATCTAGATGTAAAGTGAGTTTAGGCTGATTAGTAGATAACGATCTTATGATGGATTATGACCTTTGCTGCAGTAGTTACGATGGAAGATGTAATTACTGAGGCCAATAAACCTGGAGATCGACTTTAATGAATGGAAACGCACTGCACACAGTGCACGCGACTGATTAAAACCATGTCACACCATCCCATAAAGTGGTTCTCCCAGAAAGCTTTAACAAAGAGAAACTTGGTGAGGAACTAGAGCAATGTTAATGAAAAATCAAGATATTGCAGGGGGGCTACATATTTCATAGTGATAAACCAGTGTGTTGTCCAATTTAGAAGTGCACTTTTCCTTTATTTAAAGCTTTTTATATATGAAAAATAAGGCATGGTCACACTGTCGAAATTGCTGGCAAAAAAGTCCAATGACAATAGTGTAGTGATGCATGAAGCACCACTCACACAGAAGTTACTTTCATATAAAAGCAGCATTCTGTCTGTCAATATGGTGAATTTTCTATGCAAACACTGCATGGGAAAATCATATGTTTTGCCTCCACAAAAGTTTGCGGAGACCGCACCCACAATGCTTCTGAACAAAATCTCAAAAGTAATTTACAACATTCGTATCAAAACCTGCCACATCAGTGGCTTACTAAAAGCCATTTTATCATTTCGGTCATTAAAAAAATGAATCACAGTTGAATGTGAATAGCATATTTTAACAATGGCATTAGTATTTGTGAATGTTTTTGCATAATGCTGCATATCAGTAGAAGTCCAACATAACTGCCACATCAACGCAACACAGTAATTACTAAATGCACCTTTAATAGGGAGGAAAAATAAGTATGACTAGCAGATGGAAACTAACGAGAACTGACAGCCACTTCGATAGTATAAAAAAACTGGTCTGTCTAGGAGAGTGAAAGGTGCTAATTATTTGGCAATAATATGTAATGAGCATGCAGAGAGACTGACAGCTGTAAGGGAACAGCCTGATAGTCGGATTTTAATGACTTATAATTGAGATGATTATGAATAATAATGAGACCAATCTTAATTTAAAATGTCTTATCTCTCTGACCGTGATGTCTCTATAACTGAGCAGAGGTTGAGAAAAATGCATAAATTAATGAAAAAATACCCTATTAGCGGGTGGAGCGCCCCTTGTTTGCTTGAATACATCACTCCAGGAGACGAGAGGGATGAATTTACTGTGCCAGACTCATTTCCACACCATTTCTTTCTGCTGACGTAGGGAACATGGGGCGCTTGCAAATTTTAATTTTTTTTTTATAGGTCAGATGTCAAACACAGAAATGATCTATATAGACACCACAACTTACACACTATAACATTCATTATGTGATACATCAATGCACATTTGCATCATCACAAATGCTTTATAATTATCTTCTCCCTTACAATGATTTGTTATTGGCAAGAAGTATAAAATATCAGTAACCGGAATGTAGATCAACATACCTGATGCAAAATGGGACAAGACACAATTAACATGAAAATCTAGCATACTGCATTTTCCTTTGTCGAATTATTTGGAAATGGAACAATATTGTTAACTTGTTTTTGGTTTCACAAAAAGTTCCAGTCAATCACAGATCAATCCCATTCACTTTAAAAACAAACAAACATTACAACGCCTTTTGTTGTTCAGGTTTGAACACTCATCTGTCTGGACCCAAAGGCACTTGTGAAGTCTGAGAGATGTTTGGCACAGCCAAAGCTACAGTAGTCTTGAGCGAGCTTCCAGATCTCTGCCTCTGAATTTGGATTACCCTTCGATGTGTCTGATCTTTAAATAGCAGCACACAGCTGCCAGTTGTAACCCTGTGGGAGTAAAGCTGTGAGCATGACTTATCGAACCCTGGACATGGGACTAAGAGAACATGGTCCTGACTTTGAATCTCATGAAAATTATAATGATATGTACACACACCTATATGTACACACACCTACATGTATATATATGTATATGTATATATACGTATATATATATATATATATATATATATATATATATATATATATATATATATATATATATATATATATATATATATATATATATATATATATATATATATATATATATATATACACGTATATGTATATATATACGTACATATATATATATATATATATATATATATATATATACACATATATACATATCATATATATATATATATATATATATATATACACACATATATACATATATATATATATATATATACACATATATACATGTGTGTATATATATATATATATATATATATATATATATATATATACACACACACACACACACACACACATATATACATGTGTGTGTGTATATATATATATATATATATATATACACACACACATATATACACATACACACACACACACACACACACACATATATTAGTGCTGTCAAATAATTAAAATATCTAATCACAATTAATCGCATTAATGTCATATTTAACTCGGATTAATTCAATTAATCGCACATATTTTATCTATTCTATATGTCTCTTGATTTCTTTTTGTCCCATTATTTTTTTTTCTCTTTTGAATGCTCTTATCAACATGGAAAAGTGGATTGGCTTGCTTTGTGCAAATGTTTTTTTATTGAAAACAACATTGGCATATACTTTGTTCAAATTCACTCTAGAATTCTCACTTGGAGCAAATAATCTCTCACACAATGCAACACTGTCCATCAATAAAAGGGTGAAAGAAATACTGACTAGGTCCTGATATTGACAAGGGGGGCAGAGAATTCACATTAGCAGTGTGTGCGTGTGTGTGTGTGCTTGGCCATCATTAAGCGGTATTTCAGACTGGACGAGCTGCGATAATAGCACAGTTCACAAAAAAAAAAAACACAGATCACTTTAGTCTCATCAATGGAACCATTTGGCAACTTTTTAAAAACTTTCCATTCAGAATCTTAACGGCATCCATTTCGGCATCTCGCGCTCGTCATCTGCTCAAAACAAACCGTTAACCAACTATTTGGCCGGCTCGCAAACCCAAAAGCGCGTGTGTGCGCCGTGCTTGTTTTGTTTATGGTCTGAGCAAGATCCGCTTGCGCTTTGGTTCGACGAAGCAACAAAACGTCCTCGCGCGGCACAAGCCATTAAAATGAACGGGTTTCATAGCGCAGCGCGTGCATGCCGCATCTGTTGCAAAAGCATGAAAGAAAACTACAAAGTTTGCTAGGCCAAAAAGGCCATTAATCGTGCGATAAAAAAAAATTACGCCGTTAATAACACATTTAACAGACAGCCCTAATATATATATAAATAAATACACACATACACATTCTTATAGCGTAAATGATAGAAAGACAAGCAAACACATACATAAATAAATTAATACAAATAATTAAAATAATGGGGGGGTGAGGGGGTAATAAATAAGTCAAAGAAAGAGGGTGCCATTGCATCTGGGCAGACAACATAATTAAGAGTTCATGTCACATACATAGTGGTGCATATTTCAAAGAGACACAATCTGTTCTTAATGAGGGTGACAGCATGACCATTGTGAGTGACATGCCAAGGCTATGTGTACGCGTGTGAGAGATGACTTCATTATCGTCATCTAGAAATATTTAGTCTACGTCTGGTTTAATGAACTGATGAAGATGGTTATTCTGTCTCACATAGTGAAATGCACACCCTTTCTTTTGTAAATTTGTGTGTGTGAGTGTGTGCGCGCGCACATCATGTTTGACATTAACAGTGCCCCTTTATGAAGTCTGACTGCCCTAATGAGCAGTAGGTCTTCTCATCTGTTCATTAATTTGGGAAAAACACACCATGGGGGGGCTAGCAGAGAGCTTGAAAGAGTCAGCAAAGTGCGGAATTCTGCTGCTGCCTCTCCATACATTTCTGCTTTCACTTGCCACATACAAAATGAGCCATGCTTACTACAGTTACCAGTTATTTAAACAGTAAAACGTTTAGTAACGTGGCATTAGCCATCACTGTAAATACAAAAATTCGCACATGACGAATCCTTATGTATAAAACAGACAGATGCAGTGCAACAGAAAGCAGGTGTCTGTTGAACTTGACATGTCATCTTAAATGTGGCACATGGTGCAAGACACTGGAAAAATAATGATATGCATTGTGTCAGACTTTTTTTAAACGATAAAAAAAACTACTAAAGCTGTAAAATAGTTTATGACCAAATATTCTCATTGTAAGGTCTCAGACAGATTAGATCATAGTTCATATATTTTTCTATATTATTTTTGATATGCATCTAAAATAATAAAAAAGCTATTCATCCATGTCATCTGCCTGCACAGTATACAACGATAACTGCTAGTACCTGATTTTTGGACAGAACTAGAGATATGAGCAAGGCTTATGAGCCAGGCTTACATTATGCTATGATTTTTCACAGCATAATATCCTTATCCGTTTGCAGAGGGCACAGAGAGGATATTAAGATATACATCACTTTCATATCTTCACCGAACCTGCATTACTATCATGTCATGTTGATGTAATGTTTGCAGAGGGCTGAATATTGAGAGAATGTTATCTTCACATTCATGAAGAAGGGCTTGCTTGATCTCACTGCGCTTCTCTGCTTACTTAATTAGACTTTCATATCAGGGAGTCAAAAAGCTACCCTTTTTTCCATTTCTTTCTTGCTTCCTTATTCCTTGTTCCAATATTCTAACGTGGCAGCGTTGAGTTTTCCCATGCATTATTGAAAACACAAACCCATCTGAGACTAACAACAGTGATTCTTGTAAAATCATCACCCACACTCAGATATTAGGTTCATGCACCGTTTTATCACTCCTGTCATTTCCCACTTTTTATCTTGTCAATGTGGTCCCATTGAGCAGATTCAGGAATACCACAGCCCAAGAGCGTTTAACTTCAGTCACAGAATTGCCTGAAAGACATGTCATTCTTTTTTTGCCCTGGGATGCTTTCGAATAAGTGTGTTTGTAAGTGTTGAAACACATGAGTGTCTGAATGTATCCCTCTATGAGCGTGTGCTTTTATTCATAGGTGCACTAGTTAACGGTTACATTAAACAATTTTTAAAGATGAATTGAAAAAAAAAGTAGAAAATGAGCATGTATAGTTAAACATTAGGGGTGTAACGATACTCGTATTCGTATTGAACCGTTCGGTACGAGGCTTTCGGTTCGGTTTTCGGTACGCATTTTGAACCGAACGGTTCGTTCGGTTAATTTTTCCTGCCGACCAACATTTCGTTATTCAAATGTAGGCGCGTGCAAGCGCATTCATAATGTAAGAGACGTTGGCGTGACCACAACATGCCCAACATCAAATGGCAAATATAATGTAAGCGGAACGAAAATGAGCTACTCGTTATTGTGTGGTTGTTTGTTTGGATGTCGGAGCGTTTATCAGTTTGGACCAATGCAGCGCGAGCCGATCTTCATCATCAGCACTGTTACACAGCCAAATCCGGAAAACGTTTGAATTCGCCACTGAAGTAATAACATCGCTGCAAGATCTAGTGAGAAACATTCACATTTCTTCGTTATTAACGGATCAAAACAGCGCTGACGTGGAAACCAGGAACAAACATTGTGCCATGAATGAACTATCCAGTGTCCACAGATCAGCAACATCACCAAGAATTTACTGTATAACACTACTATCTGTAAGTTTGGCAGGAATAGTAGGCTATAATGTTTTCAAGTAACATCACGTCTGTTGTATTTTAACATTATGAATACAATTGCTGCCCTCAAATGTTAATCTAAACTAAAATAAACCTTTGTTTATAACTACTACAATATTACATTTTATTTTGTCCAAGGAGCTGTTTTGTTTTATAAGCTCCTATGAAAAGTCAAGTAGGCTATAGCTCCATCATTGCTCAAAGTAAAAAAAAATCATACTTTATGATGTTAGTTTTAATAAAAATATAATAAAAAAATTTAAATCAAGGAAATTTCGCTGCCATTTCTTCTTTTTGCTGTATTTGAAACGAACCGTACGGATCCGAACCGTGACACAAGTGTATCGTATCGTATCGAATCCGAAACCGTGAATTTTGTGAACCGTTACACCCCTATTAAACATACAATATTGTCTTGAATCAGTTTTATTATATGGAGATGAAATTGTTTTTCAGAATAACATGCTGTGAATTAAGACCAGGAGCATTTTGTTTTATTAAAGTAAATTGGGCAAATGTTAATTTCATGTTGTCTTTTAGAAGCATATGCATGCATGTGTTTGTATTTTTCTGTTTATATTTGTTTGTGATAACTAACAGCTCTCTGAGAAGATAATTTAAACAGTAACAGAGCATTTATCAGTCTCAGATATGTGTTTGAGCTCACTTGTCTTTTTCTCTTCCCCAATCAAACAATTGTCTGGCTTTTAAATGAGGAGGCAGTAGCCATAGTTACCAAAGGAGGAGACACAGGCAATCCATCTCTCTATCCTCACTGTGACGCTCTCTCTTTAATTTATGCTGCAGTGGCCATACTGCAGAGCACGCAGAAATGGCACCATTCCTCAACATAACTCCCTCTCTTCCTCCATCTCTAGCCATACACTTATCACTAAAGCATTCTCTCGCAGTCTGCTTCACATTTATTCTTGTGTGCGAGTGCCTGTAAGTGTGTGAGAGTGTCGGTTTCACTTCCACATCAGTCCACACACACATATCCTCTCTACATCAAGAAAAAAATTGCCAAAAATCATTCACCATCTTAAAAAAGGTACAGTGGAAGTACCATTGAAAAGTGATGGTAATATCATCATATGAGGATACAATGGTCTTCATATGGTGTTTACATTCTACTCCAAGATTCTTCAAAATAATTGCATGCTATTAACAAGGAACCTTTCTTGTATAATCCTGAACAGCTCATTCTAATTATGTAGCGTTTGACCTGGCACTGAGGTTTCTGAAAGGAGCAAGAATTTATTGGGTCTGATGCCGAGTGTTATGTGTGGTAATAATTCATTAATTCCCTGGATGGAATTCAATACAGTGTTGTTATAATTGTTTGATTCTTCAAGTATGGAAGTTTCACATTTATACAGCTTGGTTGCCTTTTATCAAAAAGTCTAGAAAAACAGAACCCACACGAGCATCCTAGCGAAGGAGACGTTTTAAGAATTTAAACATATTTTATCGAATCAAAGGGGAAAACTGCTGGGTCAAAATTATTTCTGGAACTGGCCATAAGTTGGTAACCAAAATGGTAGCAATATGTTGTCCCTGCTCTGAGAATTAAATCAAGAGAAATACAAAGTAAACAATGCCAAAATGTGTTACCTGCCAGGGTAAAACTGAATTTATACAGATATAGTGATCAGTGATCATTGGTTTTTAAAATCTCTGTGTAAAACAAATGTTAAATACCATTGGTTTAAATACATACGGTGTAAAACAAAATTGGTTTAAAATACAGACTGAAACTGTAAATTACAAATTTCCCAATTAATTTAGCCCAAACACGAAGCTTTTTACTTTCAAAACAGTCACTTTCCAGGGAACCATTAAAAATGTGGCTTTATAAAAAGGCTCTGATGCAGTGTAAAATCCTCCATTGCACCCACTGGACCAAAGTTAGACTTTCTAAATATATTGTGAGGTAGATCCCAAGTGTGATCGCTGTCATCAAGCCCCTGCATCTACGGCGCATATGTTTTGTATATGTTTATATATTTGTATATTTTTTTTTTCTCACGCTGAATTCTGTTTGGACATAATTTGCTTCATAAGACAAATCCATAATTGTATATTTCCTTTTTATTATTGCGTAACTTTAGAATTAATAATAATAATTAATCTTTTTATGGTACTTTCTATAAACAAAAGAGACCGAATTAATTACATGTATACTATTCCAATGGTATCTGTAATTGTGATCTGTAATTGTGTCTGTTTAAATGGAAAAATCTAAATAAAGTGAGGGGGGAGGGGTCGCTTTATTTCGATACCTAGTCCTGTGTTGTCAAAAGGCTTGTTAAAAGCACAAGGCCTCAAACATACCTCATATGTGCGCCTTTATCTGACCAAAATAGCTCTAAGTTCTGGTAAAAACTTGAATGGTCTTGATTCAAAACTTTCCATTTGTATACAATTTAATGACTTGCCCTACAATTAAAAGTTTTCACATCAACCATTGTGAGTCATAGCCATGTTACTACAGTCACCGTCACAATTACTATTGTTCTGCTAATGGAAGGTAAGCAGGGGAGTGTTGAATGTACTTACCGCACTACTGCACGAGATGTCTTTCACTTTGAGCCAGGCGAGATCCAGGGTTCCCTCTCCTTTATAACATGACTGTAGCCGGTCCTTAATTCTTTCATTAATTTCTTTCAGAGTGAACACACAGAGAGCCGACTCCTGAGATGATTCCTTGGGCCTCCTTTTTTGTCCTTTGGAGAACACAGCATAAAGGATGTCATCATCAGGTCCTATGCCTAGCGAACGTGCCAGGATGGTACCTGCCTTGGACAGGTAGCCTGCCTGTAGCAGGCGATACTCAACCCCACCCTTAACACAACCAAGAGGAACCTCGACGTACAGAGTTGAACGCGGTGTCGTCCTTGCAGAGTCGCACCAGTTTGGAAGTGTACACCTGTTCACGTCCGGCTGAGGATGACCCGGTTGTCGGGCCTCCCCCCATTTCGGGCTGCAATGTCAGAAAATACACAAAATTTCCACTGCTAAACCCATAGACATAATAGATGTCAAAGTCTGGCACCACTGTGAATGTATCCGAGGGATTTTAATCATGGAGGCAACAAATTCATCATGGAAGACGTAGGCGAACATCCCATCCTCCTCGGAGTTACGGGTGAGCTTACGACTGGATATTGTCGGGAAGTACTCCGGTCTTCCGTCGACAGCTGTGGCCACAAAAAGCTTATCAGTAGTGGCATCACTGTAAGACACAATGACCCCAAACACGGAGCCACTCTCATTGACGCCAGAGAGGTAGTGTTCTTTTTTATGGAAGGGCTCTCCAAGCTTAAAGAGATCATCCAGACGAAGGAGTTTGCAGATACCCTGGTACAGACTGCCACAGGCCAGCAGCCGGTTCTCGCGGTAGTCCATGAGCAGCATCTTATTGACGTTATTGGTCAACGTGAGTGGTTCGCTACAAGGCTGCACTATACGGGGTGGGTAGCAGTTTCGGTTATCCTCATCTGGACCAGTCTGATGTGACACCTGTACGTCCAGCCCAGGTGAGAGTTTGTAGATGCGATTCACTGCCCCCAGGTACACATTCCCATTTCTGTGGTCCACTGCGAGGTGATTAAATGTCCATTCAGGGTTCTCTGCCCGGAAGGTACTGTATTCCTCATGTACTCTGGTTGCTGCTGAAGGCTGTTGTGGTCTCGTAGCAACAAGGGGAATCAAAAGGAGAATAATGCAGCAAGAAAAAGTGAAAAAGTTCCATCTCCTGGTGTGGGAAGCCATTGTCCTGATACCTTACGGGAAGAACGTCTCTGTCCACTACTCGCTACCCGTACTCTGTATCAGTATTCAGGCTTCTCGTGAAGTTGTGGACATTCTGTACCTGCACAGAAAGAAAGAAAAAAAGAGTGTTAGAAGATATTTTATAAAAAATATTGTAAAAGATTCCACAATTTACATTCACTGCATCAGATTATGAGAGGAATGGTCCCAGAAGACAAATTATTAAAGCCACATAACCGTTTTCCAGCCATTTAGAAAAAAAAAAGTCATGAGTAATTAGAGAGAAAAACCAAGGTGGATAAAAAGGCACTCTTGGAGTATGCACGGTTGGCATGAATGGATGCCATTCTCAATGGGATAATGCATTTGCCCCAGGAGTTAACAGCCAGGATGGGCACAATTTCTCTGCCAGTGCCCCACCTCACAGCTGGACCTCTGGCCCTCTAATTGATTTTTCCCTTGGTATGCGATTTGCATGCTTGGCTGATTTTCTCCCATCTTTCCAGATAGCAGTTCACCTGCTGACACTGCTGAAGGAGTGGCAGAGCTCACAGTCATGCTTGCAATGTTTGAGTAGTGGTGGACCACAGGGCCAATTAGAAGGGAAGGCTAATATCTCCACAAAAGATGGAAGAACAGTTTGCTCCTTATCCTTGAGCAAAATATGTGCATTTTGACACTATGGTCTGTAGTGTTGAGCTGCACAAATTGTAAAAGTTTGAAAATAAATGGACAGCAGAGTCTGTGCATAACCGTTTTTTTTAGCTGCTGAGCAAACTAGCAGTGGTATGCTAGGCTGACACTTAACTGCTGAGGTTCACAGCAGATGTGAAAATCACTGCCTAGATGTTGTAGTGGGCATTAAGACGTTATACAGAGTGAAGGGTATGAACTCCACAGTAATGATTAGCCATTGAAACAGAAAGCAGAGACTCACTAAGGGAGGGAGCGTTAGCCCACTCAGAGGCATAGGAGAGTAATAAAGGGTTCGGTACACTTTCCATTCTGCGCGAGAATGGTCCTACTGCAGAGGTGTGTATGGAAGGGAATGGTTGGAAAAATAGTAGCGTGTGTAATCTGAGCAGTGGGGGATAATGTGTTCTTATAGAAAAGTCTAGCAAAGAACCACTTCAAAATACTACAGGTATCATTTACTAGCGATTACATTTAAAGTGGGAGAGAACGGATATGTGAGCTGAGGTAAAAACATGCATGAGGAAATGGTCTTGTAAAGCTGAATCAAAACACATTATGACCCCTTGGGCTAGTCTGTTGGCTCAAATAGCAGACAAAAGACAAAATGAACATCCTTCCTATAAAGCAATCACATGCTAAAGCCCTTTCATTAAAACAATTTTTTTTACATTTTTCAAATAGACAAATCAGAAAGACAATAGGAAACTTTGGCAAGAAGAGGGAAATCAGGGACCAGGGATCAGGACGTAAAACTGCATCTCCCGTATCGGCTCAATGGACCTGCGGCATATTTACCAACCATTAGGCTGTGGCTCCAACAACAGTCTGAAATATTAAAGGAGCTGAGCGGAGCTCCCAAAAATCAAATGCCTCTCCGATGTTGATTCTTGTCTTTGTCCGTTGCTGGTCACTCTCTATTTTGGACTTGCAAGATAAGGTTTTTTACTTATGAGGAATTTCCATGGGTGTCCAGATTGTGCTGGAGGCTGGTCGCTTCTTTCCGTCTGCAGAATCCATTTGAAACACTACTGCTAGCAATTGCTGTTGCTTACTAATGGCTGCCGTACGGATGTAAGCACAAGTAGACGAAAACGCGTATGACGCGCCAATTCGGACCTGACTCCCCTACACACAATTCAGCCTACTAGGCTGATAGAGGCAAGACTTTTTTTTACACATAGCCCCTTTCATATACAGATATCAAACTATTGTAAAATGCGGCTTGGTTTGCTTGAGGCTTTTCTGTGCATGGTTGGATGTTAAGAGCAAGTGTCCATGCCAATCCATGGTGGTAAAATATTTAAAAAGGCACTGGGCTTTAGGATCAGCTAATCTGCAAGGTCATCCAAAAACAGGGGTTTATAATTCTAGCATCTTCCCATAGGTTGCTTTAGGAGACTGCCAGTTGGATATAAAACAGCATTCCCAGTCTTGAACAGGGAACATGACTTGACCTCAAGCCCAGAGATACTCCAACACTAGCACATTGCCAAAAGAAAAGTTATTCTATTGGAAAGCTTACTTGCAACACACTCAAACATATACATGGACTGGAGACCACATGCTGAGTAGCCACATCAAAGAGTGCTAATGAATTCATGTTTAATACCACACACAAGCAGCATCTCTGGGAATGTGAGGAAACTGCACATTTTAGGGTTTAAACTGGGAGTGTGTGGTTCACTTGATAAATAATTGGATATTTATGCTTCTCTTTCCAAATCTGTGTCTTTCTAGGATACAACTGCAACATTGGAAGTGTCACTTGATGCATTTCTTTTGTGCTTCCTGAAAACCAGCACAAATAATCAGAGACTTTGAATTCATAAAAAAGTATGTGTATTACATATAAAATGGATGTCCAATCATCAGTGAAATTGCATTTGCAACACTGTATTTTGACATCTCAGATTGTGTCTGCTAAACAAGCATGTCCAGGTTGTTTCATTCATGGTCTTCTGGTTAAAATGTGCACCAATTGCCAAGCACCATACGCTCCACACTGGGCATCAGTATGGCAAACTGAGTTGACACCAGGCTGTGTAAATCCTGGCTTCAAGTTGGGTGGGTTGGTGCTGGCAGTGGTAGACCCACTATTTCCATATTTCCATGCTACTTTTTGGATTTTGAGCTAAAGTCAATGCCATCTGAGTGTCAAATGAAGTCAAGTGAAAATATCATAGACTGGTTTGCTGCATTAATTGACAATTGGCCAGGGAAACAAAAAACAATGGAGAATAAGCAACTAAAATAATTTAAAGACCCAGGCGTTCGACTATAGCCTGTCCAGGCTTTGCCAACACTTGACCTTGAATTTCATCAGATGTGTGTGGGAGAGGGTGGGGGGCTCAAGAGCAACCGAACAGTTCTGAATTTATCCTCCCTGATCTAAGAGCATTATCTCAGAACAGTGCAATTCAACTTTGATTACGGCATGTCACAAAATCTCATACTCTGACAACCGCATAAGCAAAATTGCACACACACACACACACAGACGCTTACACACGCATCCTCCTGTACGACTTCCCTTAACACAGCCTGCGCTCCTTATCCCACTATGGACAGATGGAGGGATGGGATTCATCCTTGATGTAAGTCTGAAGGAAAGGGTGACAGAAGGATGCTAAGAAAAGGAGTTATGTTTACAAACTGAGCACATAGATAAGGGTTTTTAATTATCTACAGCCCTCCCAGAGGAGGGGAGGGGCTATGCCCGCCAAAATCTGATGGGACTTCAGGATGCTCAAGAGAGAGTGCAACAGAAAGGTCACACTCAACACAAATAATGTGTAATGCAGTTAATCTTCAGTGTCGATTAAAATCTTCTAAAATCAATCATACTGAACCTCAAATTAAGTGCCAATGCCCACATACATCATCAGATTTTCACTACACTATTATCGTGGGCAAAAAAGGGTGTAATTTTGGAGAGGGATTTTTCAATGCTCATATTAAACTTTAAAAGTCTTTTCTCATCAATGAATCACTCACAATACGAGCGAAAAGGAATTTGTAGCCATTAATATACAAACTACTAACTGGCAAGCAAACTTTTCAGGTGCAAACGGTGTCTTTTTCAGTGTTCATGATAAATATATATATATATATATATATATATATATATATATATATATATATATATATATATATATATATATATATATATTATTTTTAGTCAATACAGTAGCCTATATTGCAACAGTCCTACGTTGAATTTTACGCAGAATGCAAAAGTATGATACTCATCAAATAATCATAAATAACTATATATTTTTTGAAAGCAAAATCATTAGTCCCATTCCTGTGATGCTATTGGAAACTTTTCATTCATGTGAAGGTCAAATTGTATGCACATATCAAACTTACTCCGTATTTACAGAATTCATCAAAACCACAGCTCTCCCAGAATTGTGGCATTTCAAAGCAATGGATTGAGACCAAACACTGGTCACATAAATCCAGTGGATCTGAGAGACATGTTGACATCTGCCTGTCCTCGCTCTCTCTCTCTCCCCATTTTCCTTCTTTCTATTTCCTCCCTTGTTCTGATCAGAGGGACCATAATCCTCCACAGCAGCTCTCGGTTCAAACAGACTCTGTCAAATGCTTTCCATCCATCTTCCTCTCCCTCACTCACACACATACAAATCACTTCCCTTCTCTTTTGCACACAAATTCACTTCTCCCCTCACACACCTTTATCAAACGAGTCAGGGTTTTGTGTTTGTCAGGGGGTGCTTTCTCCCTTGAACAGGCACGCATCTCTTGCTGACCATAAACAAATACTGCAGTCCGCTGTACTAGCTCGCACATACAGATTTACTTGGAAATGATAAACAGCTATATAAAGATAAGCACACAATCATGCATAGAACCACATTAACATATACCTTCCATTTCCCACTTGGTCCACCCGCTCTCTTATTTCTCCTGCCGCCCATTGTCATGGGTGTTGACTGTACTGAATGTTATCACCACCGATAAAGACGTTTTGATTCTATTAGGAGGTATATTGAAAAGAACCTGATCCTCATTGTCAGTATCCTGTTATTTGGTTAGACTCCAAGCTTCTTCCTGTTGCTGTCTGCCATGTCCAGCTCACCATATAAACAAATGTCTTATTTGTCACTCATTACTATGAATAGATGAGGTCTTGTATTCAATTAACCAATGACTGAGAACACAGTCCACAAAGCACTGATTGGAAGGGGAAATAAAATGTATTTTAAAGGGATAGTTCAGTCTTGAACCATCCCTTTAAACAAAAACTGGAACCATTGTGTTTCATTCCAGAGGCTTTAAATCCTCCTTTTCTTCATTAGAGACAGAGCCCAACAGAAGACGCAGAACATCAAGTACATACAACCATGTTAAATACACTGATGTATGAACAAAAAAAGCCTCTCTGACAGTCAAATTAAACACTTAAGTCAAAGTCAACTGTGCATTGTCAAAGTTGGACTAAACATCCATCCATCCATATGATATTCGGGTCTATCAGTACTCTTGAAAAAATAAACAAGGGCTTTCTAAGTAGTTTTCTAAGGGCTGCTCAGCTAATCCTAACCCAGTGTATCTCTCAAACACCCAGATGCCATTGAAAAGCCTTTGGACAAGGGATGCACCGATATGAAAATTTTGGCCAGATATCGATAATCCGATAATTCTTTATATTGGAAAACGTTAACTGATATATTGGCAGATCTCATTTAAAGCCTGATTACAAATTCATGTAACCTACAGAATTGTGTGCAAGTGTTGCGCTTAACCGCATTTACCTTTTTGAAGTTATTACAATCATATTTCAAGCTATTTATTTAAAACCATCATGGTCATTAACCATCAAGTGTGCATCTGAAGTGTCTGCTGAAGGAAAAAAAATCCATTATAAATCATCTTTAAGATTTTGGGCAAATTCTCTTATTGGACTTAGGGATACACGATATATCGGCCGCCATATCGGTATCGGCCGATATATGTTAATTTTTTGTGTCATCGTTATCGGCAGATATATTAAAGCTGGTAATTCATGTCGATTGCAGATGCACTGTTCAACATGATGGTTTGGAATTGCTTGAAACATGATTGGACAAAAAATAAAAATACAGTTTTATGTCCGTCATATAATAATGAGAACATTAGAAATGTGTACTTGGGATATGGATTTTAATGGTGAGACTTTTGTTTTTGTAATCAGACTCTCAAAAATGAAATAAAAATTTGGATTTAGATTTATCGGCCAATATATCGGTTATCGCCTTTCAAGTATAAAGAATTATCGGTTATTGGTATCAGCCAAAATGTTCATATCGGTGCATCCCTAATCGGACTAATAACGATAACATTAAAACTGATCATATATCGATGATGGCTGATATATTCGTGCATCCCTACTTTAGACAAGAGACGCTGATCCTGTAGATAAATCCACAGGATTCAAGGTCCACTATCATGAGTCTCAACATGTTCCACATTCCTTCAGTCTCTCTCTTCACCTCCACAGATGAGATGAGGGAAGTAAAACCACATCCTTGGTCAGTCAAACCACATTTGAACTGCACATTTAAACTTTCATGTGCTCTCTAATGTCTTTTCTACGTGTACTTTTTCTCTACTCACTCTGAACTTTTCCACAGACTACTTGATTAGTTTTAAAAGACATTCATGAGAGGTTACCTCTCAGTGTTTAAGAGGGTCTTATTTATGATCCCAACACTTGCTGTGAGACAAACGCACAGTTCAGCATCTTAAATCAAGATGTTAGCCACTTCCAGCACAAATATATTTAGCACACTAGAGTTTCAGAGCAGTGCTGTGCTGCTGCTGAAACTGCAGTGTTAAAAGAAAAAGGAAAAAATACATTTTAGCTGAGTAGTGAGATTAAAAAAATGCATGTGAAAAGAGAAAGACTGCAGAGTGAAATATTGCCAACAAATATATTTTAAATAAATAAATAACATGCTGTTTAAAATAAATAAAATCATCATGTATTCAAATAAATTTAAAAATCAACTTAAATTAAAACTTTAAAAATCAATTAAATTAAAGTAATATACTTGTAACACGTCAGTTAACAATAAATTAAATATATACTCTCGTTACTGCAAATAAATCTCACTTTACAGCACAACATATGCACGTGCAGATATAACGCTGAATGCATATACACATATACAGAACGCACACCCAGACTACAGCATACATGTGTGATCAGCAGTGAGGGACAGGGTGTCGATGAGGGGGTGTGGATTTGATTTCTCACCCAGACTGAAGGCTTTTCCCTTCAGCTTTCCTCAAAGCAATCCTGGGCGTTTCAGAGCCACTGATGCAGATAATAAATCAGAGATCATAAAAGTTCATTTTCCACACAGCGGAGTCAGTAATACAGTGCTGATGTGTGCTGGGCCAGCCCGAGGGTGGGGTCTGCCTGTCATCACTGCATGCCAAATTTCATCAACTAAAGGAAAGCTGGTTAAAGGTTTCAGCTGACTTGAGCTTAGTTTTGTCTTCAATAATGATCGTGGCTAGATGGCAACAGCTGGCCCTAGAACAGTAACTCAACAGATTCTGTTTTAGCCTAAAGGCAAACTGCCATAGTCAGAGGGAACTGAATAATGAAGTATGGAGGACCTGCGTGTAAAAGAAAATAATAATAATCAGATATGATCTCTGAAACAAAGCCAACAGTCCGCATCAAGAAAGACATTGGAGACACTCATTTACTCATTTGGGAAACAAATCCAAATATCCAAATACATGATATTGACTGAACTGCAGCTG
The DNA here is from genome assembly GCA_030378365.1 of Hybognathus amarus. Lineage (NCBI taxonomy): Eukaryota > Metazoa > Chordata > Actinopteri > Cypriniformes > Leuciscidae > Hybognathus > Hybognathus amarus. Next base: position 110,963 of record JAQIUQ010000217.1, read on the forward strand.
ACCCATCTAGAACTGGTTTACAGTATTAATACGCAAACTCCCCCAATACAGTTCCAACAGTTTTAGATGAACTGGACCTGGAAGATTAACTTCTTAGACATGAATGCCTGATAATCGCAAGCTTTGGACTGATTATTATAAACCGTTAAACTCTGTTTTTAATTTGTATGTGTGTGTGTGGAGGGGGAGAGGGGGGTTGAATAATCATAGGATTGAGGCCTTTATACACACCACTGCCTTCAACACTGGTAATCCAACTTACCCTCCCATTCTCCACACACACTCATCCTCACAGTGTTTCTTAAGTGAAATCTTGGATTAAGTCTTTCCTCCTAGAATTTGCCATTCAAAAGAGTCAGAACTCTCATGCATTTCTGTCCAGCTCCATTTTGCAAACTTTTCCTCAAAATAAGTACATGAAACGTGGAAAAGATTCAGCAGATTGCATCTGGAGCTTGTGATGAGCATATTGTTCCAGTGCCATTCTCATTCCAGGCGTGGTGTGGACTTCTATGTTCTCATAGAATTAGAATGATTATTAAAATGTTGTAGCTAAAATTATTATTATTACATTGTGAATGGTCTATAACACTCTTAGAAGAAAAGGTTCTAAATAGAACCTTAAAAGGTTCTATCAGCGCTACGTATTTGGAACCCCTAAAAGGTTCTATACACTCTTAAAAAAAGGGTTCCTCTGGGTTCTATATAGAACCATGGGGTTCCATACTTGGCCAATAGAACCTTTTACCAAAAAAAAATGGTTCTATATAGAACCATTTTGGAGTTCCATATATGAAGCGGGGGATGGAACCATTTCTGGTTCTAAATAGAACCATTTCTTCTAAGAGTGAAGGCTGGGCATAAGCCCTTGCCATAAACCATGAAGCCTCTTCCCTCTTGTTGGCAGTGATCTGATGAGGGTGGACACTTTAGGAAAATGACCGCTGAATTCTAACACACTTAAACTGCACTAAGACCCTGCCAGTATCTTTTCCTATTAAATCTAGCACTCAGAAAGCAGATGTAGATATATTACTGCCCCATCGAAGTCAATTGAACACATCGGACGGCTTTGAACCACATTGTAATTGCCAGTGAGCCTGCAAAGCAGATTTTAAAGAATCTGTCAGCTTCAACACTGTTCCAGAAGAAACCCCATTTTCTTACAGACTCACACAGTTGATAAATCAACACCTCCACATTAACTGTGAGACCAAAGGGAAGAATGGACAGAGGGAGAGAGAATAGAGATAAAAACGGTTTACCAGAAGGTCACAAAAAAGAAACTAAAATTGTGCCTCTAGCAAAGAAAAAAACATTGTGTCTGTGCATATTACAGCTTAAAACGGCAAAAGACGAATCAAGTAACCGTAGCAACACAGTCAACAATGTCATTCAGTACAATCATAAGGTGACAATTTTTGTATGCTTAGATTTGTATTGGATTTCTCCTCCACCATGTCTTTTAAGACTGTTTATATTACAGCTATTGTGATAATTACAGTTGGTTTTTGAAGAATCATGCTGTGAGTCAAGTCAATATCGGCTTGTGTCAAGTCTTATGAAGTTATTCTGATAACACATTATTCAGACAACCATAGCCGTTAAATTAGTGCCAAGAATGAGTTCAAGAAATGACTTACTCATTTAGAGGCATTTTGGAGGAATTACATCTAAAGCGAATGAGTCATCAATATCACTCTCTCTCGCTCTCTCACACACACAAGCATTATCAATGCATCATCCTTGGCTTCCAACTCCAAGGTTATACAGTCCAGAAATGTCCATAAAGGCAAAAGCAACCCTATCCCACAAAACTATTACTGTCTGCACTCTCTCCCGGTCACACTGACTTTCAATAGCACCATTCAAGTGCTGATGATAAAGACGTTTGCATGAGCACAGACAAGCATGTAGCATGAGTGAAGATATCACACTGGTAATGGCCTGGAGGCAAACCGTCATGGATGTCATATGTAGAGATAATGAAGAACAAGGCGCACACAGAAGTATCTTTGATGAAGGCTGACCGCTGATGTGCTCACTTCCATCCATATGCGTGTGTGAGTAGACAGATGAGCTATTGTCCACCGCTGGTAGATTACACACCACTCAACCATTACAAGTGGCTACAGAAACATGCAGATGAACCTCATCAATATGCATTCTATACACATCAAATGGAAATTCGGTCCGTGGTTGTTGGACTCGTTTTGTGAACTTTTTGACACAACTTTGTCATTGAACGAGCTCCGGGTGCCGCTGCGCCCAGCCTTCTGCTCCTGGCCTGACGCCAGCGCTCTTCTCCTCATCTGCGTGCAGGAGTCGGGACAGGAAGATAGCACTCCATTCTGTTTTCTATTTACCTTCCTCCCTCGCTCTGTTTGTCAGAGCCCTTGGCGTAAACACGGAAGGCTGCTTTCGAGTCCTTTCAGCAGAGGGCTCCTGTGGTTTGTGATGAAGGAAACGTAATCCATTCCTTCTTTCTTTCCCTTTCTGCAGTTGGTCAGGCTGTTTAGTTTTATTTTCTACATGCTTAACCACGTCACATTTCATGTGCAAGTGAATCCGAGGGGTCTGGGTGAGCATGCATGACCGTTCCCCAGAAAATAAATCACAGTGACACTGGAAATAACCTGTGCATTTACCATGTTTATCTTCCCTTTTTACTCTAAGAGGATGTTCCATCCCAAAGCACAGCAGTGACATGAATCGCCCTGACAAGATTCAAATATCACCTTCATTCATGTTAGCTGTGCCAAATAAAATAACTTATAGCGCATCCAATGAGGGCTTGAAAACGTTTATCGTGAAGTTGATGGAAAAAAACTGGATGGCAAGGGTAAAAAACACTGCTAAGGAGGACCGTGCAACAGCTATAATTCCTTTTCTGCATCCCTGAAATGATACAGCACCATTCATAATCCTGAAAAGTGTGTGGACTCCTATAATAATTAACATTCAATTAACAATCAACTCAGCATATCCAATATCCGATTATTCAATGGATGACAAATGAACCGTGATGATGTATGGAATGGGTTCAATGACCATTCACCTTGAATTGTATCAATGCCCATGATGACAGGACTCACTGGCGCCCTCTAGCCCACACTGCAGTTGTGATTTATGTCTGTGTGTGTTGAGGTACATTAAGAGGGATAATGGAGCTAAAAAGTCATGTTTCCATGGGAACACTTATAGATGTGTGAGTGGGTGGCTGAGGGAGTGAAGCTCACTGATACAACGGAGATGCCTAATGCACAGAACACAGAGAAAGAAAACCACATAGACATTTACAGATTGGATACACAAATGCTATTGCAGACACACACTGCCAAGCTTCAATGCATCTGTTATATAGTACAGACATTCACAACATGGTTGCAGTTTGCTGAATGGAATCTGTGCCTACAGAAATCAAGACAGCGAAAACCATGTTCGGTTTGTTTAGACCAATGCTTACTGTCAGGGTGAATTAAACTTTACCTTGGTAACTCAGAATGCACAAACGTCAAAGGTAAATGTACCATGCTTTATCTCCCAGACAAATGCTAAACAGATTAAAACCAAAGTCAACAAGAAGTCGACTCGCCTCAGATCACAAGAACAATTCCCTGAAGGGTCAGGGACACAATCTTTCTTCAAATGAAAGATATTCTGTCCTAACGGCAAATGAAAAGAGATGTTCGACATAAAACCAAGCCCCTCTGAAACCAGCCCCTCAGAATTGATATTAAAAACTAGAGCCAGAACGATATATCGGCAGGCTGATATTATCGGCCGATATTAGGCATTTTCCAAACTATCGGTATTCGGCAGAAAGCGCTTGAACCATGTCATGAGTGTTCGAGTGGTATAGTTCGTCAACTGAGAGGGCACTCTACACCGTCCCTGTTGGCAACACTCGTTGAGTTGGTCACGATACATACATTGCTTGAATAACAATTAAAAGAACATCCCCTATCAGTTCTCTTAACTCAAATAAGCATGACAGAATTTGTGACTACCATGTCTAGTTTTGCTGCTGTTAAAAAAGCCGAGAGTGAAGCGGAATTAGCTAGTAATATTTCCGTCACGTTGTTACAGTGTAGTTGACTGACTGTCCTTTTAACTTTTGACAATGTGACTGAAGTATTTCTTTAATAGCGTGTGACAGTTATAGCAATGAGACGCATCATCTCCCCTTGGCCTGTTATATTAAAATTTTATATTTTACACTTTGCAGTATGATGTAATCCATTGCTAAATTATGGCTCATGATAGACTAGCTAACCACAAAGCTAGCTAATGCCACTATCATCAGTCTGTTCTGTTGTGACAATAAAAGAAACAAGTTTCTTTTCAAAATGCATTATCATATTATTTTAGTTAAAACTCATAAATAACTACAAATAACTAATGTTAGGGAAATCTGTTAATGTTTTGCTGCACATTTCTGAAATAAAAAAGATATAAAATTAAAAAATATCGGCCGATATATCTGATTTTGAAACCAACACATATTTGTATCGGTATCAGCCTTCAAAATCCTTTATCGGTCGGGCTCTATTAAAAACACACTGGCCTGGCAGGAAATGGTAGGTAGATGGCACCCTGTCACCCTCCCTCTAGCTTCTTTTCTTTCCTCTCTTTGTAAGTACAAGAAATCATATTTAAAACTTGTAGTCTGACACCACTTTAAAACTGAGATGTGGGGATGTTTCAAACAGCAAGTTAACCTACAAAAGAAATAAGATATGTATGCCTGTCTGCAGGTTTCAAATCATTTCATGCATCTGAAACAAAACTAATTTATTACCCGTCACGCATGGCTTAGCACACCAGAGGCAAATATAAAAGCCAGCATAGAGGGATGTTTTCAATATAATCCCAGTGACCTAACACCTGGGAAGATCTGCACCAGAAATACTTTGTTCTGCTCTTTTCCCTCAGGTACATTACTGAAACTACACGGAGGTCATATCACCAAGTTCAAAATTAGCAAAATGTTCCAAATTTAGTACAACCTATGGCCAGTTCACTATGACACTGCATTGGCGGCTTCTAGCACTGGGACATCTGCAGTGTAACAAGGCATGGCGTGAATCAAAATCTTGTTTAAAAACCAATGACTTTCAATTGCTTTTAATAATTATCAGTGTGGACGAGAGCTTAAGGTTAAGTGCACAATGCTGTAAGTTCATAGATTTGAACATTACTAGTCCTGTTGTTAAGTCTACGATCATAAGGCATGTGGAATAAAGTCTAACATTTGAACAGCAACGCCAAATAAACATCAAATCCAAAGCTATCTTAGGCTTATATTTCCAATGATGGATTATCTGCACCACACAAATGAGGTGCTAGCCAATTTTCCAACCAATAGACTTGTACTGTAAACACAAGGTTAAAAAAAACAGCCATTTTGAAAAGATGACAATAAACAGTGGGATGAAAAAAGCAGATATACTGTAAGCAAAGACGGACAGCCTGTAGTTTCGTAATGGGACTCGCATGTGCCACAGTAATGACAGGAAGCCGAGTTTCTCACTTGTGGAAATCACTCTCTCCTCATTATCCACAAAGACACAGGCGCTCACGTACGCACCAGCACGCACACGCGGTGGGACGTGGGGGACGCACAGCGGGGGTCTATTCTGAAGATGTCACAAGCAGACAGAACTGTCACTCACAATTCACACTTTTACCTACAGATCCCATCCAGTTGCACACAGAACTGCACATGACATGAGCATATGGTCATATGCATGGACAGATCAGGAATGTTCTCGCAACGTTCTTACCATAAATATTTACTGTGCAAATAAACTGTTCTGCCAATGCACAAAACAGTTTCCAGGTACTAAGTTAGAAACGTCACGTTACATACGTAAAAGGACACATTCTGAAGACGCCAAACACGTGTTTGTTGCTAAACTAACACAAATAGTGGGATGATAAGTCATACAAACTGTTGTAGTAACCAAATCATAACAGAAGGGTTAGGTAGATGGTTCATTTGTCCAACCGCACACACGCAAACAGGTTTTCAACAAGCCAGTAGAGGGAAACATTCAGAGCAGAGTCTCATTAAGCACAAGATTACAAAAATTAATTTTTCTTCCTCATAGAATCCTGTTGGCTTACCAAGTTGTTCAAAAGAAACATTTTTTACTCAAAAGCTCATGCAGTTCAAGATCAGTTTCCCAAAGTCAGCTCATCAAGCCACTATTTAATTGGGTTACAGGGTAAAGATACACTTGCTCTTACAGTACACCGAACAACAGATGTATAAACTAAAACTATATAACCAAAAGTGCGTCAGTGACCCAAATAGAGCAATAGCCAAACGTCAAATACAAATTAATAATAGGCTAAAAGCAAAACTTAAACATGGCTGGCCAATCAGCAATAAGCAGCCTATAAGAACATAGAAAGCGGCGCTTCCTTTGAAAGAACAGGAGAGTCATTCACCAGTTTCCAAACCAGTCATTCAGCCTCATCTCAACTACTCGTTCATCACTCATGTGAACACACACTCATGCATGCTACATATCTGCTCAATACAGTGGACTCATTCTAACAGCTATGACATTTCTAATATTTTAATAATATAAAGTACTGTCTCTGTCTGTTTTCATGCCTTCCATATCTCCCTTCAATCTCCAAGTTCTCTCAACTAAAACCTTGAAGAGAAAGTCTTTAAAAAATGTCAACATTATATTCATCCTTGCTGATAGCACTCTCAAAGATCTCTGGGGCAAAGGGACAAGCAGACTGTCAAGCATTCAAGGCTGAAACACCACTGGAACACGCTGAAATGATTAAGTTTTGTGTTTTATCACAGTCTGATGGTACGTGCTGTTTCTCCTTGAAACTCAGGGGCACTCTGACTGCACTGAGTGCTTTACGCATTCATCAACACCTACACTTCATACAAACGAAGGAACAAAAAAACTGCCGTATTGTTGCCTCTGGACTGCATGCAAATGCAAACACATGCGGCCATTCATCTATAGCTTTATGCAATTGAAAGTCTGGCCACAATTGCCAGCAGAGACCATTCTTCACTCACTGCACAAAAGCCCTGTCTTATCAGCCTCTAAAGAGAACAAATTCCAGTCGGTTCAAAAAAGCTAAAATACTCCATTAACACAATCTTCATGAATTCATAATTTATACACAGAAACCTCAAGACACAGTCAGCGTCTGTGAACACTGTAAAGTCCCAGAATGGAATCCTTCTTGAAGTACCACTCACCACAAGCGAACTTCTCCAATTACTTTATATTCCCTTACAAACTCTCCAGACTCACACCCTCAGCAGAAAGACAAGAGTATAACAAAGCGGTTCAAGTTGAAGTCGATGAGAAACTGGCAATTAGGAGGTTTGCAAACAGCAGTGATGCATTACTGAAGATGATACACATTTCCACAGCTGTGAGGGCAGAAGACATGTGATGTGTACAACGGACAGACTGAACATCAGAAACATGCGTAAATGTGTCCTCAGCTGATCTTGACTGCATTGAGGCAGCCATAAGGGTTTGCAGATGTGTTACTTTGAGACACAAGACAATGGCTCAAATGGTCAACGGACCCCTCGGGAACAAGAGTCATGACATTACTGCAATTGCCTTATTTCAAATGCAAATTAGGGTAAAACTCTTTATCCAGCCATTATTACATCTCTCTAGATAGACAGGCAGACAGAACCACCTTGGGCGCGCAAAACAGACCGCTGTTTTGATGACCCTGATGAAATAATTGAAAATTACGCACGATTACGGGGAACCAAGGTGTGCCAAACAGTATGACACACTTCGTGTCTACAAATAGCACGGCAACTGCCAGAAATGCTGAGGGTAAAATCTCACATGATAGCCAGCCGCTCGTTCTCCACCCTGTGCCGGCAGGTAGAGCGCGCGCAGTGAGGAAGCGCTCACGCACGCGGCTCACAGAGAACAAGTTGCGCTCTCGAGTTAACGCGAGCCGCGTGCCAGTAACAGTCTCTCTCTCTTTTTTTACTTTAACAGTGCTGTTTGTAGCGTTTATTATCTGGCCATCCATCCAGAGTTATTCCAAGAGAGCGCTTTAGCGGAGAAACACGTGTGTAAAATAATGCATATCATGCGAACTGCGTCAACACCACTTTCTATCATAAATCACATCTCGAGACTGATGTTGTGACAAACTGTAATAACAGTCTTATAAAAGAAAACTAAAAATTGTGTCATTAACTGTTCCGAACATCATGTTCGGGACAGTTAATGACACAATTTTTAGTTTTCTTTGACCTATAAGGTTTAAGATAAGAACATGTAGGCTATGCCTAAGAACATAGGCTATGACTTTATTCCGTGGAATACGAAAGGCTGTATGCTTAATATTAGGGACTGACAGCCTTAATAATTAAACAATAAAAGTTAACGGAGACGGAGGCTGTCATTATGGCCAACAACATCTGCTAACCAGAAAGTAAAAGGGCTTTGGAACAACGTAAGTCAAACGTTGACGGAAAATAATTTTGGGTGAACTATCCCTTTAAGATTCGTTGACAATCTATGCGCTTATGTGCTTTCCATAAAGAATTGCACATCTTAAAAATGCAGTCCAAAAATCTCGATAGCCTATGCTGTTCCTAGTTTTAAACGATAAAAGCTCCAGAGAAGTAAAATAACACAAGCCAGTAACGCACGGGTGCGGATGCTGCATTGCCCTCCTCACAGCACGCCCTTCTATACTACATAGGTAACACGCCTCGCTTACCTACCTGCTCAAATATCATTTCCCAGTCGCTATTCCGTTAAATAACAAGTTGAAGATGTAAAACACCAATACTGTTTTACGGTTGTCCCGTGTCACGCGCTTACCTGTTCTCGCTGCGTATTTCACCTCACCGCCGCAGTCGCGCTCACACTGCGGATGATGGGCACCTTCACAGGAATCCAAACTCACTTAACGTTACTCCACAAATACAGCCAGACGGCCGTTAAAACACTCGATTCGCTGTGTTTTCGAGTATCACTGACACTTATTGTTATCGGAAATATCCTCCGCGTTTAATTTCCTCAGGCAGAAACGACAGACGAGCTTCAGAATCCCATCAACGACTAAAGCTGAAGCGCTGGTGAGGTGACCGTTAAAACTGCCGCTCGTGCTGTAGTTTCCATCATGACGTGCTGATTGACAGAATTTAAAGCGCGCTTAAACGGCAACTCCGCGTGCAGAACAGTAGCAGCAGCAGCTGTGGGAACGCGCCGTGTGCGCTGCAGTCGATAAGAGCGGCTGTTTCGGAGTTTGCTTGTTCGCAGCTGACATCCAAGTACCAGAGGAGAGAGGCGTGAGTCAGTGGCTTTCTGCTGAGACGCAGCGACTGTCTTGTTTTACAAACCCTCCTGACTCGCCCGCAGTGACATCCTGAATCTGGCCGCTGATTGGGCTAATCGTAAAATCTTATTGGCTGCAATCAGCGCGCGCGGCTGGCATGAATGAGGCATATGCTGCGCCCCAATGTCTTATAACGTGCCAAAAATGCATGCATTACAGTGTGAAACGGATTTGGGGGAAACACGCGGGTGAACATAATACTGCGGACAGAACGATCTACGGATTTGAGAATCTAATCAGCAAGATCAGTTGGAGATGGAGATTAGGATCTTAACATGCAATAGGCTATAAACATTTTGTCAGGAGATTAGCTTTACACCAATTTCTTTACGCTCATTATTTTATTAATCAGAGATCAATCAAAATAAATATATAATAAAACTAAAACAACCCAGGCCGACAATTTAATTAAACATATGAAAAGGTGGAAATGTTAGCTTGGATTCATAACGAGATAATAAATGTTTCATAATCGCATTGCACGTGCATTACGTTATTATTAACCAACAATCTGACGAACTTTTCCACCTTGCAGTATATGAAGCATCACACTGGCTGGCATCATAGTGATGCACTGCACTATATTCCTGAACGCACAGCACTCAAAACACTGCATCACAGCTCCACCCGCAGGCGCATATAGTACTGCATGCACACTCCACCTGCTCCCCTGCCAGTTCTAAAGACAATAATCATTGCATGTCTTGTGTTCATTCATTTGTTCAACCCTGAAGACAGCAGTCAGTTCGGATCTGAGATGAATAAGCTTATTCACTCATTTCAAATCCCTTGTTTGTTTACAAGGCTGAAATGTAAACCAGGCTTTTGTTGATCTTTAAAGTCTATGTGGTATATGTAAACTATTCACAGTTGTTTTGAAACATTTTAATAGTTGTTTTAATTATTTGACTTACACTCTAAAAATGCTGGGTTGTACTCAATTTTGGGTCAAATATGGACAAACCCAAATATTGGGTTAAAATGTATTAAAAAAATTGGATTTGTCCATTTTTGACCCAAAGTTGGATTAAAACAACCCAGCATTTTTTACAGTGTAATTGGCTTGTTTAACTAAACTGATTTACAAGCACCGAGTTATTTCCTAAATTCAAGGTGAGCAGTACAAGAGAGGTTTGCATGCATTGATGACACCTAGGATATGGGGAACATCCGAGTAAAGTGTATCAAGTGTTTGGAAGGACGAACTAATAAACTTTTAAAAAGGACCCAGTGGTGTTTTGGATTAGGATTGGGTGTTTAAATGTCTAATTACTTGGGGATAGCAAAGATGCTCTGGTCATTCAATGGGTCGATTCTTCCCAATTATCCAATTTAAGTGAATAGTTGAAGAAAGTGGTAAGTTTGTAGACAACAACTTATTTAGTTAGCATGGACTTGTGCATGCTTTGCATAAGCTGTACAAACAACGAATAGATTGTAGGACATTTAAATGCAAGCAAACTGAGGAATCAATCTTAAACGACCAATAATCAATACAAGTCTTTTGTATAATGATGATAAATGTATAAGCTTTGCTGACCAGTACAATTCAGTCTCTCTCAATCATTTTTTTTAATCACATACATAATATGATATAGAATATCATATATTATATATGATATGATCTACATTTAGGAACAGGAACATCAAAGTTCATTGACTTCTATTTTTCAGGCTTTATTGTTTAATTAATTGTTTATTAAGCAATAGAGAAAAAATACACAACTAGCAATACATGATGGTAAGCGCAGCAATAAAACGCTGATAATAAAAATCTATACTATTTTGTTCTAAATAAATTACAGAAACTGAAATTAATAATTTTAAATGCAGTTAAATGTAGGAATTCAACATTATAATATACAAATAAATGGATAATCTTTTTGAGATTATCTTAATACTGTTTAAAAGTGTTAATTATAAGCATGTTAAAGATTAATATTGTAAAATTTGCATATATAGCCTAATTAAAGATCCAATTTCAGCCTTTAAACAGCACACACACACACACACACACACACACACTAATCAACCCTCAACAATATTACCAATAACCAATATACAGTAGTACACATACTGTATATTGTGCATTCTTAGCAATAATAACAATGATGTAATAAACTAATATACTAAGCGCCATGATTCTATGCAACTTCTTCGCAACGATGATTAAAAAATCAAATATATGCACAAGTTTATAACAATGATAAATTATAGGCTAGAACTGCAGTGTCTGACAACATTTCCTCTGTGAACATTTAATATCCAACTGTGAATGAAGGAGATTAGGAAAGGACAACTGCAAAGTCAAACTCATCTGTTATAAAACGAAGGGATTACTATTGAAAGAATTGTCATCTGTAAAGAACATTGACCTTTTTGTAAATCAATGCAGAGACTATGAATCAACATTGAATATGTCTGTGAAAACACCAAAGTTCCATTGTACAATTGGACGCCATTGATTGAGTCGGCAGAAGGGTCAACTTTGTAATCTGTTACACTTCTAGCCCTTGTCCCATTGGCTGGGACCTGTCAGATAAAATTAATTTAAAAGACAAAATAAACACACAAACAATTTGTCAGTTTAAACAAACGTTCCACAGTGGAATTAAAACAGATCTGCACCCCGATACGGACTATTTTCCTGTCAGTCTGATCAATAGACACTGTGTAGACCAGAGGAAAGGCCATTGAGAAGCACAGCACAACGGTCAAACTAGAGACAAGTAAAACGAGTGACGGCATGGTTTATTTCTAAAAGTTTACTTTCTCAAAACCATCACAGATACTCTATGTTTTACTAATTACATAATTTACCATGCATAAACATCTTGTAATGGAATATTTTGCCATGATCTAGTCCTCTGTCAAGCAATCAGTGTGTCCAGTGATTTTCTGTCAGTTACTCTAGATAAGAATCTAGTTAAGATATATCATTCCTGTTCATGACAGAGAGGTACAATCTAGCATCGCTCAAATGATCAGTGTGTGTGCAGTGAAGTAGATTTAAAGTTCATAAATTTCTCTCCGCTGACACCTGCAGATAGATTCCTTAGACAGGTTGTGTCTGCTGAGGAATGATCAATAACATTGATTGGAGTGTTTGAGGCCTAAAAAGAACAGGATGAAGGAAGCGAAGCATGAGGGCGACTCGTGTTATGTCCTTTTTGGTTCCTCAAGTTTGTGTCAGTGTGTATGCAAAAGAAATAGAGGTCAGTCTAAAACAAAAGTTAAAGGGATAGTTCACTCAGAAATGAATGTTTGATAAGTTTTAGCTTACCTCAAGGGCATCCAAGATGTAGGTGTCTTTGTTTCCACAGCATTTCAATTTTGATATTTTTAGGTCAAACCGTTCTTGTCTGTCAGCCATATAATGGAGGTTTATGGGGTTCACCACCTGAAAATGCATGCAGAGAGAAGTCCAAATTAAACATGATTTAATGACTCGTAAGTGTAAGTACACATTGATGGCCTAAGACACTAAACGAGCGGTTTGTGTGAGAAAAAAAACAGTATTTGTATTGTTTTTACCTCTTGTAACCACAGCCACGTCCAAGTGATCTGAAGGCATGAGCGCTTCGGTCTGCGCAAACGCCGGAAAGCGCCAGAAGTGATCTTTTGCGCGGCTGCGAAAAAAAAATAAATAAATCAACGTTGTCTGTTGATATATCGAAATCGTCTTCCATTGCGATTTCCTGTATATCTAAATATGTTTAGCTCCTCACAGTGAAGGGTAACTCTGAAATCTCTGTGTAAACAATGAGCGACGTACATGCACGAGAGAACACTTTCGGAGCTTTCCGGCATTTGCTAAGCTAAAACATATCAAAAATTAATTTCAAAGTGAACTATCCCTTTCACCACATTACATTTTACACACATTCAGTTCAGTAAATGATTTAATGATTCACTCAAAGACGATGGCTGCCTCTGAAATTACATTTACATGCTATATAGTAGGCGAAAAACAGTACTGTATCTGACAAAAAAAGCTCAGTACTCAAACATTAGGCTAAATGCACCTGGATGCAAAAAGTTTGCCTATGATGGATAACGATATCATATGCGAAATTGGATGCAGCCAGTTTTTTGTTTCAGTCCTAAATGAATCAGTGTTTTGAACAATTCGGTTGAATGAATGATTCAATGACTCGCTCATCAAGAGGGTAATGTGTTTTGGTTCTGAATGAATCAGGGGCTTTGAATGAACCGATTGAGAGTGGTTGCACGTACCAGCTACATAATATCCATTCATCGGTCATCTTTCTCTGCATTATAGGGCACCATACTAGATTTGTCATTACGTCATGCATACAAAATCTGTACACAAACGCTAGGGTCAATTTCAAAGCCATTTACACCATGGACAATAATATTTATGGGCTGCCAAGGACAGGATTTATGGTGTCTGCCTTCATAAAAGTGTCCACCCTCTTACTGGCTGCTTTCTGTGTGTTTCAAGACTGATTTCTGTCTGATGAACAGAAGCAGTATCCCTGTATGTCACTGCTGGGAACAAGTGTACCTCATCTGTTCTTAGTTAAATCTTAGTTAAAGGAGTAGTTCACTTTTTTAGTTGATAATTTACTCACCCTATGTCATCCAAGATGTCCATGTCATTCTTTCTTCAGTTCAAAAGAACTGAAGGTTTTTGATGAAAACATTCCAGGATTTTTCTCCATATAATGCACTTTACTGGTAACCAAATGGTTCAGGTTCCAAAAGACAGTTTCAGTGCAAACTGGTCAAAGGGCTTTAAACGATTCCGGGCGATGAATAAGGGTCTTATCAAAGGAAAACGATCGCTCATTTTAAAAAATAATAACAAAGTTTAAGTTTTATAAGCTCAAATGGTCGCCTCTGTGATGCGCGTTCGTGACTCTCCTGTTCGAACTCTTTATCAAAATGAACGAATCTTTTTTGTGTCATTTGGTTCATTCAATGACTGAAATGAACATATTGACTCAGGAAAAGATTCGTTCATTGAACATTTTGATGTTCATTTTGCCCTTTGAACAGTTTGCAGTTTGCACTGAAACTTCGTCTTTTGGACCTTGAACCTTTTTGGTTCCCATTGTAGTCCATTATATGGAGAAAAATCCTGGAATGCTTTCATCAAAAACCTTAATTTTTTTTTCCACTGAAGAAAGAAAGACATGGACATCTTGGATGACATGGGGGTGAGTGAATTATCAGCAACTTTTTTTTTTAAAAGTGAACTACTCCTTTAAGCTTGTGTTTTCACAGACACAGTCATGTTATTTATTTGAATAAAAAGTCAAATGTTCTTCACAGATGACAATTATTTTAATAGTATAATCCCTTGAAAAGGACTAATTACTCACAGGCACAGTCTATACCAGGTGTGTCCAAACTCTGTCCTGGAGGGCCATTGTCCTGCCGAGTTGCCTCAACACACCTCACTTGAAGTTCCTATGTCTAAAAAGATTGATTAGATCATATTAAGAAAAAAAGATTAAAAGGCAAGGCAAGGCTGAATTTGGATGCCTACATGAGATTCATGACTGTTGCCACTGTTCCTCACACACAGCTGGTCACTCCATCCTCTCGGTCAATGGCAATCATTGTGTGTGCATCATGTTTGTCTTCCAGGCACAGCCGTCCGAGTCAGACACTCTCATCTGGAGAGATTGGTTTATTACAGAGGGAGACGTCCTCATGGAAAAAAGTCGCAGAGGTCCTCCCGGGGGCTTTCAGATTCACATGCGAAGATTTCCACGAAAACCTGCCCTTCATCACTGCCCGCTATCATTTGCATGCCTGAGACGCAGCAAATGTCTGTTACCCAAGGCTGTGGCGATAAGCCCAAGTTAAAAACACAGTCTTCACTGAAAACTTTTACCGGAGAATCTCCGGAATGTTCTTCCGCCTCAGGCAATTCAATCACAGCTGCTGAAGGCAAGGTTATATCTGTGGATATGGTCTGGTCACCGGCAGCAATGTGTGCAATCACATAGCAGGCTCTTGTTTTGAGCTTCGGCACGTCTGCATGTTGTTTCTCTCAAGCCCAAATCCTCTAATCCAAAAACCTGTGCAGCAAACTCAATCCAACAGGATTTTTGACATCACACAGGTTAATAAGTGAAAGATTAAAGTTAAAGTTAATGAGAAATTGTAATGGAATCAATTTGGTGTTTATTCAAAAGAAAAAGTTTCTGTTATTATTCTATAGTGTTATTCTGATAACACTAGTGTTATTATAATAGTATTAGTCTGATTATTTACCAATAGTAGTATTTGAAGTCTACTTCAAGGTGGATAATGTAGGCTATTTTATTTTTCTCTGAAACAAAACTTTTTTTATCCTTACTGCTGCATCCGAAATCACAAATTCGGATGCTGTTCATCTGCCATGTTGCCATTGTCATGTATGGCGTCAGATACATCCCTTCACCTCCTTTTACAAATCTCCTGTGGCTTCATGGGATAGGCTAGTGTCCATGGGTACTTTTCACCTGTTTTATGAACACTATGAATTGAGACTATGATTAATGTCTATTATAAATTATAGAAGGCATATTCGGAGCAGCGTTAGTCTTTGCAGGCTATTAGATCATGCACTCTAAAAAATGCTGGGTTGTTTTAATCCAATTTTGGGTAAAATATGGACAAACCCAGCCATTGGGATACATTTTTAAATTACATTTTTAACCCAATGGCTGGGTTTGTCCATATTTTACCATATTTGTGTTAACCAACAACAAAAGAGCTACTATTGTTTTGTTTGAGCAAACAGTCAAGCCTTATTCTTTTGCAATTAAATATTTTTCCTATGAATAAAAATGCTGATAAAAAATCCAATGCTGTCCAACATTTTTCTTGGTGATTCTGGTTTCATTACAGATTTAAAGAAGGTTTCTATGACACTCTAAACTGTGTTAAACTTTGCATGGAATAAGGAAAAAAAATTTGGACAGTGTGTACTACAGTATACAAACCACCTCAAATCACATCAATATGGTGACTTTGAGAATATTACTCATGATAAATGTGTTTTTTGTAGAGTTGGAAAAGCTATTTATCACATGGTCAGGACATTATGCTGTTTAAAGCTTCAATTTAATACTGCACAAAGCACTGAGGTATAGAAACATGAACAACAGGGGAGTTATAATGACATCTTTTGTTCTGTGGTGGATGGAGAATTTGTGTTTTCTGTGTTGAGACTGATTGAATGTGCATCTTATTGCGGATTTAATTTATGTTATTTGTTATGCTGACTGAGAGCTTTTTGTAAATAAAGAAAAAAAAATCAATCTCTCCCACTCTTTCTTGAGTTGATATATGGAACTCTGTATTTCATACTTGGCCTCTTTCATTTACCCAAACTTTGCCTGTACCTGCTATTGTTCTAAGCATCCATCTCTCTTTTGAATATAAATACAATGATCTATCATTCTCATGAAACACCAGGTGAAATATGCATTATTTATTTACAGATCAATCCATCACAGGTCATTAGGAAGAAGTGTCAAATGTCCATGTGCCTGAGTGTATATTTTTCTTTATTATACTAATTAATGTGCTTCTGTATTGGCATGGGGATGATGGATCAGTGTTGTTATTGTTAACTCAAACTAAAAAATAAATGCTAAAATAATGTTAAATATGAATATTATATTGAAATAAAAATTGTATTTACTAGAAAACAAGTTCAAGTTTAAGTATTAAAATTACTAAATAAAAATAAAAGATATATGTTTTTACATTTTTTTAAAAGTGACAAAAGCACATAAAATTATAAATTTTAATAAATACACAGTCTTTATACTAAAATAACACAGTCATGTGATATTGCATCAGATGTGCGTAAGTTACAACTTAATAATAATAATAATAATTCGTTACATTTATATAGCGCTTTTTCTGAGACCTCAAAGCGCTTCACATAGAGGGGGGAATCTGCTCAACCACCACCAATGTGCAGCATCCACCTGGATGATGCGACGGCGGCCATATTGCGCCAGAACGCTCACCACACACCAGCTTACTGGTAGAGAGGAGACAATGATGAAGCCAATCAGTATGTGGGGATGATTCAGGAAGCCGTGATGGACAGAGGCCAAGGGGGTAAATTTGGCCAGATTGCGGGGTTACACCCCTACTCTTTCGAAAGACATCCTGGGATTTTTTGTGACCACAGAGAGTCAGGACCTCGGTTTAACGTCTCATCCGAAGGACGTTGCTCTTTTGACAGTATAGTGTCCCCGTCACTATACTGGGGTGTTAGGACCCACACAGACCACAGGGTGAGCACCCCCTGCTGGCCTCACTAACACCTCTTCCAGCAGCAACCTGGCTTTCTCAGAAGGTCTCCCGTCCAGGTACTAACCAGGCTCAGCTCTGCTTAGCTTCAGTGAGCAACCAGTCTTGGGCTACAGGGTGATATTAGCCTAGTTTTGATGTAAACTGGCACTAAGTTTACAACTTACGCACTATTAAATATCTTTACGCAGCACCATTAAACTTAGTCTAAAAGTAACTCTATGTTCCAACTAAATATTTATGACAGCCTGCGATCAGAACTAATGGTTGGAATGAAATATCAGATATCAATAAGCTCTTCTTTTACCTGACAGACTTCAATTCTTTAGACATAAATGATAATGCTAACATGTACACTCACTTACATTTTAAGAGAGAGAACTTTATGTGAAAAAATTACTTTGTTACCGGCTCTTTAACACAAACCCGTCCTAAATAGCGCCATTGTGTGCATCGGTCATGTTGTGCATGTCAAATATCAGTCATAATCAATAAATGTAATTTCTTGTTTGTTTTTTTTGTAGCAATAGCCTAATTATTTATTGATCCTTATTAATTTCAAATACAGTTTATGAACACTACACTCTAAAAAATGATGGGTTGTTTTAACCCAATTTTTTTGGACAAACTCAAACATTGGGTTAAAAATGTAATTTAAAAATGTAAGCCAATGGCTGGGTTTGTCCATTTTCGACCCAAAAAATTAACAACCCAGCATTTTTTTAGTGTTTTTACATATAAAAAGCGTTTTTTATACATATTAAATGGAAACTTATTTTTACTGTTAGTAACAGTAGGCAAAAGAAGTTAGAATGAAGAATAAACTGAAATTCATGGAATTTCAACATAACTTCTGCTCACATATTTGAAGGCTGCTATTGGTTCATCGAGGCTAAACGTCATATTACTTGACTACGCATTACTTTACAGAGAGTTTACAACCTACTACTGTAGCTGTTCTGCCTTAAGAACAAATGGTGCAAATGAATAAAGTACAGAGTTAGTTACAAGCTAGTAGTTACTAAGCCTCTAGTGTGGATTTTATGTTGCAATTTAAGAAAGAACTTGCGAACGGCTGGTGCAACCCTAACCAGGCCTATAGTTCTAGGGAATATTTCTCAGCATAGGTTCATTTTTGAAGGTCATTAAGCCTTGTCAACAGAACTGCATATTTTCACCATTGTTGTTACTCAGCAAAAAAGACAGAACAAAGTTCTGAAGTTCACTGAACAAGATAGGGACTTTTGTAGCCAAGTTGTCACAATGGAACTTGCATTTAAAAATCTAAATGCTAGAATATGACGCTGAATTTTAATAATAATAATAAAAAATCTCTTAATTTTAGAGAATTTTCAAATACTTGAGAAAATATCAATACAATATCAATATATATATATATATAAAAAATTGAGCAATTAGACTTTTGAAAAAATCATTAGACTTACCAAGATACTGTACAGTCCTGTGAGCAACTTCCTAATGTGACGGACAGGAAGCCCCTTTCTCCCCACAAAAGGGAGAAAAAGAATTATGGTTAACTTGTGTCAACAGTCTATTACTATGCAAATAATAGTATCCTTGATATTTCCATATAATATAGTTATGTGCACAGTATGCCAATTCTACTACTTTACTCTAAATTTAATCCGACGATCAATTCATAACCCTAAAAAAAATAGGATTCAAAATTGAAAATAAAAAGATGATAACTGGATGTCATTCACTGGATAATATGCATGTAAAAAAACTTTAACCATATAAGGCATACTACTGTTAGATAGCTGATCAGCTGTCACAACTAATCATCACAACACACATATCATAAATCAAAAAATGACCACAAAGGAGTGACAGAGTTCAGTAACGTGACACAGTAAGATTAATATTTCCTCCAGCCTGTACCGTCAGGCTCATTGTTTTCAATAAAGTGTCACGGCGCCCATTACATAATCACATCTGCGATTTGGGATCAAGGTTTTGATGCAATCAATGCCTATTAGAATCAGCCTGTATTGATTGAAAGCAGAGAGCTGATACCATCTCTCCATCTCTGGCCTGCTTAGATCACAATCTCTCTCTGGTCTGCTTGGAACTTGATTGGCATTAATAGGTCAGTGTGTTGCCCAGGGATGCAGACAAGGATAATTTTTCACCACTAATAGTGTGACTGTAAACTGCCCTCAGACCCATTAGGGTCAAGGGCGGAGGTGCATCCTGCCCCAAGAGAACACTGAGCAGGAAAGAACTGGTGGGATGAGAACTTA
Organism: Hybognathus amarus; assembly: GCA_030378365.1. Classification (NCBI taxonomy): domain Eukaryota; kingdom Metazoa; phylum Chordata; class Actinopteri; order Cypriniformes; family Leuciscidae; genus Hybognathus; species Hybognathus amarus. The sequence continues at coordinate 130,888 of JAQIUQ010000217.1, forward strand.
AATCAAACTCATTTAAGTGTGCACTTTTAGAAAAAAAGAGTTAATTGGGGTTCTATACATGAAGCATTGGGTTCTTTATTCAACTCCAAAGAACCTTTTTATGCTAAAAAGGTTCTATAATGACAAGAAAGTCCCCTTTTGGCACAAAGGTTCTTTATAGGCTATTATTCATTCATATATTGCAATATTCTGCAACATTTTTAAGTTGCAATTAAACTGTTGTTGTTAACTTAATATCACATTTGGTCCCACTTTATATTAAGTGGCTTTAAGTACTATGTACTTACATTGAAATTAATAATTTGATACAATGGACTTATTGTGTACATACATGTTTTACATTGTACTTATTGTACTGCAATTACAGCTGTAATTAATTTATGTAATTACATTTGTAATTACACAGTTGACCCTTTCCCTCACACCTTAACCTACCCTTAACACCGACCCAGACATCCCAAGTCTCCCGGAAGTTCCGGGAGTCTCCCGCATATTGATAACGTCTCCCTGATGCCGCAAATTATCTCCCGGAATCTGAGAGCGAGACATACTGCGCGCGTAACATACATAGGGCGCTGCGCGTGCACTGTACAGAAGGAGAGACATTGCCGACTTCCTCGCGAAACGCCGAAAATTAGCCCTCCCTCCCGCCCCAGCATCCTGTTACCGAAATATACCTCCCGGAAATAAATTCTGCAGGTTGGAATGTCTGCGACCCATCCTGCAGCAACGGACGTAAAGTATACTTACCTGAAAGATACTAACCTTGTTGTCCTTGTTCTGATGTTCCCAGGATACGCTCCATGACTCTCGTTCTCAGTTTCCTGGAATCTGCCATGAGTCCCGTTTCCCTCCGGATGCTCTGCAAGAGAAAGTGAAAGTATCATTGAACTGGTTAAGTCATCACCGAGTGCACATAAAGGATCTACTCACCTGGAGCCCTTCTGGAATCCCGTCAGTTCATAGACGATCTGTGGAAAGAGAAAGGAAAGTTATTGATCCATGTTATTCACTCACGTTTCTGCACAAAGAAGAGGAGTTACTCACCTGGATTCGTTCCTGCCACGCACCCTCTTCCAAGAGCACATCTGAGCACCTAAAACCTTGAAAACTTACCTTGTGTATTAAATAAAGAAAGTTTGAGTTCATCACTTACCTCTGTCTCCTGGTCTGAATCCTGACACAACCTCAATGTTTAAAATAAATAATGTACAGCATCAATCCCTGCACAAACATTACAGCTTTTGTCACTTTGATACTACAATCTCATTTTTACCTATACACTATTTTTTTTTCAGGTGGACACCTTGACCTGGAATAGACCTTACTCTGAGCGGCGCCATGACGGATATGAAAGTGAGGCTATGAGGGATAGACTTGCTGTGTTTTCAAAGGTATTCACTGTGAAAAGTGGTACATGGCTTCTTATTACCAGCCCGTTCTCATCCCAAAGCTTCATACTGACGCTTTTGACCAATGCGTCAACATCCGACGCTTTAGGCACTCTTTCGCGTCAGTTAGATGTGGTCCTAGTGGTCTAACCCTAACCCTACCCCAGACCTAAACCTACCCGCGTCATCTAACTGACGCTAAAGGTGAAGCGTCAGTTAGATGACGCCCTAGGATAGCGTCATCTAACTGATGCTAAAGGGTGCCTAAAGCATCGGATGTTGAAGCATGGTCAAAAGTGTCAGTTAGATGACGCCTTGGGATGAGAATGCGTTGTTATTACTTACAATTTTCAATACGCTTATAAATCTCTTGGCAAGATATTTTCCAGCGTTTCATGAGCAGAACAATCCAAAAACACATTAAATAACAGTACAGCCCATTGAAGAGATTGAAGATGGTGCTGTGATGGGTGAGTGAGTGGATTAATTAATTATTATTATTTTTTTTAAGTCATAGTTTCTGCTTTATATGTTTAATAAAACAACGATGAAATCTTTTTCCCCTTGTGGTACGTACCCCTGGATGGGAATCATAGCACTACCGTACACAAGGAATTCTCTTTGAAAAATGAGAGCGGGTGTTTGTATCCTGTGGGAGTTTCCTGTACGTTTTCACAAGGTGACATTTTAAAAGACAGTTTCACACACTGCAGTTCAGGAGCCATGAGCAGCTGACACATAAAAAACCTTTATCACCATCAAACCACACGGCAGAGCAGGACCAGCATCCTCTGTGTGTGTATGTGTGTGTGTTTGAGGCCATGCCACAATAGGAGCAGCAAGCAGCTCAAGTGTGTGTTGGTTGATAATGTCCTCGAGTGTGTGTGTCTCAGACATTGATAACAGGCAATGTGCAAGTGTGTTGATTGCTAATTAAAAGGATATTAAAAAGGTCTGTGTGTGGTTTTAAGACTACAGCATTGAATTGGTGCACCTACTTTCATTTGAAACAAGGAATTAGTATGAAATTGTCAACACAAGAGTTTTAGTCTGGGATGTTAGATTGTGATTGAAATCGATATGGATAGGTCTGTTCAACCTCTCTGCCTCATTTTGTGGTACAAACAGTACAAGAAATGTGTTCGCAGGGTTCAAACGTTAAAATTAAAGCCCATAAAAAGTGTATTTAGTGTGTGTTAATTTACCGTGTTGATTTTTCACAGGCCTTTTACCCGTAATTTGAATTACGCATTTCATTGTTGTGTTTAAGGACATGTCTGTGAAAACAGAATAGCTACTGGTAATTTTCTGCCCAAAATTACTTGTTTTGTATGCATTTTTTTTCTTACTGAGAGTGTGTAATGTTTGGCTATATATATATAGATATATGCTATAAAGTGCTAATACACAGCGTAGTAGCCTACATCATTTAAGACTAAAGCTATGAATATGCAAACTCGTGAGGTTTTAAACTGAGAACATGTGGGTTTTGTATTATATAGTCTATGTTTCAACTGAAATGCATTGTGGGAATAAGTGTTGTCTACAGACTGGAGAATGGTAATTTAGGAAGTGTAAGAGTGTGTGTGTGTGTTGCAGTTTCCTATTCTCAGAATGTCTCATTACGATGAAGAGGATCTGACCTCACTACTGCAGTGTGGTAGTCAGCATGCATCTCACATCCTGAGGGGAGGAAGAGTCTCTCTCTTTATCGCTCTCTTTCTCTCAATACACTCGGTTTTCTCCTAGGAACAATACTAAATAATAAAAATAAAGATATTAAAGCTACACTGTGTAATTTTTACCCCCATCTAGTGGTGAAAAGGTATATGACCATCCAGTGAATATTCGTTTCTGTTCCTCTCAATTCCCATTTTGTTTTAACTCCTACGGTGGCCAATGTAGTCCAAGATTAACATGGCTTCCAGTTCAACCTCGTTCATGAGTGTTAACACAAACGTAAACGCGAAAGGCGAAGCTTGAATTAACGGGTATGTCCCTCTTTGGCTAATGTACTTTCAAGATGGAGGGGCAACATGGTGACCGACATTAGAACCCCTTACCCGTATGTATTTTCAATGGCATATTATACACTCACGAGAATACTATTACTTGAACGAAGTAAATATACATTAACAAGCACATATATTTTTGAAAGAACTAAGTGTTTTTAGCTAAGAATAAACTAAAAGTTACACAGTGTAGCTTTAAAAACTAAATTTGTCATTTTTTGGAGGGAAAATCTTGCCGCCATCACGCCAGTGTGCCAAGGTGTCCGGAGTGGATGCAAGTGCATTGCTATGCAGTTGCAAAGTAGTTTTGACTGGTTGCTAGGGTGTTTCTAAGAGGTTGCTCACTGGTCCGTTTAATAAAAAAGGGACATATTAAGGCAATTTAACCCTGCAGCAAAAGACACTATCAGGTTTTGTTGGATCAGTGTGTTTGCTTTGCTAGCATCTGCTGCCGTTAGTCTGCGCTTGTTTTCAATGATTGAACAGCTAACACAGAAATCACTTTGAAACCAAACAACATTTTTGGTCAGTGCAGTGAATCCGTCTGACCAACTCAATGCGAAAATCTGTGTTGGGAATATGGTGACCGTGATTTCAACGTTGATTACAACATGTTTCTGGATCATCAACTTCCAATCAACCAATCAAGTTTGAGGGACAAGTTCACAGTTTGTGTCAAGTTTTGGCTTACAACCAGTGTTAGGGACAGGAATGTTGTTCCATTATCCACAGGAACATGTCTTACTTGAGAAAATCACGGTGACCATGGGGAAATCTTTCGTCCATATGCAAAATTTGCAATTGCATAGAGTCCTATGCAATGATTGGATTTAGTCCACAAAGATTTGGCGAACATACCAGTAAAGGTGGTGTTTCATTAGTGACATTTCAGGTGAAGCAGTTTCTGTTGGCAGGCATGGCAAATCTGTGTGACCGTTACGAAATCTGCTTGGCTAAATCTTTCATCGGACGTCCAACAATGCCCATTTCAGAACTTCATTTGGAACACTGAACAGCCCCAGATCCTTTCTTGAAAGTAATTTTAAACCCGCTACGCAAGTCTGATCACTTCGAAACAATTATTTTGGGTCTCATTCATGAGTTAAATGCCAAAAGTTTAATAGCAAACACCATTGAAAATAATACGAGACGTTCCAGAGACATACACAACATTTAAATGAGTTCCTTCGCTAACTTTTCTCTTCTACATTTGTAAAATAGACACCTCCAGTGGGGCTCTGCTTATCAAGTATGCTCTGTCTAAACCAAACTTCATCAAACTCGGCCGAAGATCTCTGTTGACTCAGTGATGATGCAGTGTTTCAGCATAATAGAATAATTGAGTCTCTTTATATTTTATTGACTCTTTGAGAATAAAACACAGAAGAAAACCCTGCGTTTTCTCCCCTCCACCACCCTAAACTTCATTTATTTTTCTGCCGGCTTCTTATTATTGATAAGACACGACTTTTCCTTTATTTGAATGTAAATGAAGCGTTAGATTAACCCGGGCCATGGATTTGGAATATTACAGATGTATTTGTAGGGAAATTAGATTTATTCCGTTGATCTGATGGATTCCTCTGATGGCTTTTTTTTTTCGTCCTCTTTTTTTTAATGATGAGCACATATTTGATTTCGGAAATGGAAACAGCGCGGCCCCTCTCATTCCATCTGCTGATTATTTCCTATGATTACTGAGCTGGAGGTAAACAAAACTCACTTGATGGAGGAATCTTTGGTCTGCCGCATGTTTAGAAGATTAAATTGAGGCGACAGTGTCATCCATGTCTGAACTCTGGCTCTGTATTTTATCAGGCCAGTCTGACATGATTACATTATGCAATTCTATGGGTCATGCAACATACACTACTACTTGTGACTCCGACCTTTTAGAATCATAATACAAATGTGTTTTAGTGTTAAATATAACTTTACATGATGCAAATTTTTGTGTTCCTTGTAGGCTATAATAATTTATGAAAAAATACCATAAAAATGCATGTCATACATACAATGACTTGAATTCATATATATATATTATTTAAATTGTTAATATTATAAAAAGTGTGTCACTGCTTATTAATATTATTAAAAAAAAAACGTTTTATCGCCAAAATATTTGTGTATTGTTTTGTGACCAAAAAAGTTATGTGGTCCAATCAACATGCGGAAACGTGCAGTAAAAAAAAAAAAAAACATAAATCTGGAAATTATATTATATAGAGGATCCCAGAATATGCCAATGTCCAAAAATTATACATATATATATATTTTCTATTTGTTTATATATATATATATATATATATATATATATATATATATATATATATATATATATATATATATATATATATATATATATATATATATATATATATATATATATATACATAAAAAATTTAAATATATATATAAATATATATATTTTTAATATAAATATATATTAAAAATAAAAATAAAAAATTATATATATATATATATATATATATATATATATAAATATATAAATACATATATATATATATATATATAAATATAATATATATATATATATATATATATATATAAATATATATATATATATATATATATATATATATATATATAAATATATATAAATATATATATATATATATAAATATAAATATATATATACATATATAAATATATAAATATATATATATATATACATATATACATATATATATACATATATATGTATATATATACATATATACATATATATATATATATATATATATATATATATATATATAAATATATAATTATATAAATATATATATATATATATACATACAATGTTATATATATATATATATATATATATATATATATATATATATATTTTTTTTTTTTTTATTATTATTATTATTTTTTTTATTTTTAAATTAACATAAATTCTTAATATGGTCACACTTTAATTTTAGGGTCCAAATCTCACTATTAACTATGACTTTTGTGACATTTCACAGCACTAATAATTTTTGATAATAAGACTGATTCAAATTTGTATTCACGTGTCACATATTTATGTTTATTTATTCTTAAAAAAAAAGTCTATGAACTTCATAACACCTCTAACTACAATTTTAAAGGTTTTTCTTGTCGTTATCAATGACTCTAATGTCATATATTATAAAAATCAATTTAAGCTGTTCATTTTCTGCCAAATGCACAAATATAAACAATGCGTGTCTTGGAGAATGAGAAAATTAGTGTAAGAAGACCACATGTTTATGCAATAGAGGAATATATGGACAGAACAGTGGTGTGTTCAGGATACTGTAAGTGTGTGTGTTCCTGCCTAAGGCTGTCTTTGCTCTCTCCTTCATGGCCCGAGTCCCAGCTCTCAGCCTGACCTCTACGCCACATACAGAGAGCAAATGAACAGGAACTAACACGCAGCCCTGCATCTCTCCCCTCCACTCCACAAGCCTTTCGTATCTCTTTTTTCCGCCCCACAATTCCCTTTTATCCTCTAATCATCTCTCCCTCCTCTCTTTTTATTGCTTTCATACCCGTGCTCACCTCAACTCTCCTTTATTTCCTGCACTCACTCACCGTGAGGATAAACTTTCATATTTAAAATAGCGTTGTCATGAAAAAGAGGGATAATCCTGTTTTCTGCTCATGTTCTGCACAGGATGAACCTGCAAGGTGTCTCAAATACATACATATCTATATTCTTGTTAACACACAGACTGCCAACTTTTTCATTTATGCTTAACAAGAGACTAAATAAGTACATAAAACTACAATTGTACTATCATGTTTTTCAGACTTACCCTAACATATTTCCATGTTATTTTTTTTTAGTCATTTACCATGGTATTATTTTAACTATTTGCAACATACCATGATAAATGATTATGGCAGTCATTCATTACCTTGGTATTTTCTGAATCTGCATACAAAGGCACGGCACACTTATACCAAGATGGGCGGAAGGAGGGAATCAGCGTGTGTGTGTGTGTGTGTATAGGGTCTCATCTCTTGTCCATGCTAATGAGCGTGAAGTGACCTTACTTGCTGCAGCTGTCCGGCAGGCTGCTCCGAGTCGATTGGTGGCAAAATAAATAAAGATCTAGACGATTTGGTGTATGGATGACTGCTTCTGTCCCAAAGGCCGGAACACAGGGACAAGTGAGGGTCTGTGGGGAAGACACAAATTACAATTATTAACACACACATGCACGCAGATACTGCAGTCATAAAGTGCATTGAAAAATTAACACAAATTATGAAAATGGATGAATTACAACCCAATATAATTTTTGTGTGTGTGTGTGTGTGTGTGGTTGAAATGTAAACAAAAGGTTGCGGTCAGTAAGTTAAGACCTTTTCTTAAGCAGCAAATTTCAGAAGGATCATTTGCATCACTTTGCATCACAGGAATAAATTACATTTGAAAACAGAAAACTTTTTTATAATTTTTATACATCCTTTTTTTAATCATATTTCATTATATTACTGTTTATGTTGTATTTTTGATCAAACAATCACAGAATTGGTTAGCAAAAGAGACTAATTATATAAAAAAATACACCATAGGATCTCATGGTGTCATAAAAGCCATACTTAATAGCATAATTCACAGAAAATGTGATTGGACACAAAATGGACACAATAAATTTGAATGTACATAAATAAATATTTCTTAGTGAACACTTCTTTCAATACAGTATAAAATAACCAGAAACCCATTTAACCCTCTGATGGTCCTCTGTCACTTCTGACCGAATAATTTTTTGTTTTGAATTTTTAAAATCACAGCTTCATCTGAATGTTACTGAAACTTGGTGAAATTTCTGGCATTAGGTATGTGAACACAAAAAAAATGAGTTCATGATCTGAGCATGCTAAGTGGTCGTAAAAAAAATTAGTCTTCGATTTTGGTCTTTGGTCAAAAATAACCCCCTTGGGAAATGAATGGGAAATTGACAAAAACACAAAAATTTACAATTTTGTATTATTTATTTATTTATTTTTTTACAATTTTTTAATAAGAAATAGTTTTTGTTTCAATTATATATTCAAATCCACAAAAAAAAAATGTGTTCACAAACAGCTGGGGAATTCACATGCCTCTCCATAGAGAGCTGTACATGCCATCTAGTGATTACACCATGATTCTACGCTTTTTTTCTATACTGTAACCAGATGGTGCTAATTTTCTTCAAAAAATATATTTTTTTTCTGAAGGCCTAGACTCTATATTAAACAAAAATACTGCATTATTAATTAAAATTTATACATAAATATATATAAATATATATATATATATATTTCCATTGAAAAAATAGACCATAAATATAGCATAAATATTAATAAATTCAATCAAATTGTCTCAAAATACTAAATTAAAAAGAATAAATATTATAGAACAAAAATAAATTGCATTGGTTTTACTGGGATGGAAGAAGTTTCATTTTTATGCCTCCGGTCACTTCTGACCGGGAAGGCCCAGGACGTGACTCATAAAGGAAGACCATCAGAGGGTTAAAATACTTTTGGATGAGGACAAACATGTCACACTGTAGGACTTTGCTATCACTTGAAATTTCATGTCAACTACTCACAAGTATATTGCCGTCTGCTCAAGTAATCAAGGTTTCACCGAGCCCTTCCACAGTAATTTGCAGCACACAGCAGACTAGCCTCCTTGCAGAAATGAATGGCACTCAAGTCAGTGACCCTGATCCAAACCCAGCTTCATTACACGCTCACTGAACATGGGCCCTTCTCACCTCCTCCTCAGTCTGGACCCGCGTGTCGAACGGAACATGTCTGATAATGAAGGCTGCCAGTCATTCAGCCACGCTCTGCCACTGCCGCAATGATCTCGAGACCTTAAATGCGCCTGTAGTGAACAAAAATGGAATTATTTGGGGTACAAATTATTTGGTGGCTGTCTATTATCCGTGTGTGACTGTGTGTGTACTGATGGACTGTGGCTTGTGGTATATGTCACACTTTAACATGTGGTAATGACAGTCCTTGGGCCATGGTCTCATTAAGAGTGGACACACACACGCACACACGCGCACACACTTCAGAGGTTACGAAGAGGGCCAGTGCACTCTGAAATTGTTCTGTAAATAAGCACAGCACACATCTATAACCACTGGATTTCCCTTCTGGGACACTGCAAATCTCACGTCAGACTTCAGCTGCCAGCATTTATTGGCTTGATTTTTCATTGTGCTCATGATGTAGTTATAGTACAGATTGAGATATTTGTCTGTGCAATATCGGCTGCAGCTGGGGTCGATTGCGATAATGGTTAGCCTACTGTGGATAATAGCTGGCTGGTGGGTAAAAAGTTGGAGCTGGAGAGCGGATTATTACAGTATGGTTGTTCATGGTGACCATGACTGACTCAGAGAACCATCCAAGATGCATGTGTATATGTTGCATATGCTATTTTGGGGGAATTTTGACACTATTGTGAGAAACAGTAGAAGGATGGAAAGGGTAAGGGACCATTATACATTACAAGCTCTTCTATAAAATGCATGTTTATGTTTGGCCACAGTAAAAGAAAAAGAAATCACATTAAACAGAGTAATGACTTAACGCAAGAGATAATGAACGGTCATTCTTGTGTTGCAAAATATCACCCTAAAAGTGTTTATTTTGTGTTAATGACCAACTGACTGTACATTTAAGTCATCAGAGGTCATTTTCACTACATCCGATAACTGAGATGCAAGATGGTGGCAGAAATTTTGCAGGCAAAATATTTCCATTGTCTTTAAGTGTAGTGATGTAAGCACCAGTGCTGTGTACTCGAGACTCGAGACTCGGTCTCTGAGTCCATATTTAAATGGTTTCGGTCTTGTCATGGACTCGTGTGCATTTTGACTCGCAATTGACTAGTACTCGAACATATTAGGACTCAGACTTATTCCCATTCAAATATGTCATGATTATTGCTGTATGTTAATATATTTCTTTACATTTTTTGATTGAAACGTCCAATGATTGCTGACTTTCTTGTGCGCAACTGCACATGACTTGAGACTATAACGTTCGCGGTGCGCAAATGCAGCAGGATTTGCGCACGCGCAAATGCACCATAATTCAGTTTGCATATAAGAGCCACACAGAATTTGTGTGCAGTAAATTGTTATAGAGCAATTACTGATTGTAATAATTTTAAGTCATAATAGTAATAAAATTACCTTTACACCACCATGTGGCCTTTTTACCATTACAGTGTACATGATTCCATGGTATATTTGGTTTACTGTTTGAGTATGGTGCCAATTTTATTGCTACCACCAAATATTTTAGATTTTCTTAAAGATATCTTTAAGTCTGGTTTGAGACCCAACCTTAGGAAGAAGTCTCTTTCAAACCAATGGAATGAATTTGCATTCCCAAATTGAACCTATTGCTAAATCTTTTGCGATTGTGCAAAAGTCCTGCCACTCAGCCGCCATCGTCAACGCCTCCGGCCAGCTATTTCGGACTAACATGACCAGGCTCCTGAGTGAGTCAGAACTGCACTTTCATTGATCACCGGGACATAAAAACTGCATGTATGGAAACAGCAGTAAAATATGATAAAAATCGCTAAAAAAAACTTTGATGACTTCGCCCCAAAATAAGGTTTAAAACACCATTTTCCCCACAGGTTATTTTACTATGCATGCGCAAGGGTTCTCGTCTCTGCACTGTAAAAAAATATTGATGGTTTAACTTAAGTAACCTGGTTGCCTTAAAATTTTAAGTTCATTGAACTGGAAAAAGTGAGTTAATACAATGAAGGAGAATTATTTAACCATCAGAAACTCAAAATGATATGTTATCTGAACAAAATAAATTATTTAAATTGATTTGACAAAAGAAAAAATTTACGAGACCTCCAGGAAAAGACAGGCTGGTTTTCTGAAAAGTGCACCCCAGGCAGGGTGCACCTTTCCTGGGCACGAGCCAAGCGCACATGGTGGGGTTGCTGGCTCTGGTGTCAAATTTTACTACACTGTAAAAAAATATTGTTGGTTTAACTTAAAAAGTAAGTAACCTAGTTGCCTTAAAATTTTAAGTTGATTGAACTGGAAAAGGTGAGTTAATACAAGGACGGAGATTAATTTAATCATCAGAAACTCAAAATAATAAGTTATCTCAACTAAATAAATTATTATAAAGTTGATTTGACAAAAGAAAATATGTTGTGATAACAAATCTTGAAAATATTTTTTTACAGTGTGCTGTCGCAGACATCAACTATATGCGCATGCGTCGGGGGAACCAGACGATAGGCTTACATGTTTCCCGGCTTGACTGTTAAAAGCAGACGATTGGTTTTCCAGTAGGAGGGGCGGGACATGTACATACAACCGCCATCTTTGGCATTACGGGTTTTCCCTATTTAGTTGAATTGAGGATTTAGAAAGTGGCATGTCTCTATATAAATTGTCTCTGACACAAGTTACCAACCGATGCATCCTCTGTAAAATGGGCGCGTCAATAACACATCCGAAATTTAACCGTTCTTGCCAAAATGCAAACTTGTGTATTGGGGCAGTACTTGGGTTACAAAAGATGATGTTTCACAAGAACCCAAGTACAGACAAGAACACAGATTGAGAAAGGCCCATAGAGAACGAGATGTACATTGTTGCCATGGACGACACTACATTTTGCTTCAATTACAACATTTTTGTTCATGTTGTATTTACTGCCATTCATTTGCCTTACTAATGATATGATAAATATAAATATGCTAAATTCGGTGGATGAGCAGAAAAGTCTGTGACTGAAACAGATCAAAGTATTAAAGAGACTGGTAGCATCATTCATATTCTTGAGAAAACTATTCAGCATTGCTGTCTCGTCAGAGAATTTTCAATGATTTAAAGAGAGTGTGTTTGCGGTTTGCACATCTAAAGCTGCACTGGATGTTTTCCGAATCCCAAGAAACACTTGAGACCAGAGCACTGACACACGGCTCACCAATAAACCATCAACACTCTAGAGGTGAGAGAGAAAGAGAAAAGCGTCTCTGCCTTTCAGTTTGCCTGAGGGAATGCTATCCACTCCATTTTTACATGAAAGACCTTTTCTGTTTTTGTGATTGAGGGCATCAGGATGGCCTGAGGGAAGAAGGTTTGTGGGGGAGCGTTGTAGAATTGGGGCGTGTTGAATGGTAATTCGCACGGAACAGCAAAATCCAATCATCCCGGTCAGTCAAAGCGCTGAGCACACAAAAAGCTGGCGTTCTCGGTACACACAAACACGCAGGCTCTTCGAATGGATATGAATCTGCTTTATTCGCGGTCGATTGAAGACAATGGTGCGCGCCGCAGATAAGATTCACCCGGTCTCCTCGGACAGAGAAAATAACTATTACCCATCCACCCGACCCCCTCGAAAACACACACGCGCAAACGCGTCCCAAATGTCCCACTCTCAAGCAATGAACACAGATAAGCAAATGTCATGTCATTCTTGAGTTAACACGCATTCATAGCGGTCGCCGTCACTTTCGTAATCAAAATCAATAACAGCCAAAGGGCCATGAAAGTAATAAAAAAAACAAGCTAATAAGCAGATGCTAATGAGCTCCAGAGAAAGGTCACGCCTAAACAAAAGATTTCCCCTTATAAATATTTAACCATGATTAGTATTACAGGAGAAGCAGGTAATTAAGCCATCAGGCATCAGGGCTGGCTACCTCTGATTGGGTCCTCGTTCAAGATTAGTTCACTTGAGTGAAGGACCCCTCAACAACCCCTAAATGAGCTTCTTTATGTGTGAAGATGTCCGCTTAAAAACAAACCACACACACATAAACAACGCCAATGACTTCTATCCTTAACTACATACTGCAGATAACAGAATGCAATGAATGTAAAAGAGCTATTTATAAGATATGACTGGCAATTATATGGGAATTTGCATATGATGATATTGGTTTTCAAAAATAGAGGTCTCCAAGGAAGAAATGAATGAGATCTGTAATAAAAACGAGCAAATATAAATCAAAGAGCTGACACGATATGGGCAAGGCGTCCCACTTTGTGCCTGACAGACTGATCAGCTTTATAGGTCATATATGGTAAGGGTTAGAAGTCAGGGCCAAAGAGGGCACCTTCCACCAATGGGCCCTATGATAACCCATGTGCAAAGTAAAATCGACTTGACAGATATATTATAGGCAAACAAGAAAAGAATGCGGACAGGTTCAAAAGGTAACGTTATCAGAATCAGTATTAGAATTGGCAGCTGTACAAACCTATTGATAAATACGCTTTACAGTTTGTATAGGCTATAACATGCTTTGTTACTGTCTAAAGCATGTGAATATGAGGCATTTGATTGGGTGTCTGTTGCTAAGCATAACAACATTATAACTATATTTTCAAACTCCAGTAACAGAGATTCACAGAATTACACATAATTCTACAAATTATTTTTAGGAATGTTGTTAATGTTAACTTATTAAGATCAGATTAAATTAGAATTGTTTTTAACTGCCAATAAAGTTAGTTTAAACTGAAGTACTAAAACTACTACAACATAAAATAAAAAATATAAAGATAAATATAATATATATATATATATATATATATATATATATATATATATATATATATATATATATATATATATATATATATATATAAATATAAAAGCACATTGTATTAGAGCAACTAAAACTGTAAAAAAATTGATGCACTTAATTGGCCATGATGAATAACAAGGATGAAAACGGTTATTAACCTACATGATATGATTATGAATAATGAATATGTATGGAATATTAATTTGTTGTATAAAGCTGCTCAAACAAATTGTTTAATTCGTTACCACATTCAAATACCCTACTTTATCCCCTTCTACTCCTTTACCTAAAGACATATATGTAGCGTTTGTGTGTGTGTGCACAGGACAGTCCATGGGGACGGCTGTATGTTATCGCTCCTCTGCCATGACACACACACACACACACCAACACACACATAAAAGCAGGTTTGTGTAGACTTGTCATAAAGGGAGCAGTTTGCCGAATCCCAGCGCTCTGAGCAGGAGGATGTGAGAGAGCTTTAACCGTCTAACAGAAATCACACAGCTTTGCAGGTGAGTCAAGACGGAGACGGGTTTATTTTTCTTCACACGTTCCCCTGGTGAAAACTCCCAACCTCAAGACACAAACCAATAAGAAGCGGACGAGAAAGCAGTCATATACCAAGCGATAATGCACACATGTGTGTCAGAGGAAAAAGGGCGAATGATTCTCTCGAGACGGACACTTGACATTTGTTGAATCAGACAATATATTCGAAAAAAGATAATTGAATCTTTTCTTATTCCAATCTCTCATTATTCTCAGTTTATCAACCAGTTTTGGTCCGACGTGACGCTCAAAATCTTGTCTAATAGAAGCACATCTCTCCATTCCCTACACCATCAACATAAAAAGGGTTGTGTAGGATTAGGGCAGGGGAGAGGACATTACTGCTTTGTAAAAGGGACTGAAGACATTTCAGTGCTCCTCAGAGGGAGGGATGAACAGCCGAAAGTACATGAGCGGGGAAGGGGCAGATATAGCAGAAGAAATCATTCAAATCCCCTCAAAGGGAAAACCAGTTTTCCAGTCTCACAGTAAAAAGGATTGGGAGTTCACACATGGATAGGTTTATGTTCAGTACACTCTGCCTACAAAACAGCAGCACAGCGAGAGAGAAGTATATGTATACTGAACGCTTGAGTCAGTGTGCACCTGTGGATCCATGGGATTTACACACTTGCACCTGTCAAATTACCACAAGGAGGCTAAACTCTGTCTAACCGCTTGTTATGCAAGTCGTCATAAAATGAAAACTCATCATCCATCCATCCACTTTATCAATTGCTGATTGGCTCTTTTATATACTTTTTTTTGCCATATTGAGTGTTGCAGTTTCTCCATCTCAATGCATTCTCATCCTAAGGCGTCATCTAACTGACACTTTTGACCATGCTTCAACATCCGATGCTTTAGGCACCCTTTAGCGTCAGTTAGATGACGCGGGGTAGGTTTAAGTCTTGGTTAGGGTTTGGGTTAGACCACTAGGATAGCGTCATTTAACTGACGCGAAAAGGTGCCTAAAGGATTGGATGTTGACGCATGGTCAAAAGCGTCAATTAGTTAGATGACGCATTGGGATGAGAACGAGCTGTCCATCTATAATGTGTGAACTATCTTGGTCTTTGGTTCAACTTGTTTTAATTTACTTCCTTGTGTTCAAATTTGAACAGCAATTGTGCATCTTGTTTGCCATATTCAATTCAAATTCAGTTCAAACTGGTATTCTTAGTAGAGCCAAGACCGATATATCGGCAGGCTGATACTATCGGCCGATATTAGGCATTTTCCAAACTATCGGTATCGAACAGTTATAATGGCGATAAATGAAAATTTTCAAAAATAAAAAAATAAAAATGGACAAAACACGCTTGAACCATGTCATGAGTGTTGAAGTTGTATAGTTTGTCCATCAGAGGGCACTCTACACCGTCCCTGTTGGCAACACTCGTTGAGTTGGTCACAAGACATACATTGCTTGAATAACAAATTAAAAGAACAGCCCCATCAGTTCATCAACTCAAATAAGCATGACAGAATTTGTGACTATCACGTCCAGTTTTGCTGCTGTTAAATAAGCAGAGAGTGAAGCGGAATTAGCTAGTAATTGTTACGTCACGTTGTTACAGTGTAGTTGACTGACTATTAATTAAAAAAAAAATAATAATAAAATCAGCCGATATATCGGCATATTGGATTTTAAAATCAACAAATATTTGTATAGGTATCTGACCTTCAAAATCCTTTATCGGTCGGGCTCTAATTATTAGTTCAGTTCTGAAGGGTGCACAACCCTGCAACTTTGTTTTATTATTATTATTTTATAAGATGAATATCTTTACAAGAAGTGGAGAGGAAACAAAATGTTTCAAACTCAGATCGCATGCGCACCATTTATTTTAGTTAAAACTCATAAATAACTACAAATAACTAATGTTAGGGAAACCTGTTAATGTTTTGTTGCGCGTTTCGAAAAAAATAATAATCGGCCGATATATCGGCATATTGGATTTTAAAACCAACAAATATTTGTATCAGTATTCGACCTTCCAAATCCTTTATCGGTCAGGCTCTAATTATTAGTTCTGCAACTTTGTTTTATTATTATTATTTTATAAGATGAATGCCTTTACAAGAAGTGCAGAGGAAACAAAATGTTTCAGATCGCATGCGCACCACCTGTCATGTCACGTCTCCAACATCACCCTGTACAATGCACCATTTTTAAAAACATTTAAACTAAAGTGAAGTCAGCTTTTAAATGGCTATCAGTGTGTTTTCTTCTCGGTTCACTCTAAGGGAGAGATAGAGGTGTGTAGCTGAGGAAAGAAAGTTAAACTTCTATCAGCACATGCCACACTCAGGCCTCTGCTGAGACTCCTCCATTTTTCTCCCACTGAAAGGTTCATCCCTCACAAACACGCACCCCTGAGACCAGGCACTCAGACACCTTCATCCCACAAGGTCATTCTTCTGTCTCCAAGACAGCGGCACAGAAGTTCATTATCATGTCCCTAATCTCAGGAGGAAGTATGCATGTTGACTGTAACCTTGGATTCCCTTGATTCTCGATCTCCCTTGCAGACACATGCACATACACACCATAACCACCGAAACAAGTCACTTCTAAAAATAAAGCCATAGCCACACATGGGAGGAAGAGAGTGAAAACAAGTTCTGTTCCAAAACTTAGTGGGCTGCATACCTACACATTATTCTACCTTCAAACGCTTACCAGACATAAAATAACTTTACAGAGTCATGTAACATGTTCTATCCACACTAAAAGCCAAAAAAACTGCATTCATAACATTTCCTATGCTCTAGGAAAATTATTTGCAAAATTGTAGATGTAGGGGAACAATAGCTTGTTACTAGGGCATTCCTCTCAAAGTGGCATCTTTTATTTCCCCTGAAGAGGTGCAAAGTAGTACTTTAAGGGTACATGTGACTACTCTAAAGGGCTTTTCACACTGCACGTAACCCATAGGAATGTTTAGGAAGAGACAATGTCAAACATCAGAATAAAAATAAACAGGATTAATTGTTAACCCTTTATAAATTATGAGGTATGAAATGTAAATCAAGATAACCCAGGATTTGTTTACCCGGAGTTTAGAATAACTCCATTGTTAAGTATTGAGAATGTGAAAAGCCTTTAACTAAACCTAAAAGATGCATATTAATATCTTGAGGCACAGAATTGTCCCTTTAGTTCTGCCCCAATGATAAGCTGTTGTACCCAGGTGAGCCTAAAATTGTTTGCTTGTCTTAAATGTCTCCTTTAGTTTTCATGGTGGTTCTAGAAAGGATTTGGGGAACTTTTGAATAGTACCATTGGCCAGGCTGGGATATCAGGTAGGCCAAAGAACAGTACGATTAATTTTCAGCTATTTGAACGAATGAGAAGTCGAGTGTCCTTCTGTATGCATGTGATTTGAACAAGGACTGCCTTTCAACAAGAAAAAAAGGTAAAACAGGACTTCATTGGATGGTGAAAAGTGGCTATAGAGAAAGCAAGATTATTTGCTTGGGTATTGGTTAACTTTATCTTGCTGCTTAACAGAAAAGAAGAGCCATTTCAAAAGAAAATGAGTTATAAAAAATTCTAATTAAATAATATGGAGAGATTTCTTTCAAATAACATGCAACATCAAATCTTTCAAAATGAAACAACCAAGTAAGTTGCGTGTTACTTCACTGTAGGAAGGGATTCTTATCAGTCTTTCTTTTCTACCATCTCAGAATCTCACTCTCTCACTTCTTTTACCTGCATGAAGTCAATGAGACTTTCATTTATGCATTATTTAGCTAAATTCAATTAATTCTACATGCCCCATTTTGCCTGAATTACATTAGCAACAATTAAAATAAATGTTCCAGCCATATTTAACAGGTCAATTAAAATAACCTTTTGGGCAAATCGGAGGGAAAAAAGCAGCAGCAAAGGACCTGTTAAAGTTTTCAGGAGACAAATGACCAGAGCGGTTATTATATACAGCAGAGCTCCAGAGCTTCGGCACAAGAGAATGAAAACATTACTTATCATCTGTTGATCCAAATGAAGAATTATTCCAAGATGGTGTCTTAGCTAGAGGCTCTGCGGCGAGCAGACCACAGTGTAGAAAAGTGAGGGTGAAGATAGAGGAAGTCTGCAGAATATAAATTATTTGGAGAGCATGTTAGGATGTAGCTTGCTAATGAATAGAGCCATCACGCTAGTGGAGCTCATGGAAAAGGACTGCCATCTGCTTCCCCATTATAATAATGAACTGTCTCACCCCACGGCAGGGATTGTGCGCTACAGGTGCCCATTATATACCAGAACATCCAAATAAGCTCCGTCCCTGGAGTACCTTAGGTAGTTCCTTCACACCCCATTGGTTAGCCAAATGCACTGGTGAACTACCGGTCACTCAATATCTGCAAACTTCTGCTCTGAGAACTGTCAACGATCAGTTAGTTACTACTTTAGTCAATACAAAGAAAGCAAATGGGGCCCAAACAGTGTTATCATTGACTAAAAGAAAACAAAGTCTTGATTTTGTTTTTGGGATCTACTAGAAAGGGTTTTCATGCTTGAATTCTTAAAGGGGTCATGAACTGGCTTTTAAAAGTTTATTATATTTTTGTCTGAGGTCAACTTATGACGTTCGCTTGGTTTTTTAAAATTTTGAATTCAAAACCATCAAAATTATTAATTATAAGGCTTTATCTACCCTAGTTTTGAGCCTAGCTAATTTTAAGCCTAAACACTTGGAAGTAAACGCCCACTGCTGTGAGTGGATAACAGTTTTGCATATTATAATGAGTTTCGACTCACCCGTCGATGCACTTGGGGGAAATTGTTTTAAAAACGTCCAATGTTGTAAAATGGCAACCGGAATGATTCGACCCAGAGTCCTTGAGTCGCACTATTCCTGTCAGATTCAATATAGACGGCACAGCACCATTCTTTACTCTTAATCGGTCTGCAAATCCTTTCTTGTTGAAAAAACAATCCTCAGTGAAATGAAGCGAACAAACATTGTTTTAGCCTCATCAGCTGGAACATCATTAAGGCAAGACACGGCAGGCAAAAACATCGTTTTTTTTCACTGGTAAATTTTGAGATTTTGGAATATTTGTCTTCAATAACATGTCTTCTTTCAGACTTGTGGTGGAAAAACAGTCCAAAATACACATTTAGGTCTTTGTTTTACTACACTTTGTCTGTTTGCGTCTGTAGATTTCTCATAAATTCTTCAAAAGTTGTCGTTATAAATCATCATCGCACACACCGTTAGAAAGCTCTCTTTCTCCTGTACAATGCTGTCGGATCCAAATATGGTAATTTCCTTTTTATCAGCAACCAATCGTGAAAGTAAAAGGGGGGATTTAACTCTAAATGCGTGATCTCATTGGCTGATGCTAAATCTTTTTTGGCCAGTTTTCTCAAAATGACTTTTCCGAAAGTCCGAAATCTCCATTTCAGAAGCACCCACCAAACTTACCAGTCTTGTACCTAGATATATTATGAAGACATTTACAGAGGGATTTGTAAATATATTAGCAAACGAGTCGTTTGCTAAGGCTGGTGTCAATAGAAGCTTTTAGTGGATTAACAAGGACATTTTCAGTTCTAAAACTTACAGGATATTCTTATAATATGATGACCTCTTAGATGTCAAAAGCTCAAGGAAAATTTGATTTCTCAGTTCATCACCCCTTTAAAGAAATTAAAAATATTTCTGTAACGCTCTGTTTAGTCCGTCTCTATGAAGGGACGATGCCTTCAATATGTTTGTCCACAATTTCACAAGTTGTATGTATTAACATACTTTTATTTTCCTTTTTTCTTCACCATTAACTAACATTGTAGGAAAAAGAGCAGCATGAACATTCTTCAAAAATATAAAATATTGTTGTAAAGTTTGCTTTACACAGATGAAAGAAAATCCTACAGGTTTGAAACAACATGAAAGTGAATAATAAATAAGTTAGTAATAAAAAAGTAATAAACTAATACTTTAATGTGTAATAAGGAACCCAAAATGATGGTTCAGTTGTCGTTTCTATAATGCCAAGTGTTAGTTCGGCAAGGATTAGAGTACCTGAGAAACACAGTGGGAGAGAATCCATAATCCCTCTGTGAGAAACTGTCTTCGATTGCACCCGGCAGAAACATTCACACAAACAGGAACAATCTGCAAAGCTATCAGAGAAAAGTACTAGAAAGAGAGGAAAAGCACTGATAAAGTAGAGAGGACTTAGGGAGTATTTCCCCTAGCTGCTCTGAGATGAGAGCGAGATCTGCCCTTAGAGGAATAATCTTTACAGAATGAAGATTAACCTCTGATTTCTGAGAGGCAATGACGGAGAAAACCAAGAGCCGTGAGACAGCCAACATTTGCGGGCATGCTCTCAACGGGGGAAAAAGGTAGACAAGAAAAGACTGACAGGAATAAAGGGCATGGATCTGTTTAGGGCACATATGAAGAACGATACATGTAGGAAGATATATGATGTCAAACAATGACAGATTACATTTTTTTTTTGGATGAATGTACACCACAAATGTATTGACAAAAATAAGGTTCATTTAAATTCAAATTGGCTATTGAGGGTCAAAGTTACCTGACTGACAGGGTCTCTGAGGATTTAAGTCAATCACAGATGCTACACAGTTTTCCATGTGGTGATGTCCATTCAGCCTTGGCCTCTCCTGAAAAAACAGCCTTCATTTAGTCAGTCCACCATTCAATAGCTTCATAAATAGGTCTGGAGTCAAATGTTAGAGACTTGTGTGCATGAGAGAAAGAGTTCCAGTGAAGATGGCATGTTTGTGTTTTTAGACCACCAGTGTGCACAGAGAATGTTCATCTGGCATGGAGAGGAGTTCTCATGGCTGGCAACTTTATAAATGTGTGTGTGTGTGTGTGAAGCGGATTTTTAGCCTGAAACTGAAGAGGCATTTTCACTGCTCTCCAGAACTACTGGAGCGACACTGCATAGTCTGACGGATAAATTTAAAATGGTGAGGAGAATGAGGTTGGGGAAAGAGATATGAAAGAGAGAGAGGCTATGCTTTAGGATGGAAACGTGCTTTCACTCTCAAATGCTCTTCATTCTTTACGGCGTCTAGCTCTCTCACGTTTCTTCAAATTTTCTGTATCAAAATATGCTTTCATGAAAATTCCTAATCTTCAACTATATATGCCATCAGTGCCTAAGAAACATAATACTGTAGTTTAAAGAGTTAGTTCACCCAAAAATAACAATTCTGTAACATTTACTCACCCTGTCGTTCCAAACCCGGATAACACAGTCTCATCCCAATTCGTCATATAACTAACGTTTTGGGACGTCTTTTGACCATTCGTCAATATACACCTTTTAGGGCCCCCTTAAACGTCGATAGATGACGATCCCGGGTCGTCATACAACTGACGCTTTACCTTTAACGTCAGTTAGGTGACGAGTTGGGTTTAGGGTTAGGTTTAGGTCTGGAGTAGAGTTAGGATCCCATAACGTCATCTAACGACGTTTAAGGGGGCCCTGAAAAGTCGTATATTGACGAATGGTCAAAAGACGTCCCAAAACGTCAGTTATATGACGAATTGGGATGAGACTGCGCTGACCCGGAAGACTTCCGTTCATCCTTGAAATGCAAATGAAGATATTTGGTAACGCTTCCTTTTACAGTACAGTAGTGTACTTACAGTGCACTTACCTAGAAAGTACTGGCTAATATAAGGTAAGTACATGGAACAGGGGTAGGTTCTGGGTTAGTACTAGTTATTACCCAGTAATTGTAGTTACGAAAATAAGTACATAGTATATACATGGGTAACTGGACTGTAAAAGGAAGCGTTACCAGATATTTTAATGTAATCTGAGAGATTTCAGTCCCTCCATTGACCATACACAAAACTAAAATTAACACTTTAAAAAGTTAATGAGGATATCGTAAAACTTATCCATATAAACATTGGACAACATTTTCCGAAGAGACACGATCCCTTTATATGATGAACAAATTTAATTCAGGCTTTCATTCACATACAAACATTCATCAACTCACACATCAGCTGTGGTAAACTGAAGCTTCGAGACTCAACCAATGAGGTTCATTCTTGTGTGTTACGCAGCATGTTTGAGCATCCGCAAGATCCGATGAGGTTTTTTCTCACGTGCAAGTACAGTTCTACACATCTGTTTAAGTCTGCCATCAAAGAAACAAAGAAACATTCATCAGAGTTGACATTTTTGAGCGGACTACCCTTTAAGTGATGCAGTCAATTTAACTTAAGAGAGCAACTTCTGAATACTAAAAACTTACTTCTAAATAACAAGCATTAAAAAATGTGTAAAGCATTTAAAAGAATGTAAAACACTGCACTTAATGGCACAAAAATTAAAAAATAGAGCACGGGCGATAAAGGATTTTGAAGGCCGATAGCGATACTAATAATTGTTGGTTTTAAAATCCGATATTCCGATATATCGGCCGATATATTTTTTTTTGTTTCAGAAACACGCAACAAAACATTAACAGATTTCCATAACATTAGTTAATTGTAGTTATGAGTTTTAACTAAAATAATATGATAATGCATTTTAAAAATAAATTTGTATCTTTTATTGTTACAACAGAACAGACTGATGCTAGTGGCATTAGCTAGCTTTGTGGTTAGCTAGTCTATGATGAGCCATAATTTAGCAATGGAAAACGTCATACTGCAAATTGTAAAACATACATTTTCAATATAAGAGGTCAAGGAGAGATGATACGTCTCATTGCTATAACGGTCACGCTTTTTTTAAAGAAATACTTCAGTCACATTGTCAAAAGTTAAAAGGATAGTCAGTCAACTACACTGTAACAACGTAACGTAACTATTACTAGCTAGTTCCGCTTTACTTTCGGCTTATTTAACAGCAGCAAAATATGCATGATAGTCACAAATTTTGTCATGCTTATTTGAGTTAAAAGAACTGATGGGGATTTTCTTTTAATTGTTATTCAAATAAAGCGCGAACCGTGATTCGTCTTTTTTTATTTTATTTTTGAAATATTCATTTATCGGCCATTACAACTGCCGATACCGATAGTTTGGAAAATGCCTAATATCGGTCAATAATATCGGCCTGCCAGATAAATCGGTCTGGCTCTATTAGAAATGTTTCAAAATACTGCATTTATGACACAGGAACTAAAAAATAGCAAGACGATGTAACCGCCAAAGACTGATCTGATGCATGTGTTAGAAAACAGAAAAACAGTAAATAAAAAACCCAGCAAAATGTGTAAACAAGTCCTGATTGAAAAGTTAGAACCTCAAATTTGATTGAGAAGAGGTTTAATTTGTTCAATCAGTGCATGTAATTTATTTGATACATTTGTTTAATCACGCCCTCCTATTAAAACATAGGACGCAGTCAGAAGTGGTTTAGGGTTTGATTTGTTTATTCTTTTTAAATCAGGGGCTCGACCTGACTCTCGTGTGAACAAGACAAAAAAAATAGATAATGAACATCACACGCAAAAACACAGTGAACAGCTGGAAGATGTGACTAGTGCAATGGGGAGAGTGAAGGAGGATTGTGGTGGATTAGAAAGGTGGATCACAGGTATGGCGGCTGAATGAATAAACGCTAAGCGGCCAGACAGACCAAATCTAGAACCGACTCTGATGTCAGAGTTCTGCGATTTTGTTGCGGTTGGGTCTAGTCTGGCCTCGTGAGGCGAATATTTGGTGTCTAGTTCGGTTCTTTTCAATGAATGCTTTCCTTTTTGAACCAAAAACTGTTTGGTTCAGGTGCTCAGAACGTTTGAGTTCCACCTACGATCGACGCTGTTTACCCGATTCTGTCCCTTTCAGAATGTGATTTCTCCTTACTGGATTTAAGAGAAATAACAGGAAGGTGGGAGGAAGGTAAAAGTGATAGGGGCAAGGCACAGGAAAGGAAGGAAGGTTTAAGGGTGTGTCTATCGCTCAGTTCACTGCAGATTCTGGTTCAGCTCTGCTCAGGTGTGTCTCCGGGTGGTTTCTTTCCTTGGCAACAGTCGATAAACGGTGGGATCACAGATACAAACAGGTCTTCCTCTCTTCCTGCACAGAGACTTAACCCCCAGTCTCTCAACTTGTCCTAGACAAAGATAAAAAGACAAAATTCTTGTTAGGAAAAATGCGAGAGATGCCGTGGCACGTTTCCAAGGCATCTGCATGCAAATACACAGAGTTAGAGGAGAAAAAGGAGTGAATATGAGTGCATATTCTTGAGAGATGAACCACAGTGAAAGCAAAAAGCCCCAACACAACCAAACGTAAACATGCGGCTCTTTCTTCCCATCAATACACATCTCTCACAGGCTACTGCACCCCGATAACAGGAAATAGGAATCCCTCGAGTGAGAGAAGGAGAGAGTATGGTGGGGGAAAAAGGTGAGGTGGAAAAGATAGATGAGCGTCATGACTATATAAAAAAAGCAGCAATAGTGGAGAGGTTTAGAGAGAAAACAAAACCGATTCGTCCTCATTTGAACTTCCATTAATATGAACATTAACTGCAATTGCACAAACTGTTCAAAGGGCTTTAAACGATTCCAGACGATGAATAAGGGTCTTATCAAGCGAAACGATTGCTCTTTTAATAAATAAATAACAAAGTTTAAGTTTTATAAGCTCGCCTTGCTCTGTTCTGTGATGCACATTTGTGACTCTCCTGTTTGAACTCGTTCATCAACATTTGGTTCATTCAACGAACAAAACAAACAAATTGACTCAAAGATTTGTTCATTTTGATGAACGAGTTCGAACAGGAGAGTCACAAACGTGGGTCACAGAACAGAGCAAGGCAAGCATTTGAGCTTATAAAACTTAAACTTTGTTATTTATTTCTTAAATGACTTATCATTTTGCTTGATAAGACCCTTATTCATCATCTGGAATCGTTTAAAGCCCTTTGAACAGTTTGCAGTTTGCACTGAAACTGTCTTTTGGACCTTGAAGTGCATTATATGAAGAAAAATCCTGAAATGTTTTCATCAAAAACCTACATTTCTTTTCGACTGAAGAAAGAAAGACATGGACATCTTGGATGACATGTGGGTGAGTAAATTATCAGCAAAAGTTTTTTTTGAAAAGTGAACTACTTTAAATCGTATTAATGTTTACAATTTGTATAAAATTTGGTCAGTGTCAAAGCAGGTTTGGTGTCATTGACGCCAAAAGTTATTGTAACGGACTGTAAAGCACAAAATTTGATATCCACATATATAAATCAGTGTTATTATTGTTAACTAAAACTAAAGCTATTAAAAAAAAAGAAAAAAGTAAACATCTCTTTTTGTGAACAATATGGCTTGCAACAATATGAGGGAGAATAAACCCCTTTAAGGCACCTCAAAGTATCTCTCTGGCACTATCATAATGCTAAAATATGTGGAAAGTTCTAGAGTGGAGGGAAAAAACTCTCAAACAGGTGGTGGTATTTGTCCCAAACCTCTGAAGGACACAAGTTTAAGCCAGTGAAAAATACGTCTTGGCACAAACAGATGCTGCAGTCTCAAACTCTTCCGTACTTTTTCTGAAAGAGCGGACGATAGTTGAGAGAAGAGAGAGAGAGAGGGAGGCTGAGGAGTGTTTGACCACGCGTTAAGAATAAGAAAGAGCGAACGAGAGATCGCTGGTGATAAAGTAGTATTCATGGTGCTTAGAGAGGAAGAGGGCTTGTTCTTAATCTCTGGACTCTGGGCACTATCGGCTCGGGGTTGTACCGCAGTCACTGCTTTACAAAGTGATAGAAGGAGGAGAAGAAGGTCACAGCCAAAATATTATCAGTCCAGGAAAGATAAACCATGGAGTAATTACGTTCACAAAGCCACAGCCATGACCGATCACTGTCGTTACCCGCTGCTAGTCAGGCTCTATCAGGGGAATTCATTCCTCTTTAGCTATGGTGACCACTGATTATAGAGCCAATCTATCTAGACGCTTTCAATGAGAGTTATTTATACAAATATACAGTGCTTATCATGTCCGTGTTCTCTGAAAACGACAAGGATAAGATCCTAAGGGACTTCCAGATCCAGACAAGGCAAGCAAAGACTGGGCAACAAATCAGACTTTGTGATCTACACAAAACAAAACAAAAAAGCCAGAGATTCAAGTAGAACACAATACAGTTCTGCAGGTGAAAGGGTGTCTAATCAAACTCTACAGTATTTTGGTCCAAATTCAATTGCTCATTAGAGATTTACTTGAATTAAACTGATTCCAATATGGAAAGGGTGCCTGACATGCCCACATGCTCAAGAATCACGAACAAAACTATGCATTACAGATTAATACACTAAATATGCCTTCAACTTGCATATTGTTCAGCCTATGCAGCTAATTATGATACAATATTACTACATTTCAATGTGCAATATGTAGTTTACTAAGATAAACATGATATAGCATACAGGTGAAACTCGAAAAATTAGAATATTGCGCAAAAGTTCATTTATTTCAGTTAATAACCTTTATTTGTTATAATTTTGATGATTATGGCTTACAGCTTATGAAAACCCCAAATTCAAAATTAGAAAAGGTTTTTCATAGCTGTAAGCCACAATCATCAAAATAATCATCAATATACACTACCGGTCAAAAGTTTAAGATCGGTTAGATTTTGTATGTTTTTAATAGAAGTCTCTTCTGCTCACCAAGGCTGCAATTGTTTGATAAAAAATACACAAAAAACACAGTAATATTGTGAAATATTATGACAATTTAAAATGACTTTTTATGTTAATATATATTATAATGTAATTTATTCCTCTGAAAAAAAGCTGTATTTTCAGCATCATTACTCCAGTCTTCAGTGTCACATGATCCTTCACAAATCACTCTAATATGATGATTTTATGCTCCAAAAACATGTATGATTATTATCCATGTTGAAAACAGTTTTTTACATTTTTATTTCAGGATTCTTTGATGAATAGAAAGTTCAAAAGAACAGCTTTTATCTGAAATGGAAAGCTTTTGTTACATTAAACACTACCCTTTAAAAAGTTTGGGGTCAGTAAGAATTTGTATTTTATTTTTGGGGGAAATAAATAAGAAATTAATACTTCTATTCATCAAGGATGAGTTACATTGATCAAAAGTTACAGTAAAGACATTTATAATGTTAGAAAAGATTCTAATTAAATAAATGCTGATCTTTGAACTTTATAGTCATCAAAGAATCCTGAAATAAAAATGTAAAAAACTGTAAGTTGATGAATAAATGAACTTTTGCACAATATTCAAATTTTTCAAGTTTCATCCGTCAAACATATTGGTATTTAGATCACATCCAATTTAAAATACAGGTCCAAAAACCAGTTGAAAACCTCTGTCCTGGTTTTCAAGAAGAACAGACATGATACGGAACTGTTTCCTGCACTGCTGAATCTACAGCACCATGGATAGAAATGATATTTTATCAGAGTTATGAGTTTGCAGTATGCATAGAATGTAAAGGTAAAAGACTGGATACTGATATAAAGACACAGCTTATTTCCACTGCATAGTATATGTGCAAACAAAAAAGCCAATAAAAAAATATGAATATTGTGCGAAGAACTGACACAAATTACAGAGTTTTTTCAATTAAAATCTCTTAAATCACATTGATACTTATATATAGAACAAATATGGTTTGTCAAAAGACATTTCACAGCAGGTCTGCTATAGCTGTTTAGCTATTTTGTTATCTGACTGTTATTTTTTGGTGTTCCTGTGTGACTAATAAATGCTTATTACACAGGTAAGCCCTATTCCTCACAGCAATAGGTACCTCATACCCATATTCAATTTACCAGACAACAATACTAAGAACAGGCCTGAGCACATGAACATGCATATACGCAAACACAAAAACATTAGAGATGCTAAAGAAGTTACAAGGTAAATTCGGCGCATACACAACTATGAATAAAACATCTCTTTATTTACATGATGTATTGCTTAAGTGCTGCAGAATTCACAGTGCTGCATTAAACTAATACCCAAGAGGGCAACAGTCTTTTGCTCTCGCTACCCAAAAACAGTGCCGTTGTAAAAATCTAATGGAAATACCCATCTGAATATAAATTGTGTTTGCATGGAATTGCTGGAGATTGATTTTCAGAGAGGGTCGGTCCAATTCTGCCCATTGCCATCCTTGCATTGCCGAATCGGGACGGGGATGTTGTGGCGGCGGTGGGGGATTGTAGGACTGTGCTATTTAAATGACTTGTCCCCGTTCCCACTTACTTCATTTAACACACACTTAGGCCCCCCCACCAAGAACAGCAGCTGTCAGCTGGTATTATGGAAATGACTCTTTCGTCTGAGCCTAGAATTTAGAGTGAACTTCAGTGCGCCTGTAGCCAAGCAGAAAGTGAAAGAGAACGCTAGGCAGAAGTTTCGATTTGCAAATGGAGGTGTGGGTCAGGCAGAGAGTGTGTTATTGCAGAGCTTGGAGAGGATGGCAAGGCTGTTTCTCTGGATCTTAATGCTGGAGGCTAAAGAGCAGCTGTAGATGCTAATTCCTACACTGGGGTTGCTGGGAACTGGTAGAATGCACAAAACAGAAGACAGACACACACTAGATTGTGTCTCAATTCGAGAAAAAAAAGTTTTTGACTTGCATGAGTGATTCTTCTACAAACCACTTTACATTTATATTAAAACATGAACATTTTACATATCATGTGCCCTGGAATAAAGATCTCAAACTGTACGTGTATTTACCATATAAATAAAAAATATGAAAAATAAGTTATGAAAAATAAAAACAGTTTTATGTGTATATCTATTTTTTTATGTTAGATGAAAATAAACATTTATATTAGATGCGATTAATCGGTTTGACAGTTAAAAATAGTACAATTCTGTGAAATGTAATGTTTTTAAACTTGGGTTAAAATAAAATTATCAAAAATAAAACTGAATAAACATGTTAAAGGGATAGTTCACTTTGAAATACATTTTTGATATGTTTTAGCTTACCTCAAGGGCATCCAAGATTTAGGTGTCTTTGTTTCCACAGTATTTTCAATTTTGATATTTTTAGGTCAAACCGTTCTTGTCTGTCAGTGATATAATGGAGATATATGGGGTCCACCTCAAAGAGCATGCACAGAGAAGTCCAAACTAAACATGATTTAATGACTAATTGGCCTAAGACACGAAACGAGCGGTTTGTGTGAGAAAACGAACAGAATTACATCGTTATAATACGGCGAGGGCGCTTCCGTCTGCGCAAGCGCCGGAAAGCCCCGGAAGTGATCTCTCACGGGTGTACGTCACTCATTGTTTACACAGAGATTTGAGAAGTGTTATCCTTCACTGTGAAGATCTAAACATATTTAGATATACAGGAAATTTCAATGAAAGACGATTTCGATATATCCACAAACAACATTGATTTTTTTTCCGCAACCGCGCAAGAGATCACTTCCGTGCCTTCAGATCACTTGGACGTGGCTGTGGTTACACAAGGTAAAACGATATAAATACTGTTCGTTTTCTCACACAAACCGCTCGTTTCGTGTCTTAGGCCATCAATGTGTACTTACATTTACGAGTCATTAAATCATGTTTAATTTGGACTTCTCTGTGCATGCTCTGAGGTGGACCCCATAAACCTCCATTATATGACTGACAGACAAGAACGGTTTGACCTAAAAATATCAAAATTGAAAATACTGAGGAAACAAAGACACCTACAGTACATCTTGGATGCCCTTGAGGTAAGCTATCAAAAATTAATTTCAAAGTGAACTATCCCTTTAAGGATATTTTGGATCTGATTCAACTAAACTAAGACCACCCAGTGGTGAAAATATCAGGCATACACAAACACACACTCGCATATTCACCTGTTTAGCATTGTTGACACAATGTAGGTATTGAGAGGCGATGTTGAGAGCACAGCAGAGTTTTTCCAGCATTTTCTCTGTAGCACTTCAGAATCTGCCCTGAAGGTCAGTGCACACTGGACTAATTTCATATCGCCTGTGAGAGCGAGAGACAGAGAGAGAGAACCAAAAGGTAAAAGAAGGGAAGGAGAGAGAGAGAAACGGTCAGAGGACAGGCAAATTTAGCAAATGATTGTGGTCATTCATCATAGTTACATTTTCCATTTTTAACAAACTGATCCTGTAGCAGTGACAAAGAGCTGTTAAATGATGTTCTTGCAGTGTTTTAACAAGCAAATATCAAATCAATCCCTAATCAATAGCAGAATTGATTTGTGTAGAATTAGTTTGAAGGATAATTGCATGTTGAATCACAGTGCAGGAGGTCTCACAAGATGCTGCTTCAAGACATCCTGAACCACACACATTTAACCTAAATTAACACACTATACTATGGGTTTATATTTATAAACCCACACCCTCAATAAACATTTTTGACTTTTGACGACCTTACTAATTGTCAGATTTAGTTAACTTCTGGTTTTACCTCTTGAGCATAACTAATTAAAGCCAAAAACATGACAAGATTAGAAATAAATCCTAAAACTTGTAAGAAACCTTCAGTCTTTTCTATTTCCTTTTTCTCTCAATAATAGAGATGCTCACATTTTAATTTAATAACAATATCTCTATGCAACTGCAATTATATTTTGGCAGAAACTACCATGGTGATATTTTGCAAGCAACCTGTGCGCTCAACTCAAGAGCGCTTTTTCAAAATGTATTTGCAAAACACCACAGAATATCCAGTTTGACCCAGACAGCATTGAGCGTCATGCTGGATTTTACAAAACACTGCAGATTGCTATCAACAACTTGTCTATTACTCAAGGTCACAAAACAGCACATTTTCAACCAAATATCCTTCTTTGGAGAAGATACAGAGGAAAGAGCGCGTCACACTCGGGCACATTGACGAAGACCACCCAATTCCCATGAAATCTGAGGCCCAACGTGTCCAAAAACAAAACATCACCTCTGTCCCCGGAGGATTAGAACACACACACACACACACACACACAAAACTCTTCATTTGACAGGGGTGACCTTTGGGACAGCAAAAGGGAAAGCAAGGATTGGGCGGGAGGGAGATGTTATCCTGCTCTATTCAAGGAGAAGCTCTTTTTAGATCAGACGCGGTTTAATCCGCGCCGTCATTCATTTTAGCTGCTCTGAAGGGCAGATGAATGAAGGGGTGAATGGACGCCCGCTGTCAGTCACCACCCCAATTCACCGAAATATGAGGACCAAATCAGCATATTAGAATGATTTCTGAAGACTTCACAATATTACTGTTTTTACTGTATTTTTGATTAAATAAATGCAGCCTTGGTGAGCTTAATGCCTGGTTCAGATTACACGATTTTTGTTTGTCTGTTACGATAGTCACTGTGTCAGATTACGCAATTTTGACTCCTAAAATCTTGTGTCGTGGACAAGACACACGTCAGACTACACGTTGCTTCCTGACCAGTCATCGCATGAAGTCTTTAACGGCGCGCGTGATGTCATCGAGAAGGCGAAACTGAGTCAGCGAGTGACTTCCGCAAACGAACGTAAACAAACAATGGATGAACCGGTGAGTGTTGTATTGGCTGTCCTGTGTTCAGAAAAAAGGGGAAAAAAAGAAAACCCGACAATGGACCCGTTCCTGGATTGCTTGTAGAGAACAGTCAATCCTCCAAAGAGAACTTGAGGTAAAATATAGTTTTCTTATATATTTTTACTTTTAGTTTTAACGTTAGCACCATCATCTCTCTTTCGTTTCGCCATTTTTGAAAGTTGTGTACGGAAAAGCTTCTGTGCTCCTATTGGTCAACCTCATACATGTGACGGAACATCGTGGACGACCGTTATAAAAATTAAACATGCTAGTCTTTTTGTCGTGATGTCGTGAAGCATTGCAGACGCGACGTAGGTTGTCGCCCACTATGACGCACTATACGAGATGATACGACCGAATCACGCGTCCCGACGCCTGTTGTCATTTACGAATCCCGCGACACCCTACGTCAAACAGACCGTGCCAAAATCGGGCTAAAATCGTGTAATCTGAACCAGGCATAAGAGACTTTTTTCAAAAACGAAAAGAAATTCTGAACAGTAAAAAAATATAATAAATCACCATTGACGTGCTACTTTCAACATATGATCAGGGACACTCTCTCCTAATCTTAAATATTAAGTTATATAGACCTTAAGCACCAGAGAAACGTGGGCGCCGTCATCTTTAGAATATTGTCTTTTAACTTCCTGTTTCGCAGTCGCTCTGTATATTTCTGACATCGCTGTCGAGGAATAATTAGCTGGTGAAGTGGATTTACTTATTGTAGAGTTAACAAAAGTTATTATGAGCATTGTAGTGTTTATTATAAGCACTGTAAAGCAGATGTCTTAACAAATGTCGACCGGGAAATTTTTTATGAGCAGTTCATTCATACCTATGAAAGATCACTGTCAAAATACAGACCGGAAGGCAAAAGACAACGAGTGCGGCACCGAAAAGAGACGGTGCTACATCAGGTCTATAGAATGGACAGTATGCAAACACGTTTGTTTTTCAAACACGTCATCTGAATTTTAAACCTAATGCCAAAGGCATTATGGGTAAAATATCCACACATCAATCCATCTGAATGGCACCTTCACCATCTCCATTTCTATCTCCCATTCTCTCCCTCACAACTCACAGATCGGGCGTCAAAAAGCAGGACAGCTCTATGATATCACAGGCGTGTATATATTTATTTATGTCCGCGTATAAATCCCTCCATCCAGCTGAAATGGTTTTTGGAAGAAAAGAAGTAGATGTGGGTCATAAATCACAGCTAGCAGGCGCTCGGACGACTGTGACACCGAGGGCTGAGAGAGACACACAGATATGAGATGCTTTATCACAGGAGAAGCGAGAAAGAGAGAGCTTCTGAATGAAAGACATGGAAAAGAGGAGAAAGAACAGAAAGAGACTGCGCTCTAAATTATCCCATGGTTCCTTTTAACCTACAGCACATGAAGGACTTCCTATAGGTGTGTTGGTCTGTAGGGGATTTAAAACATACGGGCACAGTAGCGCAGAAAGAAACGGCAGACGAAAGGCACAAAGACGCCCTTCCTACTGCATTCAGCTTGTTAAAATACCAGCACACATTTCTCAAACAGTCTTAATTCTCTCAAATCAAGACTAATGAAATATCGAGTTCCACCGGCGCTGCGTATTTAAGACCAGTGTCTTACAGTCGGCTTGGATGAACTGAGACGTCTCTCCCTTAACAGACATGTGACTATCCGTCATCATTATGAGCACTCGCAGTCTAGCGGGGTGAAGAGGTTAAGCATCCACTTCTGAAAAAAAAAACACATGTATGTTCATTTAGGAGCTGACGGCGTGTGTGACAGGCAGACAGAAATCAAAATAAATGAAGCAGTTACGAAGAAAAATGATAAGCACTCATTTTCGTCGTTTTAAAACGTGATCCATCAGTTGCGAAAGGGAAGGGGAGACTCCACGGGGTCCGAAACGAACTCGCATCGTCCCATTACCTGTCGGGGTGGAAAGACGGAGGAGAATTGGGGTGGGGGGAGGGTTTTCGAATGAAGAAGATGAGCAGAGGTCCGATACCAGGGTGAGAAAGGCAATGAGAGACAAAACACAACTATGAAGGACTAAGAGGAATGATTTATAGGTAGAGTGGTCCGTCTGCAGTCTGGAGACACACTTTCGAGATGATGAGGGTTTGATAACCTGTGACAGCACCAGTCATAACTGTGTGTGGAGCTCCTCTTGTTGAGTGAGAAGGCCATTTAGTCCACATTGATATTCTTTGCTGTTCAGCCGTCGACTGACCTCTTATAAAACAGAATACTTAGCTTAAATATTATGGCTGGTCTACTGCCGTTCACTTATATTTCGCTGTAATAGCTATAATTGTGTTCTCTGAGACAGGTCAAGCTGTGCTTCAATAGGCAGTCAAACTTCATGGCCTTTTAAGAGGAGTTATTTCTTCTAAAGAGCTGACTATTATAGTCTGAGATCTCGCTGTGTATTATGGGGCTTTTCCAAGATGACGGGAGAAATACCAACACACATATTCAGAAATAACCTCTTTATGCAAATGAAGGTGCTATAGAGGGTATGCGCGTTGACACCAGAGTGGCAAAAAGACTGAGCGGCTGTATTTGTTTTCAGCGTGAATGCCGTGAAAACAAACACAAAGTGGGAAAGAGCTTTGCGATTGACTGTACAACTAGATTTGATAAAAAAATCGGAGGTATATTTTTACAGACTGCTATAGAAAGAGGAGCAAATGGATCACTGCAAAACACAAAAACAACTGGACAGTCAGCGAAAGGTGATTTGCAGTTATCATTTTGTGTCAATATGCTGAATTTAGTTGTAAAACCAAATTGTTATATATCTTAACAACTCATCAATTAAATATTTATCATTGCATATTCTGCATTATTGGAGGTTTTCTAATGAACACTGACCAAAAATAAAAACTATAAAGTTTTAGGGCTGGACGATATGAGGATATATACAGTAGGCTATATATAACACTGATATAAGTGATCACCCGGATGGATTTAGACCTACCTATATTGTATTTATATAAAGCGTTCACAGGCAAATTTGCTTTAGCCTATGTTTAGGTCTATATTGCTTTTATTTCCCTGGTGTCGAAATCAGGCAAACATAAATGTCAGGCAACACGATTCCTGGCTGCATGTCAATATCCATGGATCACTGGATCTTTAGTAAGTTGCAAAGAACACTATATTGAGTCCAACATTTTGTTTAAATTGATGAGATTGTTAGTTTTAGTCGCATTGTCGCAGTTTCCCCTATTAAATCCAGTCACGCAGCAGATCTTTTGCCACTCAGTCAGGCTGAGGGGGGTTGTTCCGGCGGGAAAGTGGCATCAATGCATTCCCTCTACAGGCATCCAAGATATTTTGGTATTGGATGTAGAGCTTCAATGCTCATTTCATATTTTATAATTAAGACTCCATTGCTGTCTTTTAACACTCACTGAACGTTTTATAAATAATTTAATAATGCCATCAAATGTAGTTTTTGGAAAACAATATGATATCCATAATTATAATTTAACATTTAATAATACTTACAATTTATAATGAAATAAAAAAAATCACTTATAACAATTGAAAACAATTCATTTTACGATTTTTTTTTATTTATGAATAAAAACTATTATAATATCAGAATAATCATTTTTAGAAAATGTAAAAAAAGAATGCATTTTTTCTACTATAATTTATTAATTATTTATTATTACTTAACTAAAATTCGCATGTTTCAACCTTTACTTGGACTGTTTCTCAATTCCAAGAACACCAAGAACAGTCTCCAGGTCTATCAATTTGTTAAAATAAAGCAAAACAAAATGACAAATGTTTACTTTCATGATGCGTCATTATTAGTGATTATTATGAGTCATTATCAGCAGGAATGTTTTAAGCGAGAGGTTAAGCTTACAGACTTCCATACATTGTCCCCCGCAGCGTCTTCTGAAATTTCTAACGGTTTGATTTGCATTTAATGCAACCTCAATATCAAGAACACATCCGGGTACATTCATGCATGCTCTGTACTTGTGTTCTTAAACACAGGAATTGAAATGATCATGATGACGTAATACGAGAACACAAGGACGCAAGATCACTTAAGAACACACACTGAGAATTGGCTTTAGTTTAAATATTCATGAAAAGCAGACTGATAGTGATGTGAAAATGTGGTGTAGCGCATTAGAACACTAATTCCAACAAGTGCACTTTGACCTAAACAGGACACGTTAATGGCCGACTGAACTGGGTGAGCAGAGACATTTAAACCCTTTCAGAGAACAGAAGATAGCAGAACATAGGGAGAGGTCAACACTGTGAAACTGCTTCGATGTGACAGAGTTCGGTAACACCCTGGGGACACAAGACAAACACACAGAGTGCATGCTTAAACACAGCATCACAGGGATGAGGCAAAGGTCAGCACTGACAGGTGGCTGAAGACAACATCCCATTCTTCTAGTCAAGCATTTATCTGTAATTCAACCAGCATCCACGGCCACGTAGCTCAACAGGCTGTGTGTGTGCATAACTGTGTGGAAGAGCTGTTGTGTGTGAGCAGAAAAGCATTGTCTCAATATATTGTCCCTATACATGGTCAGAGAAAAGTGATTTTTTTACTTCTCCATTGATTAAGTTGTTTATCTAGTCACTCCACACTTACAAACAGAACATTTCTCAACTTGCCATGTTGCTAGACATATTCTGTCCTCAATGGCTGCTGAACGTTCATGTCTCAGGAAGTCACCAATAAGGCCTAACCCTAAAACAAAGGGTGTTGATCAAGGAACATGCTTTACCTGGGTAAATCATGTAAATCAAATGGATGTTATTATACAAATGTAAAGGCCATATAAGGTAAACAAGGTAAAATAAATAATGTTAAATCAAATAGGCATTTTTATTTTACAGATGTGCAAACATCCCAAAGCAATTAGACCATTTGACCTCAGACTAATTCTTTCCAGAAGTCAAACCCACAAGCACATCCAAAACTTTCAGCTACTGAGAGAATAAAGACGTTGAAAAGACGATCATTTACAACTTCAAGAAAAAAGATTATCATATCAAACTCATGTTAATTCCATCAATTATGTAAATTTGGACCTCCATCTCCAGGGCAGTTTCAACTTTCAGGAAATCAAAAGGCTCAGACAAAATATACTTAATTCTTTTTACTCAACCCAATTCCTGATAGGATCTTATCGCCCGTTTTCCCTTTAGAGGGGAGATAGGGTTGAAATATCCATTTGGGAAAAGCAATACAGACTTGTTTCTAAATGTACAACTTAAACACACAGACACACACACACACACACACACCAGTGGCCCATCATTCATATAATACAGAATCTTTTATGTTTCTTTTCTTCTTTCTCACGCACATCCAGTTAAACCTCATTATTCTCGCAGTCGGTAAAGCTGCGTCTTTCCTCGATGAAACATCAGACCTTGAAGACATTTCATTATATACAAAAAAGCCCTCTCACACACGCTTTTCCCTCCACTCCGTAATCCAATCACAGCGCTGCTAATGCACCTCTCTAATGCAATCAGCCAATCACAGCATCCACTGTGGCCCCGCTGGTCACATGACACCCAGTCCAGGCCTGTGCGAAGAGCCATGTCAGGCTAATGCTATTTTAATGCATTTCTTAATGCAATTTAGCATTAGACGCGCAACCTCCCCCCTCCCAACTCCGATCCTGCCCCACTGGACACCACAAATCAATTTCTGACATTTCTAAAGAGACGATGATCCCTGTGTTGGCACTGAGGAAGAGGGATAATGACAGCCTAATGCGATTTGTGAGCGCAGGCTAGTTCTGAAACAGGCTGGCCTTCATTCACTTCCCCTTTACCAACATGCATTACTATTGGGGCTAATAGGCAACATTAAGACATATGGAGCCAAAATGTCCTATAATTGTAGGGCTCTTCAGTTACATGTTTCCAGCTACAGTAGCCTAATGGTCAAGATTTCACATTCATGACAAGACTTTATGGAAGTTTGTCAGAATAGATGAAGGAAACAACTTTAGTGTGTTTCCGGATGAAGTAGTGAAGAATGATCGCATACGTTTTTTGTAGATTCAAAGGGATAGTTTGACTAGTTTGACTAAGACTTTCCTTCTACCATAAAACACAAAGGGAGTCATTTTATAGCAAGATATTCTTCACATAATGGAAGTCAAACAAGACTTTCAGTTAATAACACCTTAAACTTATTGCTTATTGTGAAATATGTAATGTAGCCAAGGAGCTATCCAGCATCAGTGTGCACTCACATTCGCATACATGCACATTTGTATACGCCAGCAGCCATATCACCCTGTAGCCCAAGATTGGTTGCCCACTGAAGCTAAGCAGGACTGAGCCTGGTTAGTACCGGGATGGGAGACCTTCTGGTTGCTGCTGGAAGAGGTGTTAGTGAGGCCAGCAGGGGGTGCTCACCCTGTGGTCTGTGCGGGTCCTAACGACCCAGTATAGTGACGGGGACACTATACGGTCAAAGAGCAACGTCCTTCGAATGAGACGTTAAACCGAGGTCCTGACTCTCTGTGGTCACAAAAAATGCCAGGATGTCTTTCAAAAGAGTAGGGGTGTAACCCTGGCATCCTGGCCAAATTTGGCCAGTGGCCTCTGTCCATCATGGCCTCTTAATTATCCCCATGTACATATACCAATAGGCTTCATCACTGTCTCCTCTCCACCAATAAGCTAGTGTGCAGTGGGCGTTCTGGCGCACTATGGCCGCCGTCGCACCATCCAGGTGGGTGCTGCACATTGGTCGTGGTTGAGGAGATTGTTCCTTCTATGTTAAGCGCTTTGAGTTGGGTTGAAACGGTACATGTATTCGTATTGAACCATTTCGGTTCAAGGCTTTCGGTTCGGTACGCATACAAACCGAACGATTGCTTGGACCATTTTTCCTGCCAACAAAATTTGCGCTGGCGACGACCACCACGACATTGCGCAACATCAAATGGCAAGCGGAATGAAAATGGAATGAAACTCCACGTTATGTACTTCACACATACTTGCATACTAGGGGTGTAACGGTACATGTATTCGTATTGAACCGTTTCGGTTCAGAGGCTTACGGTTCGGTACGCATACAAACCGAACGATTGCTTGGATAATTTTTCCTGCCGGCAAAATTCGATACTGGCGCAGACAACACAACGTTGCGCAACATCAAATGGCAAGCGAATGAATGCAGAGACGAAATTGCGGTACTCATTATGTGCTTCGGAACGTTTATCAGTTCGGACCAGCAACATCTGTGCAGCGCGAGCCGGTCTTGATCAAGCAACACTGTTAGCACACAGCGCTAAGAGATCCGGTAAAGAAAACATTTGAATTCGCCACTGAAGTAATAACATTCATAATACACCAGACCCTTATCATCTGGTGTCGTTTAAAGCCCTTTGAAGCTGCACTGAAACTCTCATTTGGACCTTGAACCGTTTGGTTCCCAATGTCCATTATATGGAGAAAATCCTGGAATGTTTATCAAAAACCTTAATTTCTTTTCAAATGAAGAAAGAAAGAAACACATGGACATCTTTGATGATATGGGGGTGAGTAAATTATAAGCAAAAGTTTTTTTTAAAAGTGAACTACTCCTTTAATTTTGGACTTTAAGCTGATGAATGCCATAGTGTGTAATTCTGAACTCACTTGAACTTGGCGTTGACCTCGTCTGCTGCCTTGTGAAAGTTCTCATTAGACACCTTGTAGAACTCGCCACTCTGAGGAAGAAAGAGAGTGAAAATATATGTCAAAATAAAATAATTTACAGAAAACCACTTTGCTTTTCAGAATTAAAATCTATTCCTTTTGCTGTCTCCCGCAGTAAGAATAAATGAAGGGGAACATTTACAGACATAAAAAGCTCCTAACAACACAAATGTTCAAATCAGCAGCAGGTCCAACCCAACTGAGTCTCCACCTTTCTGTGCTTCCAATACAACAGAATTGATTAATTTAATTAAGCATTTTTTGTTGTTGTCTGGTGTGCAGCACAAAGAGTTCTGCTGGCTTTTAGATTTCAAAGAAGGGGGGAAATGAAAGAAAAAGTGTCAACAAAGATGAAAAGGTCATCACACTAACAGATGATGGCAATCTAAAAACTTATGAGGATCTTAGTGAAGTGTGTCAAGAGTAGGTGGGTAAAAATGAATCTCCTTACAACCCTGGAATGGACCATGATAAACCGCTCAGGTCGGTGATTCGAAAAGATAACTGACATTTCAAAGAAAATGGGCCGAATGTCAGATGGACGACTGAATCTGAGGATGTGACAACAAAAACTTGCTCAAGCTACATCCATAAAGAGAGCTCTCAATCACAGCAAGACAGCTTCATCTCACATCCTCTGTCTTGCACACACAATCAATACAAATGAAAGACAACAACCATGAGGATCAATAATTATATCTTAGGCTTTTAGTGAAGCTACTGTATAGCTTCTGATGGACTGCATGTCAAGTATAAGCTATTTGTTTAGTGGCTATAAGAGATGTGGTACTACTAGAGTCCAAAATCAGCTTCCTGTCAAACCTCCCAATGGCTGGTGGATAAGCCATTT
The DNA here is from genome assembly GCA_030378365.1 of Hybognathus amarus. Lineage (NCBI taxonomy): Eukaryota > Metazoa > Chordata > Actinopteri > Cypriniformes > Leuciscidae > Hybognathus > Hybognathus amarus. The sequence continues at coordinate 171,554 of JAQIUQ010000217.1, forward strand.
GGATACCATACATTTGATGTGTGTGCAATATAATATTCAACTAAAATATGATTAAATTTCCAATAGTTCAAAAAATAGTTACCAGCTAATGGTTTTATTTACTTACTAAGGACAATTTTCACATTTGGTGCTTGGCAAATGTTACTTTAGTCCCTGCATGGTACTATTACACTGCGGGAATAACTGTAGGAAGCCGAAGGGCCGACTTCCAAATTAAAATAAAAAGTTCCAAAATAATGTTTTATTTCCCCCTGAGTAAACCAGCCTGCCATCAAGCCTATTATAGGGAACAACAGCAGTGACTTAAGAGTATGTTGTGATGATGCTGATCTGATGGGTGAAGTCAGCACTAATAGCCGACGCTGGGCTGCACAGATACTGATTGCATGGAAAGTCAGACCACCACACACACGCGCTATAAAACCCCATGACCTGATTGGCGGTGTAATTTGGAAGGTCTGCCTTTTCCCTTGATTAAAGAGAGAACGAGATAGGTGCTGATTTTGATTTCAGAGTTGGGACACACTGATTTAGAGGCCCCTCCATCAATCTGAAAGTGTACGTTTACCACCCACATACTCGTTCATGAAATCCTAAACCCTCATCTTCGTTCGTCATGGCTAGAGTATCAGATTATGATCACAAAACTAGATATTTCACATTCAATCATTCCTTTAAAAGAAATATTTATATTTATATTTCATAAATATTAACCTTTTGAGAACTTGCACGCCATGACATTTTACAACATGAATTAACCTTGCCTTGTCATTAAAATACCAAATACTACGTTTGGTAAACTACTATTACCAAACTACTATATATTTTAAGACATGTTGACATGTTGTAACACAGTCATGAGGGTCTGCAGGAGCCATCTCTTTGAGTTAGTAAGATCACAAGACTTTTTTTTTTTGGTCACGCCACATGACTTTGATTTTGCTTTTAGTATTAAAACACTTTTGACTGTTTGACTTCTTGACTTGTTGGTCACACCACATGACTTTGCAGACAAACGTGTTTTATTATTACTTTTAACTATATTTTAGAGGGAATAAAACGCGTCTGTCTGCAAACTCAAAGCTAAAACTAGAGCTGTCAAACGATTATAATATTTAAATTGCGATTAATCACATTAATGTCATAGTTAACTTGTGATTAATCGCAATTAATCGCACATTTTATCTATTCTAAATGTCTCTTGATTTCGTTTTGTCCCATTATTTTTTTCTCATTTCAATGCTCTTATCAACATGGACGAGTGGATCGTCTTGCTTTGTGGAAATGTTTTTTTATTGAAAACAACATGGCATATACGGTGTTAAATTTCACACTAGCATTGTCACTTGGAGTAAATAATCTCTCTATAATCTCTCGCGCTCGTCATCCACTCAAAATGTAATGTTAACCAACTATTTGGCCGGCTTGCAGACCCAAACAAGTGTGTGCGGCGTGTCTGTTTTGTTTCCGGTCTAGCTAGATCCGCTTGGGCTTTGGTCGACGAAGCAACAAAACGTCCTCGCGGGGCACAAGCCATTGAAATTAATGGGTTTCATAGCACAGCGTCAGCGCATTCCGCGTCCTGTTGCAAAAGCAAGTGAAAAAAGTACAAAGTTTGCGAGGCTGTTAATGGCGCAATAAAAAAAATTACGCCGTTAAAATGGGCTTGCGTTAACGCCGTTAATAATGCGTTTAACTGACAGCCCTAGTTAAAACACTTGTCTGTTGGACAACATGACTTTGTTGGTTGCACCACAATTTATTTCTTGTTTTATTTATTTCTTATAAATATATAGCATTTGTATCAACCCTAACTTTTTTCTTTTTTTCGTGGTATCATTACTTTCCTTAGTAAGCACCTCTAACAAAACCTCCAGTTCTTTACCAGTTCCACACAGCAGCTGTGAAGCACTCTCTCACTTTCTGTTTACAGGCATCCTAAAATAAGACTTTATTTAATCTGATGCACACAGGGGTGTTATGAACTAATGAAAGAAACTCCTCAAAACTACTCCTGCCACTGACGGCACGTATAGGTGGTGTTTTGAGAAACAACCCCATGTTCAAATTAAATCTCACAGGCTTTATAATGAGAGATCTGAGCAGTGGTGCAGTAATCAGCAGGCTGCGTTATCTCTCACAGACCAGAGAGGATGTGGAGGGAAACCCCCGCTGAGACAGCCATTATGGCTCAACAGCACGGCAGCCATATTGGCTCTGCAGAGCACAGGCGGAGGCGCGAGACTGAGCTTTAACAAATCAAAGCTAGCAACTGCAAACAGGGAGGGAAAAGCAGAAAAGAGGCCTGTCGAGTCAATCCTTCCATCTCTGCCTCTTACTGCGGGAGACTGAAACAAAACGGACGAGTGGAAATGTCCCAAATAAGCACAAAGGCAGTAGCTTAATGGCTAAAACCTTCAGTACAAAGATGGAAAACATTTTTAGAGTGACATTGGTGACATTTTACGAGTCATACAGAATACCATATTGGGTTGGAATGACAAGATTGAGAGCAAATGATAAGAAATGTTTAACTATTCCAATTTTACTATGCTTTTGGTTGGAAGTAAAAACAAGGGGACATGACTGAGTGCAAAGCTCAAGCTGTGTCTCTTGTCTAGATAAAACTCTGCTAATTAAATTAACAAGGGTTCGTGCAGAGACAGACACTGTCACTTTCCAGTGTGTCATCTACAGGGGGAAGAGATAATGACCACATATTGATCTCAAATAAAACAACTCACATTCTTCACTTAACAATGCTGTCAGAAGCACGGAAAACAGAAAGAGAGTTTTTTTGCAGAGATTAGCTATTTACAATGTAGCATCACTACGGGTTACTACGACTACATCATACATGTTTAGTGTTGCTAGGTAACAGCACCTGAGAGTCGAAGCCTTGAATGGAGTTCAAGCAAAAGTGTCATGTGATAAAAAAGATTTTCTTTTGGACTCTGGGGAATCCATTGACCAGACAATTTCAGAGAGTTGTGCTCTTTAAAAACTGACTCTGCACCCTCAAAATTAGGGTTGAGAATTAGAAATACTTCATATTTAGAACTGCTTTCATTAAAATAAATATATAAACAAACAAAAATAAACAGGCAAATAAGTTAATAAATGCTGTTTCTGGTTGCCCAATGAATGGCAGATGGGAGAAACCCATTAATTAATCAATTATTAATTATAATTATCAATATAATAACAATATAAGTTATTATTCTTCAATACAATTAATAATCATTCAATTACACATCAATAATTAATTCTTGCAATCTCAGAGTCCCCATTAGATTCATGTTCTGTAGAGGTTTTTGTTTTTTTACTTGAATCTAAAAGATATTACAATACAAGGACAGTTGCAGATCTTAAGGCAGATCTTATAAAATGATAACAGAATCGTTAATTTAATCAAAGCGACTAGGAATGTCGAGGTAGGATTAGAACAGAATAGTTTACAATCCCCAACTCTTGTTACCAGTTTGCCACTGACTAACAGGTGCAATGCACTATGGGAATTTTATCACTAAGCCCCGACTGGCTTGGCAAGTGATCAGTGCTATTATGCTTTTCTTACACATTATCAAGTCAAACCACAAGAATGTCTAATTATGAACAAGCTAACATCGAGTCAAAGCATCAACACATCAGACTTTCCACTGTTATAATGGAGCATTGGGGAAAAGACACAAATCTTCTGATAACGCAATTAAGTAGACAAAACAAATGAAACGAAATGGTGAAAAAAAGAGGAAAGTGGTCAGTTGAAATATGAGATTGTTTTGCAGAGTGAAAATCTGAGGCGAATACATACGTGCGGTTCATATATAGATATTGTTTCAGAGGCAATTTGAGTGGCCACGGCAATAAGTAGGCTGGAGGTGGCAGTCGTCTCAGAGCTGTGACGGGCTGTCACACGCAGGCCACTGATAAATGAGCAAACTGAATTGAAAGAGACATGTAATATATATCAGAGTTTTATTCTCTTCTCTCTCTGTATCTCTCATTCACTCTTTCTTTTCGTAGCTGGTATTGTTAGAGACCAAAGGCAAGGGAAAACCACAATCCCGTGGTTCCCAGAATGATGTGAGACACTGACATTTATATATAACCACATTCTTTCTCTTTTACTGTTACACAGAATATTTAAACGAAACCTACTGTTCGCTTATTTTCATGTCATTACAACATACGTATATATATACACATATACATATATATATACACACACACACACAACCGGTCAAAAGTTTAAGGTCGGTAAGATTTTTTATGTTTTTCAAAGAAGTCTCTTCTGCTCACCAAGGCTGCAATTTTTTGATAAAAAATACACAAAAAACACAGTAATATTGTGAAATGCTGTTCTTTGAACTTTCTATTCATCAAAGAATCCTGAAATAAAAATGTAAAAAACTGTTTTCAACATGGATAATAATCATACATGTTTTTGGACCATAAAATCATCATATTAGAGTGATTTGTGAAGGATCATGCGACACTGAAGACTGGAGTAATGATGCTGAAAATTCAGCTTTTTTTCAGAGGAATAAATTACATTTTAATATATATTAATATAAAAAAAGTCATTTTAAATTGTCATAATATTTCACAATATTACTGTGTTTTTAGTGTATTTTTTATCAAAAAATTGCAGCCTTGGTGAGCAGAAGAGACTTAAGAGAAACATAAAAAATCTTACCGAACCTTAAACTTTTGACCGTAGTATATGTATGTATGTATGTATATATATATATATATGTATATATATATATATATATATATATATATATATATATATACACACACACACTCATATATATATATTTAAATACACACACACACACACACACATGTATATACACACATACATATACACACATATACACACACACACACACACATCATTATATACTGTATGACTAATGAGATTACACATTTTTGCAAGGAAAATTGTCAGTATTGTATGTAATAATAATAATAATAATAATAATTAGTTAATATTCTATGTTATAATATGTAATCATAATATTGATAATTTTCCTAAAATTATGAATTTTATTTATTAAAAATGTAAATATACAATATTGTTATTTAACAAAATATTGTATTCTAAATGTATTATTATTATTATTGATAATATTATTATCATTATAATAATTTATTATGATTATCTTCAAATGATGGTTCTTTTATAAAAGAATATGATGGTACATTTATTGCATATACTGTATACAGTATGTTCCCTAGTCATTTCTATGCTACTGTCTTTGGAAAAACCCAGTGCATTTATTATTTATGATGTCTAACCAACAAATCATGATTCACAAACCCAATGGGCACAGACACACGAGTGTTCAGCTGAGTGTGTCTCTCAGAAGGGGTGAGATCTGTGTATGTGTACATGTTGACAGTGCCGGGAATATTGAACGGTGCTCGATAAGTGATTGATGAAGCTGCAAGTGATCAATAACGCCTCCGCATGCAGAGCTGAAATGGCGTGAAAGAGCTGTCCTTGTGAAGAGACAGAAAGACTGCGGTGTGCAAGATCAGCTAGATGCATGGACACAGGATAAGTCTAATCACTGACTTAATGGAGCTTTAAAAGAATATTCTGGGTTATTTTCTAACCTAGATTCTATGGACTGCATTTGTGGCACACTGTCGATAACCACAGACTTTTCCTTTATAGTGTGCAAACTAACACAAAAAAGCAGTTACAGTAAATCACTAATTACAGAAGCTTTCAAGTAGAGACCTGATGCAACGGAGTGTGGCGCGGGACAAGATTTGATGGGTGAGTGCGGGTTCAGAAAGTACGTAAGACACTTTTATGTGTGCATGTTTGCATTCTGGAAAGCATCAAAGCGTTCTATTTACAATGTTTTTGCAGTGTTGAGATACCCATAGTCTTCTAAATATATTTCGTGTTCAGCAGAAGAAAGAAAGAAACACGCGAGTAAAAGACAGAATTTTCATTTTTAGGTAAACTATCCCTTTAACAGTGGTTTGTTACCACATTTACCTTATGTTTTAGGGGTTTTTTCCACAGGTCAATTTTGAGATTTTGGGATATTTGTCTTCAATAACATTGTCTTCTTTCAGTGAAAAAAGTCTGTAGATTTCTCCTAAATTCAACTAAAGTTGGCGTTCTAAATCAATACTCTGCTCGACGATTGCTGTATACATCCTGTCATCACATATACAGTTGGAAATCCTTTACAATGTTGTCAGATCCAAATATGGTCACTTCCTTTTTATCAGCAACCAATCATGAAAGTACAATGGGGCATTTACTCTAAAAGTGAAATCTCATTGGCTGATGTCAATTCTTTAAAGGCCGTTTTCTCAAAATGGGTTTCTCTCATACTCTGAGCCAGAAATCTCAACTTAAGCAGCACTTAAATCCACCAAACTTCCCAGTTGTATTCCAGTTGGATTTATGATGGCTGTTGACAGTTTTTTTTCTGATTAATGTGATAAAAAGAGATACCCATAACCCCCTCTGTAAAAACCTTTGACTCTAATATCTCAACTAAATGAAACAAGAATTTTGAATCTGGCTTTATCCACTTCTCTTCTGGAAATATATGCAAATTAGTGCATATTTAATGATATAATACCTAATTTGCATATTTAAACAAATATTCTAAAAACTTGTAATACAAAAGATATTTGTCTTGATGTCAGTAATCAACTGGGGACGTTTCGATGCTGATATCTATTAGTTACATTTTTTTTCCTATTCACCTGGGGTGTCTACCCTTAATAGCAAATTATTTATCAATGCGAAGGTTGTGTCTCAGACGGCCTAAACTATTTCATGGAAATTTCACAGATGATGAAAGATTCTGCCATTTAATTCCAAAAAATGTAAATAAGACATGTATTTATATAGCGCTTTTTACAATACAGATTGTATCAAAGCAGCTTCATGTTAGTATTTTGCTAATACTAAAGTATGTAAACCGCAGATGAGTTGAAAAAGAACAAAGAGATGGTTACAGAGGGCTGAACCTTTGAAACACCTATGGACACACAACCTACACCCATTAAAAATGGGTCAGACACTAGATATCTACCATTTTAGCACACACTTTCAGACACCCCTCTGGGAGCTTAGTATGTGTACGTCCTTTGAGGGTGAAGAATCTGAGGTGAGGGAAGGTGGACGCCTCCCATCCCAGAGGCTCAGAGGAGGATCTGACCACGAGCTGCAGGAGGGTGTCAGTTTGAGGACACAACAAATGAGAGAGGAAGGTTGCAGAGAGCATTGCAGCCGCACACTGCAGATCAAGACAACCTGCCTCACCATGGTATTGTAAAGCAAGACAGCCTGTCTCACCTCTGCCTCTATACAGTAACACAGGACAGTCTGACTCAAAATCTGCCTCTATAGCTCAGAACAGCTGCACCGCGCAATAGTGAGTTACTGTCAGAGATTCACGGTTCTCGCATCATGTAGTGTTTTAGCGTTCATCACTATATATTCAGAAACTGTGGGTTATGTAACTGCAAATGTATATAGGTCATACCCTTTCCTTCAGCTTGGCCACTTGCTCTCTGTAGAAGGCGTCCTGCTTCCGGAGCTCTTTGTCTCTCTCTTCCAACTGTCTAGCCTGTGGAAAACACATACACAAAATTGCATTCAATATATCATCACACAGAGTTTCTAGCATCAGTAGACAGCAAAGTGAAATGCTTAGCAGGATGTTCACGCTGATCTTTTCCATAAAATGATGTTAAATGAGCAGTCAAGACTCCAAAAATGACAAAAAGCACCCTAAAAATATAGGGTGACATAACAGTTGATGATATGACTTGATCGCTATATTTAAAGCTTCAGAAGTAATTTGCAGTGTTGTGTAGTCGTGTCTCGACTCGGTCTCAAGACCACATTTTAATGGTCTCGGTCTTGTCATGGACTCGTGTGCATTTTGACTAGGAATTGACAAGTACTGGAACCTATTAGGACTCGGACTTATACCCGAGTCCACTTAAAGTCCCATTTAAAATATGTCATGATTATTACTGTATGAAAAAAATGGTTCTATACAGAGTTCCATATATGAAGCGGGGGACAGTCTCATCTTAAGACGTCAACTAACTGACACTTTTGACCATACGTCAAAATCCAACGTTTTAGGGTACCCTTTAACGTCAGTTAGATGACGATCCTGGGGCGTCATCCAACTGATGCTTTACCTTTCAGCGTCAGTTAGATGACGCGGTTAGGTTTAGGTCTGGGGTAGGGTTAGGATTAGATAGCCTCATCTAACTGACGTTAAAGGGTGCCCTAAAATGTTGAATGTTGACGTATGGTCAAAAGCGTCAGTTGTATGACGTCTTGGGGATGAGACTGCACTGTTATGTCTGGTTTGAGACCCAACCTTAGGTTATCCAACCTCTCTGGTCTCGAAGCTCAGACTCGACTGTCTTTGGTCTCGGTCTAGACTCTCTTTGGTCTGGGTCTGGACTCGGACTCGACCCTCTATGGTCTTGGTCTCGGACTCGAATGACCTGGTCTCAACTGCAACACTGGTAAATTGATGGCTTTATGTGAAGAATAGAAAGAAATTGCAGATGAGTTTGTCATTTTCTTCTACATTATAGATACGATCCTATCTACAATTTAATCATGACATTTGTTGGAAAACTAAAGGTAATACAAACGATAATTGATCATAAAACCATGTAAAAAAACAAATTAGTGAGATTCACTTCTAGTAGCTGAAGGTCAGGAGTGACAAAGAAGCATGTGCGATAGGAATGTGAACGGTCTTACAAAAGCGAAAGCTTACAAAAGCAACAAAAAACTGTTCTTTAAAATGTGTGCAGCGCACAGATAAACGTTGGGATTATAAATGTTCAGGAACAGTGTTTAAAATCTATTTTAACCACTTTCATCAGCCCAAGGAGGTCAAACAAATAAGTGGAAAAACAGTTTCTCTTTGACATAGCGACAACACTGCATTCTCTAACGCAGTTTAACCAGGCCTCGTCCACTTTTTGCATTCCATGGGCAGGGACTATTTAAATGAGGAACATTGTGACTTCATAAGATCCGGAAAAATCGCATTGTAGTCCAAACAAGTCGTTCGTTGTGGTTCTTGGAAAGTGTATTCTGTTAAAAAATATATCCCTTTGGAGAGGAATTTGAGCTTGGTAACCTTTTTTATGCTCAAACAGCAACATTGCACACTAACTAAAGTTGAAAAAGTGGAAAAGCATAGTATTAACTATTTTTTTAGCTTTGTAGCATTGGGTCATCGTTTGTAAAATATGTTTAAGACATTTTTCCTTTTGTGCTTAATAGAATAAAGTCAGTTTTGGAACAACATGAGGGTGTGTAAATGATGGCTTAATTAAAATTTCGTATTAAACAACTTAAATATATTTTTAATATTTCACTGACTATATATTTATAATATTTTTTCAGGGACAATCATAACTAATCTAAATCCCTTCACATACCAGCACAGTAGATATTCTCTACCCTGAAGAGTCATTATGGCCTCAGGTTGCTGGCATTGTGAGAGATGACATAGACCTTTGATTATTCCAAGGGCATCAGTTCATGACAGGGTTCACGTGGGAACGTTCACTGGAACCCTCTTTGTGTGTTACAGGCTTGGTGAGTGTGAATGCAAGAGACAAAGCGATAACATCAGCAGTGGAAGAATAAAAAATCTTTATGGCCTTATCCGTGATTCTCTGTCCTATCGCACATGCTTCTCCCCCTCTGTCACTCCTGACCTTCAGCTACTAGAAGTGAACCTCACTAATTTATAACACACTCAGAGAGAGATACAGTGTGCTGACAGCCATGTTTACTCATTTTCACTTATTGCATTTTGTGCCTTCAAAATGTATAGGACTGTTGAAAACAGACACAAAACGCTTTTTGATTGTGTTTCTACTATTCCTAGTTTAATTTCGCCCTAAATAGTCTAAACAAATGTCTAGAAAATAAGAAAATAACACTCAAAAAATAAATTACTTAAACTATCAGTACATTTAATAAATGTTTCATTTATTAACTAAAATTGCAATTTTCACAAATTGCACACAAAAAAAGTAAATATGTTATTTTGATTTTGTTGTGCTGGTCATCTTGGACTTCAACTAACATTTAGCAGCGTGAATGCAGCATCATGCAAAACTTTTCAGATTGAGCAATTCGCACTCAGCCATGATTAATTTATTTTGTAAGCAAAAGTGTCCCATTGCACATTTAAATAATGTGGCTCGTTACACATGAACAATGAAACAAAAATGAAAAATGAATGTGCTGGTGTAGAAACACAATGGCAAGAAGAGGACATCAAATGAAAGAAAAAAAATATGATTAGGAAAAAAAATCACAGTAAATCACAAAAAGAGTATAGTGTATTTAGGCATGCAGTACTGCAGCAGGAAACAGGTTGAGACAGATATGGGATGTATAAATCAAACCTCTCTTGTGGCTTACCTTTCTCTCCATTTGCTGGAGTGAGGGAGCAGAAAGAAAAAGGAAAGAGAGAACAGAAATTTAACGATGAAGTTCCTATTATTACATTCAGTATTCAAAGGCTGAAGCGCACACACACATACACAGACTGCAGTGCGAAGCAGCGGGGTGTTGCTATAGTGCAGGGACACAGAGACGGTACGTTCATCTCTGTGTTATCAAACACTGTCGCAAGGTGAGAAGGAGCTCTCCCAACAAATCTCATCTAAACTCTAAACCCAGAAAATCTGATCTAATCTAAATCTAATCAGAGCGGAGCGATCTCCATCAGAGCTCTCAACTCCAGCGCTCATGGAGGCCAGTGCCACTGATGAACTTCTCACTCTCTTGTATGTCTATAAACCCGCAGGTAAATCTGCCGTGATTTCTAGGTCACTAAGAAGTGTTAATAATCCCAAAGAAAATTAAACTCTTTCATCATCCAACGCGGGCAAATTTCTCATTCGTTTCATAATGGGAAAGGTAACATATATAAAATATAAAATCGAAAATCGCGTAAGATATATATAAGATATAAAATCGAAATCACGATAGGTATATAATGCTTGCCTTCGCAAACACTGCTAACTTAACTCAGGATTAATTAAAACCATTAAAAAAATGTTACTTGAAATAAAATAAATAATAATGAAATTAAAAAAAAGTGTATTTTATTTTAGCTAGCTGTTAAGGCAACATTTGTCATTTTGATTTTAGTTTAACTTGATGTACAAATAAATAAACTACTATATCATTAAAAAAAAAATTAACCAATAAAGGATTTTGAAGGCCGATACCGATACAAATATTGGTTTTAAAATCCGATATTCCGATATATCGGCCGATATTTTATTTCAGAAATGTGCAACAAAACATTAACGGATTTCCCTAACATTAGTTTTTTGTAGTTATTTATGAGTAGTTAACTAAAATAATATGATAATGCACTTTAAAAAGAAACTTGTTTCTTTTGTCGTCACAACAGACCAGACTGATGATAGTGGCATTAGCTAGCTTTGTAGTTAGCTAGTCTATGATGAGCCATAATTTAGCAATGGATTACGTCATAGTGCAAAATGTAAAATATACATTTTCAATATAACAGGCCAAGGGGAGATGATACGTCTCATTGCTATAACTGTCACGTGCTATTAAAGAAATACTTCAGTCACATTGTCAAAAGTTAAAAGGATAGTCAGTCAACTACACTGTAACAACATAACGTTGCTATTGCTAGCTAATTCCGCTTCACTCTCGGCTTATTTAACAGCAGCAAAACTGGAAATGATAGTCACAAATTTTTCATGCTTATTTGAGTTAAGAGAACTGATGGGGATGTTCTTTTAATTGTTATTCAAGCAATGTATGTCTCGTGACCAACTCAGACGAGTGTTGCCAACAGGGTTGTAGAGTGCCCTCGGATGGACAAACTATACAACTCCAACACTCTTGACTGTGTGCATACTTTCATCCATTTTTATTTTATTTTTGAAATATTCATTTATCGGCCATTATAACTGCCGATACCGATAGTTTGGAAAATGCCTAATATCGGCCGATAATATCGGCCTGCAGATATATCGATTAGGCTTATATATATATTTAATATCTGATCTAATATTACCTAAATGTATAGTAAAATAACAGTCACTTACACACTTTATAATTACTTATTTTTATATAGTTGCCGCTATTACCAGCTTGAAATGCAAATACAGAAAAAAAGTACAAAGCTGTCACTGGGCCAGTACTACTAAAGTACAAAAGCAAAAAGGTACATCTTTGATGCACGCCTAAATTCCATCAAGGCACATATTAATATGTTTAAAGAATATATTAGTACCTTACAAGTACATACTAGCACCTTTTAGCTTTTTTATCTTAGGGTACTGCCCCCAGTGACAGCTTTTGTACCTCTTTGTCTGAGTGTGTAACACGATTTAATAGCAACACACAGTTGTAGTTTAATCAAGTCCCACACCTGCAGCAGTGAAGACAGACAGAACCGCTCTCTAAAAACACCCACAACCCTCGACAGAAGAGGTCCAACCCTCTGGCAGAATAAATCTGACCTCTGCACTGTTCCCTTCCAGCACTCACACACAAACAGACACGTTCAAGTCTGCAAGCCAATCGAGGCCCTTGCGTGGGCGAGAAGTATTGCGGGTAATCAGTCAAGGAGACATTATGGCTCCAAATTTTCAATGGAAAAAAAAAATGCAGCAACCACCATTGACCTTCAGCCTGAAACACACACACACACACACACACACTGATGGAGCAGCTGCATTCACAGACCAGTAGACAAACTCAGTGTAAGCGTATCCAATGAGCAATTAAAGGACAGGGAGGCACTGCCACCAATGCGCACGCAGGGATTTTCCCTTTCATTCAATGACTCACGGGGGCATATGGCAGCCCTCTGTCGCTCAGTCACACACACTGTCAGGATTATTTCCATCACATCACACTCATTCAGTCTCCTGCAGGTCATATAATCAAATTACACTGCTTACATAGGGGCAGGGCCGTGAGTCACATGACCAATCACTCGCTATTATCCCACTAATGAAGAACAGAGAGTGGGATGGGAGGCTGAGAAATGAAAGTGAAACTACAAACACCAAGAACAAAAAATGGGGAGGACAATGAGAGTAATTTATCATACAAGTCACACCTGGCATGACATGAATCTGGATGAAGAGAGAGTGTGACCCACAGTAATCCAGTCCAATACAACGGTTCAATTTTTTTTGTCTTAAACAAACTGGTGACCCTATTTTAAAGATAGTTTGTTTTTCAGAAGAAAATGATCATTGTTTTATCCCCTCAGGCCCATTATAGTTAGCTTATAGTTCCTTTTGTTTGTCCAGTCTGATTGCGAATCCTGCATCACATCATGACTAATTCACAAAATAATCTGTATTAAAATGTATCGTTAAAGCTGTTTAGATCAAACTGAAATGATTGCTAAAATATATTTTTTAAAACACAAGACATTATTAATTTGCCACATGAGAAAATGGCCCAAATTTCATCACCAAATTTCATTAGATTAGTTCTCGTCTGAATGTCTTTGGTTTTAGAGGGATTTGATTTGAGCCATCTATAATGTAGCATTTTCTGAAAAAGTCTGGCCTTATTATCCATATTAAAAGGACACAGCCTGGAACAGAAAACCGTGTAGTTTTATTTAACATCTTTTTTTATTATTATTATGTTCACGAATGGAAGTATCTGAAAAATAGTCCAAATGAACCTTTATACTTCACTGTGACTGTGTGTGCCAAGTTTTGAATGCCAAATAGACATTGCTGATCTGTGAATGTGGAAAGATGTGCTCCAAGTCTGTGTATAGTCCTCTATAATGTCAGGAGTTCAGGTTTGTTTAGTTTTGATAAAACAGGAAATGAAGTTCTGAGTTCTGAAAGTCATTATATAAATTTCAAAGTAAAGCAAACCGTTTTATTTCCAAGAGATCTAGAAAAAAATGTAATTTCTCATTATATGACCCATTAAAATCACTGCCATCCCTGCGACAATGTTTGCATTGTTGTTGCCCACTCAAAACCATTATTAAAAAAACAACAACTAATGGCTTGACTCAAATGAATATTCTGTGTTATTTTCAATCTAATGTCTTTGCACAGTGCCATAAGCGCATCAACAAAAATGAAATAACAGCAAATGCATTTCCAATTTGTTTATACACACAAGTACAAGCCAAGCATTTCACAGACAGACATTAAGTTGACTATAATCTAAACAATTCTTTTAAAAGACAACAACTAAACTCCATCAACAAAGGAATCTTTTGTGAGATGAGCAATAAAAACAGATGCCCAGTGACATTTATCATGCCGTATCCACTAAACGAGAATTCAGCACAGCCCAAAGCAACAGATGGGCCGCATTTCCTCCAGCTCTCTAACTCCAAAAAAAAACTTACAATGCGTCAAAAACTTTGTATTAATTGCGAGCCCGCCACTTCCCACACAATCTCCAGTCTTCGACACGGCAGGATGACTTCGGCATCACCGCAGCAGACCCCATGGTCAAATTAAACGGGTCGATTTAGAAGGAAAAGTGTCTCGCTGAATATCAATTAGCTGCAGCTGAATAATTAAGAAGAGCAATGTTTTTAATTAGCCAAGTGCTGGAGAGTTTGAGCTCATGCAGAACATTCTGACATAACAGGTAAAAGCATGTGCTGAGTCAGGGAGAGATTTAAAAGCATCCCTCATTCTTCATATTTCCATAATTCTACCTCCTCGTTTCACCTGCTTTGTCATTTGCTCTCCTACGCAAAGTACAATGACGTTTAGGCAGCTCAAGTTGGGTCGGTAAGGTTTGCGCATTGCCTCTTCTTAATGAAGCAAGCATTGCCCACAGAGACCCACACATGACAACAAATTAATCCTCTTTGTTAAAAACGTTGTCTCTTTCACCGTGACCTTCGACGGCCAAACCGAACAAGGTCAGAGTTACTCAGGCCCCGACATCCATCATCAGGAACTCAAACTAGTGTGCCAAGAGTTCACCTGCCCAGCAGGCACAGGTCGAAGGCCAAATGTCAGGTCACAGCCAGCCTGCTCAGATCTAATTGGCACTGAAAAGTATGAGAATAAAAGTGATAACGACAGTGTGAATGTGTATGTTGTAGGGAAAAAGATGTGTGATTGCTTGAGCAGGTAAGTGTGGTTGGAAAAAGAGCTTTCTAAAAAAAACATTATGATTAATATCCAGTTAAACTGTTTAGAGTGGATCAATGTTGATAAAACCACAACATACCTTTTACAAGGTTGATTTATGCATGACAACATGCAAATATGGTAGATTTTACACGATTTCAAACAAACCATCTTCATCAAATGGGACAATCCATTGAATCATGCTAAAAGGTGTCTGGAAAGCCAGTGTATTACCCAGCAGTCTGTGCTGCTATGACAGGAAGGGTCAATGGGTAATTGAGAAGGATGCTGAACAGAGGCCAGAGGTCATTCTAGTGTAGGCAAAAGGACTTGGCCCCTTGTGTAGGACTGGACATGTCCTCTACTGAGACAGGGTGAAAAAACTAACTGTCCTGCCAGTGTCTGGGCCTCATTTTCAGTGAGCAAAGATCAAATTAGCAGCGAACCAGAAGGCCAGTCCTTTATTATTAAAGGGACCAGATACAAAGATTTCCCAATCACACTTGGTGCCTTTCATCCCGACCCCCACTCTACGAATGACCTGGAACTCTGACACCACGATCGATCCAGTGCCCCTAAAACACAAGCATGCACACAGTCCTCTGTCCACCTGTCAAAATGCATCTCCATCCGATCCATATGAATTGACAGTCACCAGGTACTGCTCATAGACAGATATATCAAAATTAGTATCTGGTCGAGGAAAATTGTCATTGAAATATTGTGTATTCAAATCTTGTTCTGATCATCACACGACCAAACAAGCCACTAGGGTAGGTTACATATTTCATTAAAAAAGTGCATTAATGAACGAATTAATTAGGCCTAAATTAGTTTTGTCCCCTTCCTCAAGTGACACATCCATCACACATTCATATCTAGAAATAAACAATATTTTTACTTATTTGTTTGGTTAGTTGGTAGGTAACTACTTCAGCATGAACAGCCAGAACAATTTTTTTCATGAATTGTATAAATTTATTGTGACATTTTGCTAAATGACATGTTTAATTTACCCTTGCCCTAAAAATGAAGGACGGTGAAAAGCAGAGTGTGATGCGATGGCGAAGTGTTAGAACTCATTAAAATATTTGCAAAAAAATTAATAAATAAATAAAATAATAATAAAAAAAATTATATATATATATATATATATATGATATATATATATATATATATATATATATACATATTTTTTTATTTATTTATTTATTTATTTTGATTATTTGATTTGAACAAATCTATTTAAAAAGTACGGAATTACTTTTTAATTATTTATAAAGTATGCATAAATCAATCACAATATTGGTAAATTATCTAATGCCTTTTTTAAATAGTTATACCTTACATAGTTAATACAGATATTTTTTTATTAAATGTAGTCAATTGTTTCAATTAAGTTCATTTATAATAAAGTAGTTATGATTTAAATAATTATTAAATTACATAAACCAATTTACATTTTTTAGATTTAATTGCATAATAAATAAAATGTTGCAGTTTAGACCATTGTCTGAGCCACAATTAAAATGTACATGAACAGACTTCCAATGTGTCACTTTCACTTGTGAAATGTATCCTAATTTTCCCATATTCTGAATGGCTGCACGTCTCATTGAGGTTTAGAGCCCATGTCACTGTCTGTGCCAGGCCAGCTGTCAGTCTACAGGGTAAAGCTCAGACCAACCTGATCATACGGTTTGATTAATTAACTGATCAGCGGCCCGAGGTATTAACTGATGGCTAAAGCACTTTTCAGCTTGTGTTATCTCTGCTGAGGCCATATGGGCAAAACCATGGGGAAATCAAATCATCAGTCACGTTCATGGAGAGCGGTCTCTAAGGAGGGCTAAGCCATCTATTACCACCAAGAGAGAACAGCCGAATAAAGAGGAGAGAGACACCCCTGCAGACAGAGAGGAGCAGAGGTAGACAATAGAGCGGGGGATCTAGGACAAAACAAAAGAGCGTTCCACTCTCTAATATCCAACTCTAGGACACACGGAGGGACCTGAAAGGCTGAACAATTGCCTTTGGAATAAAGTTCTCCCTCAAGGGAATGAGGGAACAAATAAGAGAGGAAGAGGGAAAGGGGAAAAGACAGACAGAGAGAGGGTCAAGGGAAAAATCCAGATACATAACTGAGAGAAAGAGAAGTGTGGTTGCCCTTCAGACATGCAGTTGACTTTGCATTTCCTGCTGACGGTGACCGTATGACTTCTGCGTGTGTGACCTCAGTCAGGCAGTACTGTAATGAGACGGAGCCGTTTACATATTCATGTCCACTGGGGCTTTCTAGGTAAAGGAGGGCTGCCCTTGGTATCTCCCAGTCAACTTTATTTTCATGGCAGTTCAAGGTGAGCCTTGTTTGACCATTTCTATCTACAATAACTGGACCTTTTTGTCTTTTATCATTTGCGAGGAGCAAAGAGATGTCAGTAGATTACTTCAGTGTGGTGCAATGTTTCTTCCTGTATAATACACCACCTCTATAATGTTTTATTAGTGGTGCTTGTTAAAAGTGGTCCTTGATGATGTTTTCTGTCGAATGTGAAACACTAAATTTGTTGTAAACGAATTTGTAAAGCGGAATAAAATGGACAGAAAATTGCCGGTCGAATATTATAGGTTGTATTTTTACTAGTGCTGTCAAACGATTAAAATATTTAATTGCGATTAATCGCATTAATTTGATAGTTAACTCTCGATTAATCGCACATTTTTATCTATTCTAAATGTCTCTTGATTTCTTTTTGTCCCATTATTTTTTCTCATTACAATGCTCTTATCAACATGGAAAAGTGGATCGTTTTGCTTTGAGCAAATGTTTTTTCGCCGTCTTGCGCTTCGTCATCCACTCAAAATGTAACGTTAACCTACTATTTGGCCCGGTTGACGCGTTAATAACGCGTTTAACTGACAGCCATAATTTTTACACAGGATAAATATTTTTGAAGTGAAATCTGAAAGGTAAATATGGATAATTGAATTTTTAATAATTGAATTGAATTCTTCACAGCAAATATACAACCATGTTGAATTTTAAGCTCAATAAAATGCAAGCACAGTTAATGCGATGCATGTTTTTCAATTAGTGAAATTCAACAAGCTTTTTTTTTGTTTAAAAAAATTGCCATTATTTTACTTCCATAGCTGCTTTATAGTAGAAATTGAAGTTGTAATTGAAAGTGATACTGTTTTTCCATGCTTAGTTAATACCGTAAAACTGCTGCTTTAAGGCAATATATTTTATAAAGTGGTATATAAATTAGGGCTGCCCTCAATAGTCAACTAAACATTGCAGACGTTAAAGGCAGATACTAAATATTAATGGCTCGTTGTGGTTTAGTTTTGCCCCCAGTAATTATTTAAGTAATACAATTAATATAAGCGGGCGATTAGTTGACTATTGGCTTAAATGAACCACTACTATTTGACTAGAAAAAGCTTTTGTCGGGGGCAGCCCACCAAAAATAATAAAATAATAAAAATTAACATGACTTGACGTGACTTGGAGTGCAGAATTGCAGAGCTTGTGCAAACATATCCACATCACTAGGTTCAGACGCTTTCTTAAATTCGGTTCTCTCACTACATTTTCGTTTGGTTTATTTTGTTATTGAGAGGAAAGCGTGCAGCAAATATTTACATATATTTCAACGGCACTTTTGGCAGAGTCGTGATGGTCGCTAACACCTACCGCTGGTTTCGAAGTTAACTTAATTGCATCCTTTTGCTGTACTTTAGAATGTGTTTGAGATCAAACAATAAATGAAGATCCCTGTCATAGAAATTCAGAGTTCTAACATCTAGTAATGCATTGGAAACCACCCAAAACAACTTAGCAACAACACAAACCCCCACTAAAGCACTCAGAACAGAATTTATTCACGGTTATTCTGAGAAATATAATTTTGCGCACACACAAACACAAAGTGGGAGTTATAATTTAGATTGTGCTGAAAGATTATACTGCAGATCTGTGACCGGTGGCAGGACAGTAACTCCCACATGGCTGCTCTCTCTGCGCTCACATTTGGGCAACTTCCCAATTAAAGGCAGATAAACAGCAGGGCTGTGCTCTCACTAAACTCTGAGCAATTATCAGCGTGCCTCAATTCACTGTGGAAAGTGTTGTCTTCATATTTTTTTTACTATTTTTCTAATGCAGACAAGGAAACAAAATAAAACTGAAGCAGCTGGTACCAGCACATCCAAAAACCATGAATCAAGGGTGAATAAAGCCAATGTCAATATGGGCATTAGTGGAAATCTAATTATGGCATTTGTCCATCTGGAGAAAACCTCATGAACTGGTCCATTCACATCCGAGTAAAGCCCTTTTCACCCAAAGATGCATGTTCAATCATGTTTACTATGTAAATTTAGCAAGGGATAATGTACAGTTGGTCGGATCGTTACCACAAAATGAACCCAGATGGAGGAGCAGCGGTCTTAAATCACCCTGAAAGAGTTTATTTTGCTATAATGACCGTCTGAGTGTACATTATCCTGCTTATTAAATGTCCACTTACCAAATAAATTAATAAATGAATGGACTTGAATTATTGATTTTGAGCTAAATTATTTTATGCGAGAAAAGGAGATTGCAGAGCAGAAAACCAAGTAAAAATGATTAGAATAAAGTCTTGTGGTCATTATACAAAATATTTATGCACTGGATTCTAAAATTGACCAATCAGAATCAAGTATTTCAGCAATCGTGCAATAAACCGACTACGACAGATACTTAATTCTTCATTTTTATGTCAACGTTCCAATTTGTGTCTTTAATTCAGTGTCCTTCACCTCAGTACCAGGTCAAAATACACCTTTGTTCATTCTACTGCTCACAATGCTTCCGGCAAACTTTAATTGCAAATCTACGCTCATAATTAAGTGTGATAATCAGGGATAAGGGCTGTGGATAAGGAAAACCCAGATCATAACAGCTATATCCCACTTATTTCAGTCTGTCAGGAGCTCTGCCATCTTTGCCAAGAAAGAGATTTTTTTTCTCATTTTATAAAACTGGGGAAGTCAGTTTCGAGATTTAAAAAGAGGTCTAAAAATAGCAGTGTTTTCAAATACCTTCTCTCTCTAGAGGCACGGCTACACGCAGAAACCCTCCTGTTGCCTTTTGGGCTGTAAATTGACTTCACAAGCTGCTCTGTCAGAAAGCAGCTTTCCTGACACCTGCTGCCATCCATCAATCCAACCCTGGTCGAAGCTCATGGAAACGGGCGGCCGACGGAGCCAATTAGCTGCCGGGGTGAGCGCCGGGCACTGGTGCCAACCAGAGACCCAGCCAATTAGGTCCAGTTTCAGAACACTGGCACTGCAGGTGGGCAGCAAAGGCTACAAAACTCAGTGAACAAGGGGGAATCAGCAGGGAGCCCAAGCCGAGAGAAAACAAGAACACACACGAAACGGGACGGTGTGTTACACGCCTAATTTACTGAAACTGAATATAGCCATCCGCACACCCACGTATTTACATGCTGAACATATACGGTTATTCGTACATTCCCATGAATCCAAAACACCTACCTCACTGCATTGGCAAAACATCATTTTGCAGATTCACAAATAGCATACATAGTTGGCACATAGATCCTGGTTTGCATGTACTGCCATGATAAAGCTATTTGATAGAAAATGTTACAAGTTTCATGCTTTACATAACATATTCAGGAAAAACTCAATAACACTACATAACTTCTAGTGCTTTAACCTTCCCCAAAACTGTTCTACAAGACCACAATACATTATTTATTCACCTTTCTTCATCATTTTAATTTAAATTATCAGCTTACATACAGTACCCTTAAAGGAGAACTGTGGCGCAAAATGAACCTTTGGTCTAAGAAAACGTTGGTACCCAGTCGACCGATCTCTGAGATTTGTTTTCATGATAATCAAATGTAAAGAGTTTTATCTCTAAAAACTGTTAGTACTGGGGGCATTTACTGAAGTAAAAAGACATCACTAGTTTATACCACTAACAAGGCTCAAAATAGCCCCACACTAACACAGTAACATAATGAGGGTTCAGACGAAGCATTGAAAACTTTGTAAGTGTACAGACCGTTTAATAAAGAAGATACTTTATAAAGACAGTTCACTTCGTGTATACAGACAGGAGCCATCTTAGAAAAGTCTCGATAAGTCGATCCCCGAACGCCGTTCACACAGTTTAGAAGATTGCTGAACTTCATACAGCTCAGACGTTCGTGGTTTGACTTGTCGTGACTGTTTTCCAAGATGGTTCCTGTCTGTATACACAAAGTGAATTGTCTTTATCACGCATATTATTAAATGGTCTGTACACTTACAAAGTTTTCAATGCTTCGTTGAACCCTAATTATGTTACTGTGTTAGTGTGGGGCTATTTTGAGCCTTGTTAGTTGTATAAACTAGCGATTTCTTTTTACTTAGTATTACTTTTTACTTAATTATATGCTAAACAGTTTTTAGAGATAAAACTCTTCACATTCGATTATCATGAAAACAAATCTCAGAGAACAATTCACTATGTATCGATGTTTTATTTGACCAAAGGTTCATTTTGCGCCAGAGTTCTCCTTTAATTGTTAATGTATTTTAAAGTTTCAGAGACTGTTTGTAGACATTTGTGAGCATGTAGTTTGCCCAGAGCAGTCAATCTGTCCACACTTTTTCCACCACGAACAAAAACCCAACAGGTCCACCAAGTTCTTGGGTTTTACACAGCATCCTCTTCACATTTCTAATCATCCCTACAGAAGTTATTTGATATTGAGAGATCAACTCAGGACAACACCATCATAAAAAGGCTGCAAAAAGTAATTAATGCTCAAGTAGGCAAAACAAGATTACAAACCAAGGTTATGTAAACAGCTTTTGAACAGAATAACGTAAATTGAGATATTTTGTCTTGTGGGATATATGTAAACCTATGTTATCTGTTAAAAAATGGTAGGTAGGCTACATAAACTTATCAGCACATCCGCATGAGAAACACCATTCTGCATGAATATTAACACAACTACATTCATAGTGCAGGACACACACACAAAACATCCTGTTTATCTCACTTAAGACTGAAAACATGGAGAAAACTCATTTCTCAGACCTCTTGAGGAGGGTAAAAAGGAGTTTTTTTCTGTCCTTCCCAAATACCAACAACAAGTACATCCAATTCAAAAACCAGCAAGTCCTCTTTAATACCTGGGAAATTAAATTGTGGGGTATTATCAGTCAGGGCCAGTCAGCTGTATCTAAAATGTGACAGCGTTTGAAGCACGCAGATTTGCAGACGGGGGCGCTTGCTATGGCTGGCACTATTTGAAGGCCGCAGAAAAAGAAAGAAAGAGAGAGAGAGAGAGAGAGAGAGAGAGGTTGGGGAAGGGGGACATTTGTGCTCTTGAAATACAAGCTTAACTGAAGTGGCGTCTGTAGCCCATCCAACCATCAAAAAAAACATCTGCAGACTAATAGGTAGACCTGATTGTGGAAGCAGAAAACTCAATTTGTAATCGGAGAGAGATTAAAAAAAAGTTCAGCCAGTTTTAACTGTCAACTAAAATTAAAGTAATATGATTTCAATAATCAAAATGATTAAAATCATATACAGTCACATGACTCCAAACATACAAGTAGAAAACTAAATAATAATAGTGAAAAATAAAACTAATTGTAAATGAAAATATCCACACCATTCAAAAAGTAAACCATTAAGTTTTGATTAAGTTGAAGTCAAAAATGGCCATATAAAAATATAAAAATAAATAAATAAAATAAAGTCCCCATTTAACAATTACCACAATAACAAATTAACTGTTTATTTTGTGCTTGCTTTTTTAATTAGTTCATGTTGTGTTAAATAAGTGATAATGAATATTGTCATAAATATTTGCAAGAGGTTTTACACAGTCAGATAATTTCGAAACACTTTTGGTTGACTGGAAAAACAACAATCCCTTGTGATTTGCCGGGTGAGAAAATGTCAGGCACACATTCGAGGAGCTTTTGTAAGACTGTCTGATCTTTTGTCTCAACAAATCATGTCGCCAGCCATCGAATAAGTTGCATCGGCCACTGGGTTGCAGATTGATGACTCTGCATTTGATTGAAATGTTCGCCCCAGGGTTTCCCAGTGTCTGAATGAAATGATATGCGTTGTGATTGATTGTCTGTCCTGAAAGATCGCTAGAGGGCCAGAATCACTGAAACCCAAACACTACCAGACTTGAAGAGTTTATTAATTTCTAGAATCGCTGACAGCATGTATGGTTGAAGAGATACACGAGAACTTCTTGCCACAGTGCAGAAATCACAAAAAGTCACTGAAGTACAACTAATAAAAGAGCGAGTTTGATATACCCAACAAGTCTACTAGGAAAATGACACTTCGAAGTTTGAATTTATAGCAAAACATCCAAGGAAACAGAAGCGATTACAAATGTCAAATAACACCATTCTTGTGTCCACCAAACAAGCTGACATCCAAAAATCCAAAACCACAAAATAAAAACACTGCAAGTGCTTTCAAAATCTAGCTAAACTCCGGGTCTTTTGGCTGAAGAAAACAGAGCTTTGTTACTAAGCTGGTGGGCTTTGAGGAAAATGATTTATGGTTTCAGGTAGAGTCAGCTCTCTGTTCAAGAAGAAAGACAGCCATCGGAGCAGCAACCTCAGAGCTCTTGGCTAGGGCGGGATAATTGGAGAGGCTAATTTGGGCACGCGAAGACTGTTCCCGGAGAATGCAGCCGGCACTAGCACTCAGCGGTGCTATTGTACGTGACAAACAGTGTCTGAAGACCAGAGCACAGTGTGAATTCTGATGAGAGAGGGATCGATATCTCCTTGAATGAGGAGATGAAAAATAAAATGCTCATAGAACAGCACTGGTCAGCTTAATAGTTCACAACCTTTGAAATAAAGGCTGTGTTTCTCAGGAATTAGTCTCCAGTCGTCTTTGAGAAGCAAAAGGTGGAAATGCGGTTTTCATTTGGTTGGCAAAATCGATTTGTAAAACCATATATTCACAATATAACAGCAACAATTCTGTTGATGAAACAGTGATGATTACATCCACCATTAAGTTTCCTACAGTCGTTAAGACTTGTATAGAAATCCCACTCTGTAGTAACTTATGAATATGAAAGTGCCAAGATAATTGTTTTAAAAGCCTGTCTTGTGTTGGTAATTTTCATTAATTTATATTATACTGTTTAGGTGAATTGGTTCAAAACTCTTACGTAATCATTCATTTGCATCTTCACTCAAAAAAGGTCTCTGAAGTCCCTGTACTGAATTTGTCTTAGGGTTCCCACACCTTGGTTAACTTTAAATTCAAGGACCTTTTAAGGACTTTTCAGGTTCAATATACCCTCAAATTCAAAGACTTAATCTGGGACACATCTGTTGGCCAACAAAAACCATTGAGGTCCCATCGTAGTAGTTTTGTACACACATGAATGTCATGACAACGTACAACACAAAGTACCTCACGGCCGTGTGTCCACCAAAGCGTTTTTAGCCAGACGCTCTGCTGAAGACGCCGTGCTTTGGGCGCTTGAGAGCGTTTTGGCAGTGCAGCGTTTTTTCAGTTGAGACATTTCGTTGCTATGAGACAGAATAAACGCAGCAGTTTGAATGTTGCGACAGTTGGTCGGTGTGGTATTAGTCCCACCCCTCCTCCACTTTGATTTAACGGCTGGGTAAAAAGTGACCGTGATGAGCGCTGCGTTTTATCCAAAGTTGAACATTTTTCAACTCCCAGCAACCAGTAAAACGCCGGCGCTCGGCGCTTCAGCGTGAAAAAATGCTCAGCGTCTCGGTACGCTTAAGGCGTTTAAAAAACGCGGCGCTCCTATTGAAAACAATTGAAAACATACGCCATGCGCGTGGAAAAATGCTTTAAACGCACACACGGCCTTAAAGCGTAAATGCACGTAACCAATGTAAATCAAGTCATGAAGTGTTGGCAAAATATTAATATTATATAAAATACAAATAATATGGATTTTATTCCAGAAAACTTCTTGCACAAAACAAATTCAAGCACTTTCAATGACCTTTATCTATGTATGTTTATTTTCAAAAACTTTCCAGGTCCTTGAATATTTATTTTTTCCAGATTCATAAACTTTCAAGGATTTCAAGGACCCGTGGGAACTGTGTAGTACTAAAATACTTCAATTACGCAAAAATGCATTAATTTGATCAAAACTGACAGTAAAAACACATGTTACAAAGTCTATATTTCAAATAAATGCTGTTGTTTTGAACCTACTTTATCAACGAACCAGAATAAATATGGCTTCCACAAAAATATTAAAAAGCACAACTGCTGTCAACACTCTTAATAATTGGAAATGTTTCTTGAGCAGCAAATTAGGATTTTATAATGATTTCTGAAGGATCATGTGAATGTAAAAAATACATTTTTAAAACATTAAAAATAGAGTTCATATTAAAATAGAAAACAATTACTTTAAGTAGTAATATTTCAAATACAGCCTTGGTGTATATATATATTTTTTTCCCAATCCCAAAATTTTGAATGGTAGTGTGTATATATACACAATTTATCAAGACATCTTTTGCCATTTGAGTGCATAAAGAGATACATACTGAATACCAACAAATGAATAAAGATTTGTCTTTATCCACTAAATATAAGTTACTATCAAGATTCAAAGGTGAACCAGCAACATTTAGGCATCGCAAGATGTCGAAGGAAATCCTGCTGTCCAGATGACCTGCCTCTGCTTAGACCGCTCGAACCCATGAGAATACGACTAATACCGTAAGAACCCATTGGCCTGAGTAAACGTCCCATGAGTGAGAAGTACACCGCCTGGCTAATGCATTTGTAAAGCAAACTGCAGAAACCCTGAAGTGTGGCACTGCGGCTCTTACTCGCAGTAAGAATGCATTTCAAAAGCCTGATTGATGTTTAATGATTGAACGCCTTGCAGTCAGGCAGAAACGCAGTCAGAGGAAGGAGCCAGCCTGCTAGGACAAAGGACTTAACAAATCATCTTTGAAAGGTCCATCTATTCAAAGTGTGCTGAGAGCAGCAGAACCATGACTTTCAAACACTTATTGATGTTTTGGAGGCAATTTACACTAAATTTGCAATTACTAGCAGGTTGAACATTACATCGTTTTAAAAGAATAATGTATTGATTAACTCGCTATATCTTGTATGTGTGCTATGTTTATTAAATGCATTGCCACCTTGGAGATGTGTAAATTAATTTTAATTCAAGAAAAGTATTGACCTATAAACATGCTGCTAAGCTAAAAGACATGCTGTAAAGTCAAAAAAATGTTGGATGGGGAAAAACAAGTGTGAAGGTCCCTAGAAACCGGGAGATTACAACGAAAGTCAGACAGGTTAGACTCCAGCCTTTCACAAGAAAAAAAATCATTCCAAGGAGAAAAAAATGAAATAAAAAGAAAAGAGTTTTATGATAGCACTGTCAGAACAGATGATTACATGAGAAAAAGCGGCACGAAATCTGGCGATAGTCCTTCAAATTCTATTAAAAAACCTCTGCTCAAAAAATAACTCAAAATTGAGAGGGATGAAATGTGTGATGTTCGGTGAGTGAAAATTTTCTGTTAAGAGGAAAAGACAAGAACCTGTCCAACTAATTTATCTCTGCATGCGTGTTCATTTTGAACTGAAAGGAAAAGTCATCTCTCAAGACCGTCTGGTTTCCTCATTGATCCATATTATTTATTTACACCTACATGTCTACTTCCTGAATGACTGCAGAACAGTGAAAAAGGCAAAACACTGCAAAGCAGCAATTACTGTACATACAATAATTAAAGCATCACAGGATACGATCAAATACTGACGTGAAAAGTCTTAAGCATAAACCTCTGCTACATTAACGGCAGCAATCTTACATGTCCTGAGAAGTCTTGCATAGCCAGGCTTCTGACTGATCATCTACAATGATCCACAATGAAGCTTATTCTGGACAAGAATCGCCAACTTTGACAGGAAGAGTCGGCTGACTGATAAAAAAATTGTATGCTGCCTCGTTATGTTGCTTAGTTATATTCAGTGTTGGGGAAGCTACTCTGAAACTGTACAGTCAAGCTACCCGTTAAGAAGTAGTTAGCTACACTACAAGTTACTATCAAAAAGTAGCTAGCTACATTGAAACTACTTTTTTGAACAACGTATATTATAAATAACTGAATAAGTCTCTGAGGAATGTTTTAAGTAAAATATTTAGTGTTTAAAACAAGGCAATGCAATTATGATTTCAAAGAGTATTGTTTTATTACACACAACACTAAAATATCTCAGACTGTTTGTCAAAAGTGCAAAATTGCAACAAATAGCCTACAACATTGCAAGAACGAAATATACATCCAACGTAAATTGCATGTAGAACATTTTCTCAAAAATACCGATTAAACTTGGCCAAATAAGGCAATGGGTAATTAACGTTAGTTGTTTCTCCATCCTCCAAATCTGCCGTCACGTCTTGCTATATAATCATAATATGGGTGTGTCAACCCACTTCTGTATGTCAGTGAACCGTTAGCGGCAAGATGCGTGATTAAACAACAGGTGGCGGTAATAGCAAAAAAATTTGTTTGTAATCTAACAAGAGAGAATATCCTTGCATCGCGCTGATTCGCGCAGGTCTCGAACAATGTAGTAATGTAGCTTTTGCTCGCGCTACACCGCTACTTGCTGCAAAAAGAAGTTAGCTACTGGAAAAGCTACACTGTTTAAAAAGCAACTGAGCTACTGCCAAGCTACTGAAGAATGTAGTTAAGTTCAGTAGCTACGCTACTTGTAGTTAACTACTCCCCAGACCAGCACAGTCTCATCCCAATACGTCATATCACTGACGTTTTGGGACGTCTTTTGACCATTCATCAATATGCGACTTTTAGGGCCCCCTTAAACCTCGGTAGATGATGTCATGGGATCCTAACTCTACCCCAGACCTAAACCTAACCCTAAACCCAACTAGTCACCTAACTGACATTAAAGGTAAAGAGTCAGTTGTATGAGCGACCCGGGATCGTCATCTACCGACGTTTAAGGGGGCCCTAAAAAGTCGTATATTGATGAATGGTCAGACGTCCCAAAACGTCAGTTATATGACGAACTGGGATGAGACTGTGTTACCCCAACACTGGTTATATTACGTATGGAATGACCAGCATAAAGGCTTTTTACATGGCAAACAAGGTTAATATCACAATACATAAAACATTTAAACTTGAATACCATGTAAACATGTTTCTAAATAAAAGCTAGCAGTATAATAAAAATTACAGTCCAACAGAATATGTCTGGATGGATGATGGACAAAGAGCAGACAGATTGTGGAGAAGATAGACTTTTATGAATACAAACAAAAAGTACAAAAAGTGTAGATTATTTCACAGACAAAACTTGTGGATATCAAGTTGAAGTGTAGCCCACATAATGAGCTGAAGGACAGAGCGAAAAGAGCTTTCATATATAACAGTCTGACTCTTGATAAACCCATAATATTGAGTTAGTCATAAACCAGCAATTTGTTGCTCAAGCATGCTTCATTATTGGTCTCACTCACAACTGCTGACGGTTTTGTGTGTATTATACTGTATTGCAATTAGTAGGGATTGAATTAGAATGGATTGTTTCTCTGGGCTGCTGGGATCCATATATGTGTTGTTTTCAGCTATAGCTGGCCTGTTCAAAATATAGAAATGGTCTAAAGTCAGTTAAAATATGAAAGAGTGTCCTACTGCTGTGGTCAGACTTTCAAAAGGCGAACGCTGAAATGAGACCAGCACAATCCAACAAATCATGGGAAAACATTCCTACACAAAAAAATGCCTCGAGCCACCTCCTCCTCCTTGCATTGTTTAGATTTACCCATCGTTCCCATTGACGATTTCCCAATTCTCTCTCTATACACGCACACCTTCCTTCCAGCCGTGAATTACAGCACATCTCACCCTCATCCCAAAAATGATTCATTTTTCTATTACAGAGATGACTGTGTGAAATGAGCTATGTAATCAATACCATACGTTTGTAAACAGCTCCAGTTCCCCAGGGAACCTCTTTTTCTTTTCTTTTTTTTACCTCATGCTCAAATAATCTGTGTCCTGTCAGAACCAATGGAGGGGCCCCTCGTCTTACAATGTGTTTACAAGGGCAATTTAGCGGCGTGCAAATAAAATTACCTTACACTGGTGTGTGCGCACTTTGATATTCCTTTTGGATTAGCAGAGAATGGAAAGACAACGTAAAGTTTATTGTTAAAGGTATTCCACACTATTCTAAGTGCTTGTGCATCTCTTTAAAGTAATTTTGTGTGTATTTGAGAGTTTGATGATGTTTGGATGTGAATGAGATTGATAAGTGGGATAAGGTCCAAAAATGAACTCCTATAATAGGTGGTTTGCAGTCACGTGAATGTGTTGACGCGCGCACAATTCAGATGGAGGGCAAGGAGTGAAGAGCGCAATGGACGAGATGGAGGGAAATCCGTACTGCGCTACTTTAGATGCTATTACAAGAGAAATATAAACAGAAAATCGAAACATATGTTGGACAGGATCCTTACGTTATGAAGAGGACCGATTTTCAACTGAATTGAGAAATTTGCCTGTCAGAGGCTGTAGATATCAGCAACTACCTCGTATCACAGACATACTTTGTCTTTGAATACGTTCGGACAAAGTTCGGAAACTGGTACGTAACACAAACAGCCACATAAGTGTATTTAAACACCTGAATAAGGTAATTATAAGCCACATAAATAATGTATTAACTCACATTTGATGAAGTGATCACTGCACACACACACAGGCATTTTCCCATTCGGCTCCTCCCGACCGCAGACGTAGGTTTGCAAGGCATTTTTCCCGTGTTTTTCTGTCAATTTCTTGTATTTTCCCCCCTTATGAACAATAACTTTTGGCACACAGATAAAAACTCCTCGTGGTTTGATCGATTTGAGCAACCATTAAACGACGCAAAACATAGGCATTTTGAGTTCGTTATAGTGCTTCCTAATTATAGAAAATCACTTCCGGCCCTCCATCTGCATTTCGCGCCATGGCAACGCAGTCAGCGTGACGTCACATGAAAACAAGCTATTAAATAATTTAATTATTTTAATATATTGACACTTCTAGTTGATTGATAGATGGAGAGATGGATATGGATAAATGGGATTGTGGGTCTTGAAATCAAAAAGTTTTAGAACCACTGATTTAGGAAACTATGAAGTTGCAAATTGCATAAATATATTGGAAAACGGGAACGCATTTCTTTAAAATATTTCCGGACATCCCTTAAGGGAGTAGTTCACTTTAAAAAAAACTTTTGCTGATAACTTACCCCCATGTCATTCAAGATATCCATGTCATTCTTTCTTCAGTTGAAAAGAAATTCGAGTCATTTCGGGTCATGACTCGAAAAAAGGTTTGTTTGATGAACGAGTTTGAAGAGGAGAGTCACGAACGCTCATCAAGGAACAGAGGAAGGTGAGCATTTGTGCTTATAAAACTTAAACTTTTTTTATTTATTTTTTACATGACCGATCGTTTCGCTAGATAAGACCCTTATTCATCGTCTGGTGTCATTTAAAGCCCTTTGAAGCTGCACTGAAACTCTCTTTTGGACCTTGAACCGTTTGGTTTCCAATGAAGTACATTATATGGAGAAAATCCTGGAATGTTTTCATCAAAAACCTTCATTTCTTTTCAACTGAAGAAAGAAAGACATAAGTAAATTATCAGCAAAAGTTTTTTAAAAAGTGAACTGCTCCTTTAATGATTTCTTAACCTTATCGAACCATACTGTAGTGAAATGATGTTCGTACCTGTTTGGTTACTCTGAGAAGAATGACTTTAAAGGCGGCTACATTTTTAATGCAGTGTAAAAGCAAATATGCTAAAAAAATAAATAAATAAATAACCTTCAATAAATTAAAATAATATTAAAATATTAAAATAAATAAATAAAAAAACACACACATTGATCTCGATGCCAGGTTGAGAAACAGTGCCAGGCTAAATTTACATTAAATGACTTCCTGTGAGGCAGCATCATTTAAAAGCAGAGGTCTATCCTGAAAGGCAAATTACTCTAAGGCTTTGTTCCTTTGACAGGCAGCTAAAATGTTTGTTTGTTTTGTTGTTTGTTTTTTTGGCATAGCTGACTTAAATCTTTTTAATTGTTTGTACAATGAGCAGCAAAAAAACAAAAAAAGATATTTTCCTTTAGCTCAAATAGTAGAGCATAGTGCTGCTAACAAATAAGTTATTAAAACGCAACATCCAAAAGCTTACATGTAAACAGAATCCAGTTTCCAAATACTTTTTTTTACATGCAGGACACAATGTCATGTGATTATAATGTCACATGCACAGTAGCTTTTCATTTATATGGGAATCAAACAAATAAACAACCAGAGTGACGGCGAACGGTAAATGAGTAAGTAGTGTCAGACATAGCATTTGGATAAATGTTTAAATGCAATTACGCCTCTGACACTTATGCTGTACAGCAACCTACAACACTACAGCAACTAATGTTGATGGACTGGAAATTGACTACACTGTCTGAACAAACATATCAGATTTCATCACTTCACTCCTAAAGTTTTGGAAATCAGATTTAAGTGCATTTTATGTGAACAAAGCATAAGTGCTTAGCTGTTTAGAACATAGTCATGCAGTTTTGTGTTTGATGATTTACTCACATAAATCTGAGCTTGTAGTCTTTCATCCTCAGCGGTGACTCTTTCTCTCAGTATGGCCTTCTGGATGCTCTCCTCTGCACTAGCTTTCTCTAATGTAAGGATTCTGCTCACCTCATCCTTTACCAGGGCTTGAGCTTCTGCCTGGCCCTGTGCATGAGCCCGGGACCTTTCCTTCTCCAGCCTAAACGTAAACACAGAAAACATCAGATGCATCTTCTGGTCTACATCACAGCAATTCAAATAGCTTTTATTTCAAATTAAACTGTCTGTTTTATAACATGTACTACGTATTAGGACTTAGACTGTAGATATAGTACTGGTACCCTCAATACAAAGTCAAAATTATTAGATTTGGGATTTTTTTTATTGGCTGATTTTTGTTTGACTGATTGACTGACTGGTTGTTTGTTTGACTGACTGACTGACTGACTGACTGACTGACAGACAGACTGGTTGTTTGCTTGACAGACTGGTTGTTTTGTTTGATTGACAGACTGGTTGTTTGTTTGTTTGTTTGACTGACTGACTGACTGGTTTGTTTGTTTGACTGACTGACTGGTTGTTTGTTTGACTGACTGACTGGTTGTTTGTTTGACTGATTGACTGACTGGGTTGTTTGACTGATTGACTGGTTGTTTGTTTGATCTGACAGACTGTTTTGTTTGTTTGTTTGTTTTGATTGACCGACTGCTTGTTTGTTTGACTGACTGGACTGACTTACTGACTGGTTGTTTGTTTGACTAGACTGACTGACTGACTGGTTGTTGTTGTTTGTTTGTTTGTTTGTTTGTTTGTTTGTTTGTTTGTTTGACTGACTGACTGGTTGTTTGACTGACTGACTGACTGGTTGTTTGTTTGTTTGTTTGTTTGTTTGACTGACTGATTGACTGACTTGACTGACTGACTGACTGACTGACTGACTCTGACTGACTGACTGGTTGGTTGGTTGTTTGTTTGACTGACTGGTTGTTTGTTTGATTGACTTACTGGTTGTTTGTTTGATTGACTGACTGGTTGTTTGTTTGACTGACTGACTGGTTGTTTGTTTGACTGACTGACTGACTGACTGACTGGTTGTTTTGTTGGCTGGTTGGACTGACTGGTTGATTGATTAAATGCAAAACTAATATTCCTGAAACCAAATAGGTGGCTGCTTTCGAATGATGATTGAATGTCACTTCTTTATCAAAAATATCCATCGTGGTGAGGTTAATTCAAAAACAGTTGATTATGCCTTAAGAGGCAGGACAAAACAAACAAACAAAAATAAAAATATTGGATCATTAAGCTTGTAGTGTAAATGCTGCCTAATAGGCCTGCCACTGTCTATTCTGTTGCTGATAATAAATTACACAACAATATTGACAACAAAAAAGGAAAGCACTCAATGTTCTTGGCTGGATAATTTTAAGAGGTTTAATAAGCCTTCTACAATCAAAAATGAACAACATTAGCCCTGAAAAAGAGAAAAACGTACAGCTAATTTTAATTACAGGCCTGCATCTCAGTCAAAATCAGACAGCACTGAATCGCTATTAATGCATTATATCTAATAATCACGCACTGAAGACTATGCCAGTAATTTAATTAGGGAAAAAAATTGAAGGCTGCATGTCATTGTTTCAATCTAATTAGTTAATATTCATATTAATATGTAAATTTAAAAAAAAAATGATTGAGTTCAAATTGTGCATTGGTATGATTCATTTCTCTAGATTCAACTTTTTTATTGTGAAACCCATTACTAACAAGTTCTTAAAAATCTCAATAATACGATTAATAAAGTTAAGCACAGAAAAATGCTTTTATTCACAGCTTGGGATGAATATGAATATGAATAAAACAGAAGTACCAGCCTCAAGGTAGAAAGCGCTCCTAAATCAAGTGAGATTTTAAATATGGTGCCTCATTTGAAGTTGTTTAATAGGTGTGTGGCTGTAAAGAATCTTTGATGTTTTCAAGATAGATCCTGCGGAGCTATTTGGAATTTTGAGCAAGAATGTTGAGAGACTTTATGAGCTGTCATCCGGTTCTCACAGTTGCCTAGCAACCTCAGCTGCACCATCAAGCAGGAGGTTTGATTTGTAAAGTAAACTCAGGCAAGACACAAACTGTAATCTGCGATGCTGTGTTTTCAATCAAACAGCAGCAATGTAAAAAAAGAAGAAGAAAGAAACAGAAGCGAAAAGGGCAATAAGGGAGTGTATAATTATAAATGTTACCGAAACGAACACAAACAAGCATGTCAGATTTCCAAAGATGTGCTCAAAGTTCCACAAATGTTTGAGAAATACGAAGAAACCAAGAGTACTGAGAAAGCACAAAGGGTTAGTCTTTAACAACAACAGAAAGAAGCAATTCCACAAAAAAGTAGCTGAAACTATTAAACAAATGAAGTAGCTTTTAAATTATTTTTCAAGTTATGGTCACTGAAGGTGGTGGGAGTGCTCAACTTTCTCAAAATGTTGATGGTCAATCTCAGGATATGCAACTAAATATTATATAGGCCTAGGTATACGTTCCTATTCATTTTGTATAAGCCATGTCATTTTTTGAGACGATTCCAAAAAATAAAAACATTACAGAAAATTGTAATATTTACTCAGGTTGCAAGGGTCTTCGGACCATTGAGAGTACTGTATTCATGGAATATGCCAGAGGCCAACATAAAACTATGATTTATGATTATGATTTACAAGTTTTGCATGCCCCATTTTACTTACAACCAAACGAGAATAAATAAAGACAAAAATAAAATGTAATATTTGGTGTTGATCCTGTGGTTTGAATACACACATCATTGAGCATTTTGTTCTCCTGAGAAAAGTGAGAGCGACTCCAGCCATGTCCAGTCTCAGTCTACTGAACTGAACACATATCAGCACAACACATCCATCATTACTTCCCTCTCTGGTATTGTGTGTGTTTATCCCATCTTCCAGTCCTAAAAATAGGCCAAAAGCGTCAAGTGAGCACAATGGTGTCGCTTGCAGGGCAAAAACACAGGCCACTCCAACACAATTATGTTCATCTCAAAAACGGAAAAATTATAGGCTGCAATTACATGTGCACATATTCACACTGCAAAACAACAACAACACTATTTCCGTCCTTATCCATGATTAATGCAGGTAGTTTGAGGACCTGTAAAGCCATACTACAGCAATGCTAAATCTTAGAAATAGGCAGATGAATATTTCATGACAGGAAGAGAACACCACATTGATGAAGATGCATTCATCGGAGCTAAAATAAATGAGCTGTACCACCCTTTGATTGGAAAGACTTGATAGCTTCCAAATATCCAGAGCAACTTCCAATGAAAAGCTCGATTGAGAGAGACCGTGACCTTAAAATCAAATAACGGCAAACCAAAAAAATTCTAAATAATTCAAGGAGCCCATCTCACTCTCTCCATTGCTATAAATAAACTATGCTTTGATAATGTCAGCCAGACAGTACCTGAACTATTCGGCTGTTCTTTAGAGTTCTGTGGTTGTTTGATGATCCACTGTATCCATGCACAAA
Organism: Hybognathus amarus; assembly: GCA_030378365.1. Lineage (NCBI taxonomy): Eukaryota > Metazoa > Chordata > Actinopteri > Cypriniformes > Leuciscidae > Hybognathus > Hybognathus amarus. The sequence goes on from JAQIUQ010000217.1 coordinate 206,995, forward strand.
CCCCTCGATTCTAAGCGTAAAACGCTGTAAAGAAATGCCATTCGCTTAGAGACTCGTTTTTTGTACGTATAGCGGTTCGCTATAATTTAGTATCCTTTAAAACCGCACACCTCTGTACACCTGCAGGAGGTGATCTCATTCCCTCCGCAATCACTCCATCTGTCGGCTCCCTACTGCAATTTAAATGGCGTATTCGGACAAAACGGATTCTGACACGCCAGTACTAAAGTTATAGAATGTTTCCCTCTTCGATAGCATTTAAAGGAGCCATGCATTATTAATGAGGCAAAATAATGTGCAAGAATGTAGGGTTTGAATATTTCATGACCCACCACCCCACAGTCATGTGGCTGTTCCTCACTTGGGGGGATTTGTTCCTCTAGGAAAACTCTTAGAGACTGATGCTGTGATTGTCAAATAATGAATAAACGCAAGTCTGTTGCTTTAATTACATAATTTGTCTTGGGCAGTAGTGGAGCTTTGGCTGTGCACTCTAATGTATTCAGTGCAGGAACTTTATTTTTATTTTTGAGATTACAATTTTTGTTAGATCATTTAACAGATATGAAAAGCCAATTCTCATCCAGAAGTTGGAATAGAAAGAGACGAATAAATAAAGCAAATGGTGATTAAGTCACACAGTGACATGGATGAAATGAAAACAAACACAGAGGCACCCATGCCTCTGGGGAGAGGGTACATACGCCTGCATTTCAGCTGTGAAATGATAGTGTAAGTGCGAGAGCTGCAGGGTGGACTGTGACAATGAGTGAATATAACATGTGGTTCTGTATCCACATGCATGCACTAATGCATTTATTAATATGCATATTGAAGAGATAGTTCAGGGAAAAATTAAGCTCACATCCATATTAGGATTTCTTTCTTCTGCAAGATACTTGCCACTTCTTTCATATAATGTGAGCGAGTGAGGCTATAAAGCTCCACAATAACTAAAAAGCACTTTAAAAGTAGTCCATAAGTAATTATATTTCAAGTCATCTGAAGTCACTACCGATAGCTTTACATGAGGAACATCTTGAAATTCACTAATATAATGTTCACTGATAACCTTGCCATTTGCACTTATACATATAAACACCTAAAGGATAATTAGGAACACCATACTAATACTGTGTTTGACCCCCTTTCACCAGAACTGCCTTAATTCTACGTGGCATTGATTCAACAAGGTGCTGAGAACATTCTTTAGAAATGTTGGCCCATATTGATAGTATAGGATCTTGCAGTTGATGGAGATTTGTGGGATGAACATCCAGTGCACGAAACTCCCGTTCCACCACATCCCAAATATGCTCTATTGGGTTGAGATCTGGTGACTGTGGGGGCCATTTTAGTACAGGGAACTCATGTCCAAAAACTAATTTGAAATGATTCGAGCTTTGTGACATGGTGCATTATCCTGCTGGAAGTAGCCATCCGAGGATGGGTACATGGTGGCCATAAAGGGATGGACATGGTCAGAAACAATGCTCAAATAGGCCGTGGCATTTAAATGATGCTCAATTGTCACTAAGGGGCCTAAAGTGCACCAATAAAACATCCCCCACAACATTACACCACCACCACCAGCCTGCACAGTGGTAACAAGGCATGATGGATACATGTTCTCATTCTGTTTACGCCAAATTCTGACTCTACCATCTGAATGTCTCAACAGAAATCGAGACTCATCAGACCAGGCAACATTTTTTCAGTCTTCAACTGTCCAATTTTGGTGAGCTCTTGCAAACTGTCGCCTCTTTTTCCTATTTGTAGTGGAGATGAGTGGTACCCGGTGGAGTCTTCTGCTGTTATAGCCCATCCACCTCAAGGTTTTGCATGTTGTGGCTTCACAAATGCTTTGCTGCATACCTCGGCTGTAACGAGTGATTATTTCAGTCAAAGTTGCTCTTCTATCAGCTTGAATCAGTTGGCCCATTCTCTTCTGACCTCTTGCATCAACAAGGCATTGTCCACAGGACTGCCGCATACTGGATGTTTTTCCCTTTTCACACCATTCTTCTGGTTGATTAGATAATTGCATTAATGAGGAATTGAACAGGTGTTCCTAATAATCCTTTAGGTGAGTAAAAAAAAAGTAAGTAAATAATTAGCTGAATAAATAAGTGTAAATAAAATAAAAATCCAAATGTTAAGTCAAAATAATTAACAGGTAGCTAAATAAAAAAAACAAACTGCCAAATAAATAAATGCCTAATTAAAAATATTAATAAAGCAAGCAAGCTGTAAAGAGGAGCCGTTGTTTGAGGTGAGGTCAGAGGTGTTGAGAATGGGTTCATGCCCTAAAATGCACCCCGTCTCTGTCTGTCCACGAGGACTGTGTGCAATCCTTAGTGAGTCTCTCCGTGGCTAAGAGCTGAGGTCTTTCTGCTGATGCAGCATTGCACAGGTCAGCCAAGCCCAGTCTGTGCTTCTGATCTGCAGAAAGGTTCTGCTCCAGTGCCTGCTGCAAATCTCCCATTAGAAAGGCCCGCAAAGGACCTCATACACAAGCCTCTGCAGCAGAAACACAAACACACACAGACCATCTTCTGCAGTGTATCCATACACATGTAAACATGCCATTTTTAATGAACAGTGAGGTCAACTAGAATTTATCTAGATGCATTGATTTATTTTTGGTTTAGATTTTTTTGCATGCTACAGATGCATTTAGTGTTTGATGAGTCACTCAATCGCACTATTTTTCTAAGCATCTTATACTCTGAGCGTTAAATTTTAAACAACTTAAGAAATACTTTTAAAAGGTTTAAATGACTTTAAAAAAAACCATCCTGAGAACCCTGCATTCTGTTTAACTCTATTGTGCTACATCTAGCAGTCATTCAGACAAACCCACCCACTATTTTTTAAACAAATTTTCTGCTCCTTAGCTCCTACATTTAATAGCATATATTCACACTATCAACCAAAAACGAATGGCCCCACAATACAAAACACATTTTACATCATGATACACATTTGTACCAATATATCTATCTCCGTTATATTTGAATCAGAAATAGAAAAATTAAAGTACATGGATACTGAGGTATGTATGCGAGTGCAAGGTTTCTCAGAAATAGCGCATCATGGAAGGCCAGCACCGTGCTAGTGCTAATAAATGGTAGCCATTAGTTACTGACCCTAACTAAGACTGACATGTTCAGATGCGCTAGTTAAGTGGCTGTGAAGAAATAAAGCAAAAAGACATGTAAACACTGTGAAAGAAGTAAAGCAATGTATACTTCACATAGAATCACACCTTATATGCGTCTTTAATGAACCGCCCACTGAAGGCAGCTAGATTAAAGGTCACTGCTAAATTAAGTTGGCAATGTCTAGACAAATCTACCAGTGGATTCATCTTCGCAATTCTGCTCTTCTAAATGGCATTTGAGCATCGCATACAGATTTAGCTCATGGTAAATGTGGAAAAACAGCCCGCCTGTAATGTAAGTAAGAATCAGTACTGAAAACATGGGGAAATGGGGAATAATTAAAAAAGCAACAACAAACAGCAAAGCTAAAGCTAAAGCAAAGCAAAAAAAAAGAAAATCTGATTAGTTTACCAGCTGTTCACCAATCTAACTGACTGAATCGGGAAAGGGAGAAATACAACAATGAAGAAAGGACACAACAATGGTCCACCTGAAGGCAAGGATGGAGATTGCCAATATAAGGTCTTCAAACCCAAAGCCAGAGGCTAATTTCATTCATTCAATCCTGCAATCTCGTAAGGGCACTCTTAAAACAACACATTCTCAGGGAGACTGAAAGAGGAATGAAAGCAGAAATGGGAGTTGGAGAAAGCTAAATGGAAGACAACATTAAGGACAATATTGATTCTGTCCTTCCAAGCATGACATCATGGTCAATAAAGCGCCTACTTTCCCTTAATGGCGTTGCCTGGGCGATGGATGGAGCACTTTTCCCGAGTTGCCTCAACAACAATGCTGTAAAACAACACACCGTGCCCTTAAATTTACTTTTATAGCCAACAGAAAATAAACTTCCTGTCAATAGTAATTTCTGCAGGTCAGAGTGTTGGCCTTGTTGAGAATAACAGTATAAGAGGTACCGCCGTTGACAAGGACGTGAGACTCAAAGCTGGCACATCCATCACAAGCTTTAGATGAATAAAATGGAGTGAGTAGTTAAGGAACTTGAACTTTATGAGAAGTAAAGCGAGGCGGTGCAACTAAAAGGTTTGGAAAAAGATGACAGCACATCATGCAGAGATATTAAATACACATTATATACACAAGAAAGAGAAAAGGCAAAAAAGGAAAACGAAGCCCTCCCTGGTTGAAGCTAATAGATCATCATATATGAAGAAATTAACTCCACCCTGACTCCCACTCCCTCGCTTACATGCATGATTAATTGCTTTCATATAAAAAAGAGAAAGAAATATGAAAAAATGTGCTCAGAAAAAGAGGCAAATGGATCCAGACAAAGCACAGACAGGTCTGTGCCCCAGTTTGACTGGTGATAAGACAAAATTCTCATTACAGCACAGCTTCTCTGTCTTGTACTGAATTAATCAAGAGTTTTTACCTCAGCTCATAAACTTGGCCGGGCCGTCACATGGGTTTCATTTGAACATTGTGGAGGATGCATTTATCCCCATCTCCATAGAAAAATTAAAATCTAATGTTTAAGTCAGAGGAGAACAAATGTTTTGAATAAATAATGTTGTACATTGTTTAAAACCTAACCTGAACTACCTAACCTGGGCTCATTTTTAGTTCATTTAGAGAGGTGCTGATGTTTATGTTCATGTATCTACAGTGCATGAAAGAAACTTGTTTTGCTTGAACACCATAGCTAGAACATGTTTTTTTCTATGGATTTCAGGCTTAATAACTTGAAAAGCTAATCGCATTGATGTTAATATTACCTGATATTCAGGCCAATATTCAATAATTTAACATTCATGTTTATTTACATGGTGTAGTAAGTAGGGATGCGCCAAACGACTTCATTAAAGGGCACCTATTATGGAAAATTCACTTTTGCATGGTGTTTGAACATAAATGTGTGTTGGCAGTGTTTGAGCAAAACCACCCTAGAATGATAAAAATCCACCCATTTATTTTTATAGATATAAATTTTTATATTTTTAAAGATATTGTATTATATTATATAATATGTATTATATATTGTATTTAAAGATATTGTTTGTGTTTATTCTGCCGGAGTCTCTTCGTCATCTGGGTCTGATCAGAGACTATTTATATATTCCGATTCAAACATGTACGGCTGAATGACATTCAAAACAGCGGGTCTCTCACTCTCGCCATTCTGCTTACCGACTGCCATGGGTCTGCAAGTGACACCCTTGTCCAAAGACAGGGCGGGGATATGTAGCTCATTTGCATTTAAGGTTGTATACACCAAAACAGCTCATTTTAAAACAGGCCCCAAAAATGACATTTTCAAATGGTTATAATAAATTAACTGTGGGGTATTTTGAGCTGAAACTTCACAAATACATTCTAGGGACACCCGAGACCAATATTACATCTTGTAAAAAAGGGTCATAATAGGTGCCCTTTAACTAAACAGAAATTGTGTTAGTTGGCATGTAGTTGCAAAGTTACTTTTAGTTAGGACAGTGTCTGAAGTGGACAATCAAAATAAAATGAGAAAAGGAGAAAAAAAGGTACAAGAAATCAAACACATCAGGTTCAGACAAAAGATCTTTCAACAAAACTACTTTCACCTTCTACTTATTACTGAGGAGTTTACAGTATTCAGCGTTCAGCATACCTTCATTATAGACAGTTACTCATCAGAACGCAGATTATTTCTACGTTTTATGGATGTCAATTGATTAAAACAATGAATCATGTTCTCTGCGTTAGCATGCATTATCTTGAATCTGATGAATATTAACTGGCAACAGACCAGAGCTCGTCTTCTCATTAACAGTGTTTCTCTCTTACTGATTATATTTCATCCCTGTTGAGGATACATTTTAAAATGAATTTGACTGGTAAATAGGATTGCTTGTGTGCGTTGGTGCTCTTATTCCAGTCTTTTAAATATTTCATATCAAATAAATAAAGGTTTGTACTGATGTTATTCATCAGGTCTCACACATTACGGAATCGGTCACTTGTTTCAGATGAGCACTGACACCCTGTGTTTAAATAATGACATGTGCTTTCTCAGATCGGCTTGTGTTAAATTAAAACTTTGTGTTCCATTGAGTTCTGAAATTCTCCCAGATTTTGAAGTTTTTATAAGTGGCATTCAGTCAACTAGTTGTGGTATTTCAAAACGGAAGTGCATTACAAAGCTCAGTGCAAGTAGTCCATAGTAGACATTTTCAAAACTGGGTACTCTGTTAAATACCTTCTGGAGACACTAATTTCAGACAGGTGATCTGAGCTCTTTAGTGACTGTTGGTAGAGTAAATGTGTGCATTGATAGTCACCGCTGGTTGAGTTCCTCTTGTGCCTTTCTCCTCTCTTCCGCCAGGCCTTTCTCCAGCTCTTCAGTGATCTTCCTTCTCAGTTCAAACTCATTCACTAAACAGAAAACAAAACGTAGACATTAGATGTTGAGCTACTGCTAATACACTTACTCCTGAGTGTTTGAATGTGTTGATGCATGTCATAGAAGGTCATAAAAAGGAAATGCCCAAGGATAACCAAGTTGAATATTTTCTTGTACACTTAAAGTTTCCATAACATTTTAGTTTAGGGTCCAAATCTCACTATTAACAAGTGGCTTATTAGCATGCATATTATTAGGATATTGGCTGTTTTTTAGTGCTTATAAAGCACATATTAATGCCTTATTCTGCATGACCATTTTCTACATCCCTAATCCTACCCAATACTCAAACTTAATTACCTTACTAACTACACTGTAAAACAAAATTGTGGCAACTGATTACAAGCAATGTTGTTAATTCAATTCAACAACTTAAAATTGACTAATAATTAATCAAATTAATTATTTTAAGTTAAGTTAACCATTTAAAATGAGTAAAACGTACATTTAAGTCACCACTATGGTGATCAGTGTTTGTTTTAGGTTTGTTTTAAAATTATGCTTTTCTGCTTCAGTGATTCTGCTTGTTAACATCAGGTGTCTTCAATGTTGGCAATATAAATAAAGAAGTTCTTAATCTTTGACGTCTGTCTGTTATTCAGATATGTTTGCTAAATTTTTTGGTGTAAGCTTTTCTCATTTTGAAAATTTAAATTGAACTTAAGGAATAATTTGATTAATTATTACTCAATTCTAATTTGTTTAATTTAATTAATAATATTGCTTGCAATCTGTTGCCACAATTTTATTGATTAGATAAAGCGTATTCGTTTTTTCAGTGTATCAATAAGCAGTAATTAGGGGTTTATTGTGGCAAAGGTCATAGTTAATAGTGAAGAATTGGACCCTAAACTAAAGTGTGACTGAAGATTCTTTAAGGCAGTTTGTACTTGTTTTTAAAGAAGTTTGTAAGCAATATAGTGAGGTAAGATATTATTTTCAGCCCTCAAGACATCTCGGTCTTATGAGGCAAAGCAAAAAAAAAAACTTTCAAACACAAATCAAAAAGCTAAACTTCTCACAACTTAGTGTTGTTATCAACAGTCACAGTCAAACATGTCAGTGTGTGTCCTGTTCTTTATCTGGATGGTTAATTGTCTGTGAAAGCACAGCAGAGATATGAAAATGGACAAACTCGTAGCCTCCAGGCGAAAAAAGCAGCAGTACAACAGCACTCCAGAGGCCTGGAGCTAATGCATGACAGGAAGTCCAAGTGTTACAGATGGAGATACAGCCTTAGTTTGTGTAAACCACCAGCATTTGCTCTAAAAATAAATATATAAATAAATAAAAGTACTAAAGCAATCATTCCCCACAGACACATTCAAGTCAAATCTTTTGGCACAAATCCAAATCAAGTCTTTCATGGCAAAGTCTAAAAGGAAGCATATGGTTTTACTTCAATAATAAGATCATATTTATCCTTAAAATTAAGTACTTTTGAAATTAAGTATGTATTATTCACTCAGTAGGCAAGTTATGGATCATTTACCTATAGAAAAACCTCACTGAACAAAAGCACAAATGTCTTAACTTGCCCTATAGTTAATAAAAGTACTAACTACTGTATGGTAATCAATATTTGATGCACAATATATGAGAAAAACATTATTGCAGACATACTGTAAATATTAAAGATGACTAGATGGAGAATAGTCTCTAATCTGAGGTGAATAGAATTTAAAAAACATCAAATAATTTGTAAAAAATCAGAATAAAAATAAACAAAACAAAACTTCTGTGACATACTAAGTGAGACTTGAGATTTGACACCCCAACATTGGATAATTTAATAGATGTTTTTAAAATTATATGTGTTTCTTTTTATTTCTTTCCTATTATGCGATTTTAAAGGCTGCTAATTTTGTTTTGGATGTCTCCTACAACAGATTTAAATGCATTTTAAATGCAAGTTAAAAAAAAAATTCTCAGAATATACAATTCACATTACCTACATTTCTCAAAGATTCTGAAAACGGTTCGTTCAAAGATTCGGTCTCTCAAATGAGGCCGAGAGCCGTAAAAGCGAGTAGTTAGTTGTTGAGATGTCGATAACACAATTTTCAGCATATCCACTTTGCATGCACTTCCACTTTGCAAGAGTTTGTGTTGTAGAGATGACAATAACACTATTTTCAATAAGACTATTTTCAGATAAGACTACATCCACTTCCACTTGAAGTGCAAAGTGGATACGCTGAAAATAGTCTCATTGAACATCTCTGTTTGAGGACGGGTCAAAATAGACATTTGTTCCTGAACATTTTTTCCGGATTTGTTTCAAGTGGAAGTGGACGTCCATGCAAAGTGGATATGCTGAAAACGGTCTCATGGACATCTCAACACAAACTCTTTCCGGCCTCAGTGACAACTACGATGTTTGAGGGCGGGTCAAAGTAGCACATTTGTTCCCAGAAAGCCAATGAAGAACATACAGTAGGCTGACATTATGCAAATTGGAATTTTTCTGACAAATCGTTTGGCAGCTCAGAATTGATTATTTCTTTTAGGAGACAATTACTTTATTTGTCATGCACTTTGCAGACCTTTCACATTCACAAAAATCTATATTACACACTGTCTGCATGGATGGTAATATTCGAAAAAAGCACTTTAATATACTCAGGAAAGGAAAGTAGTAGCAGCTTTCAGTAGTTTAAAGTGATGTTTCATAAACAGCCGCGGAAGGAGTAGTCAGGCGCCATATGGTTCGGTTAATAACAATGTTAATTTTAGAAACAATTTGAGACTGTAAAGGCAAGAGAGGAAACCTGTTGGGAAAGAAACACTTAAAAGTTATCACTTACACCAACCCTCCTTCAAGACTAATGAGAAATATTCCTGTTACCGTGACGATGCCGAAGAGGGAAACAAAATTAATGTGTGGACGCTGGCAGAACATTTATCAAACAGCAGGGTAACGTAATGGATACAGGCAGACAGGTGCTGTTTAACCTCAATCCCACAAGATACAGTACCATCAAATTAAAGATATGGTGTAAAATAACAGAGATTCTTCACGGGAAACACATCTGATCTCTACCTGTAAAACAGGGCGATCCGATTTGTCTATATAACGGTTTCCCTTCCACTTTTTGATCTGCAGTCCGTAAAATCAAAGAATTATTAGCGCATACACAAAAGCTTCATTTTGAAAAAAATGTCAATGAGCAGAGGTCTATATTTATGTATGTATGCATGTGTGTATATATATATATATGTGTGTATATATATATATATATATATATATATATATATATATATATATATATATATATATATTAAATGATTAAATTCTGATTAAATCAATAATTTTACACCTAAATGTAATTTAAATTTGGATAAAATTTAGAACCAACTAAAACCACACATATACCAAAATTGCACTATTCCAGTTGCCTTAAATAATGAATATGTATATTTAAGTAAAAGAAATGGTTACATATTTCATAATAAATAAATACAATACATACATCTGTATATTATATTATTATATAAAAATATTTAGAAATATTATTTATATATATATAGGGCTGTGCAAAAATGAATTGCGATTAATCGCATTCAAAATAAAAGTCTGTGTTACATAATATATTTGTGTGTGCTGTATATAATTATTTTGTATATATATAATACACACACATGCATGTATATATTTTAGAAAATGTGTTATTCCTATATAAAATATTTATATAATATAGATTATGTATTTATATATACACCGAATTAAGCGCAAATAATTCTTAAATATATACATGCATGCATATACATAATAATTATATACACAAAATTCCAGAAAAGACTTATTGTAGGGTCACTTATTAAATAAATAAATGTTATATATTATTAGTTATATTTCTTAATATTTGTATATAAGAATATAATATACAAATGTATGTATTTTATTTATTTATTATGAAATATGTAACCATTTCTTTTACTTAAATAGTACTTATACATATTCATTATTTAAGGCAACTGGAATAGTGCAATTTTGGCATATGTGTGGTTTTAGTTGGTTCTAAATATTATCCCAAATTTAAATGACATTTAGGTGTAAAATTATTGATTTAATCAGGAAAGTAGTATGAATGATTCACAAACAGATGTTATGCACAAATACATGCCGACACACAGTTCAGTAAATGAGACCCCCTGTTTCTTAGCTTCTCAGAATCGTTCTTTTTTTCTCTTTTTCTTTTCCATCAGGCTTAAGACTTTTCTACAGTGTCGCACATTTATTCAGGCTCTAGGTTCCCATAATTCATTAATTTAAACTGGGCTTTAATATTTAAAAAGGATAAAGGAGTTCTGTGGATTCAAAGGATAACCAGCTCGTATGTTAAAACATCATCTGAGAGTCTTCTGGGGCTTTTTCGCAGGAGGTCACTGAGAAGTTCAGAACGACATTAACCGTCTGGGTGCCCGTGTCACTCCTGAGTGAGAACAGTAATCCTTAAAGATGAAAAACTCATCATCTTTAGATATTTCTCTCTCTTTCACTCCCTCCATCGTGCTCTCTGCAGAAATTTGAAAAAGTAGCTTGCGGGCAGTCGAGAGAGAGATAACAGACAGAGACAAATTGCGTGTCTCATAAGATGTTTCATTAATCTCCCAGACCTGAGAAGGGGAGGGGCTAATCTAAACCATTACATCCTCCTCACGATCCAACTTAAACGAGCATCGACGTATTTCTACATGCATGAAGAGACTCCCAGGAATATCAAACAATGAGATCCTTCTTAGTCTCATCCTACACTTTCATCTTCTCAGATTTCATGGAAGTTTTCATGAAACTACATGCAAATGGGGCAAAAAAATCATTTCCTCAAGGAGCTACTTAATATGTAACGGAAAGAAGTGTATGTTTATGTATGGCTGAGACAAAGAAGGATTTGTGTGCTGGTAATTACAGCGTAATGGAAAGCGGTGTGTGGGCCCTGCATATGAATATTCATGGTACGCTGAGAACGTGTAGGAGGATCAACCTTGACCACTGTCTAATCACCGTGCACAGGGACTCTGCCGTGATTTAGTGACGGACTCGATCGTCCACAGCTTCTCTTAATACCTCCACTCGTGGGCACACATAATCAATGTCCCTCATTAAGGTCACAGCCTTTGACCTCAGAGAATAAGCTGAGCCTCTTAAGGCAAGAAGAGCTGTGACAAAGAGACACAATTTAAGAAGTGAGTCATCATCAGCAAATGGCACAGCATTAAATTTAGTTGAGGCTTAATCTTTCAGTATGGTCATTTTTAAAAGAGGCAGATAGACTAAGTTTCTGTAAGCATTGTTTGGTAATTATCCATCATTTCACAAAAGAAAAAATAGTTCAACATTATGAAGGTGAATAATTCGGGAACATATTTTTTGTGGGGGGGGGGACTATTCTGCCCTACAAAACGTAGAAACTGCACGTGCTGTCGAAAATGATGATCAAAATCAGGTCTCAGACCACAATCTGTGACAAACATGTTTGCCTCAACTATGCTAAAATTTTTGCTATGCTATTACTGTTTTTCTAAAAATTAAATAAGCCTTTAAAAGCTTAATTAAACAAGCATTCAATTTAATAAGTCTTTTTCTATTATTTAAATGCTGTATGCAAGACAATAAAAGAAGAAATACAGAAAATAAGTAAGAAAAAATAAGTATGAAAATAATATGTAATCCTAATGACATGAAGTTCATTGTTTAATTGCTTTCAAAGATTGCAAAATTATTCAAAACAATAAAACCTGGAAACTGAAAATCTGTACTTTTTCCTCATTTTCATAATTATTATTATTATTTCAGCAAGTGACAGATGTATAGAAATGTAATGTTCTATACGGCAGTTTTTTAATTAATAAAAAATAAATAGCAAAATAATAAAAAATAGGGCTGTCAAACGATTAATCGTGATTATTTTTTATGAAATATACATGCATAAGTAAATGTAATAAAAAAAATGTTTTTTTAAGGCTGTCAAATGTTAATCTGCATTTTCAAAAATATATGTGGGTGCACTGCAGTATAATTATTTTTGTATGTGTATATATATATATATATATATATATATATATATATACACAAAATAATTATACGCAGTGCACCCACATATATTTTTGGATGTCGATTAATCATTTGACAGCCTTAAAAAACATTTATTTTAGACACATAGAACCATATACAGTATATATATATATATATATATATATATATATATATATATATATATATATATATATATATATAGGCTGTGCAAAAGTTAATTGTGATTAATCGCATCCAAAATAAAAGTCTGTGCTTACATAATATATTTGTGTGCTGTATATAATTGTTTTGTATATATAAATACCTATGCATGCATGTATATATTTAAGAATTATTTGCGCTTAAATTCTGTGTGTATGTACAGTATGTATATATATATATAATATATATATATATACACACATACATAATCTATTATATAAATATTTTATATATGAATATATAAATATATGAATATATGAATATATATATATATATATATATATATATATATATATATATATATATATATATATATATATAACAATAAAATATAAAATGTTTAAGCAAGTTTCCCTACTTTCAAAGGGTGTGTGATGAGAATTACAGGGTTATGCTATTCACTGTCATTGTATTACATAATCCCAGAATACATATTTATAGTGAACACAAAAGTGTTACTGTCATCATTATACCAAGGGAAAGCGCGAGCCAGCAAGAAAAACGAACACGTGGGAGAGAGAAACCATGAGACGGATTGAGATGTAGGGAGTTTTAGATAGACGGATAGAGAAAAAGCAAGTGTGTGTGAGAGAGCCACCACGGTAGAGCTCATTAAGCAGATCTGTGTCTCATTAACAGGGAGCTGTCTCGTTATGTGTGATGCGGGCGTCTCTTTTTCCCTCTCTGTAAGTAGAGCCAGTTCATATAATGTCAGCTCCAGCCCACAGACTCTGCAGGTTACACCACTATTATGGGCCGAGAGGGCGTGCACAGAGATTTCCACACGTATTTGAGCTGACAGACACTGTTTCAATACATATTAGATGAGCTTAATTATGTGGAGGTGGGAGCAAGGAATCTCACAGCTCAGAAAAAAAAAGACAAGACATGAAGGAAACGTCCAAGTCCATTTTTAGCATATGCTGTGTGTTAAAGTAATAAATTCACAACGTGATTAAAAAAACATTTAGCCCCAAAACAGGAAATGCACTCAAGAATCTGCTAGAACGACTGGCCCAAAATACAAGAGCACCAAACCCAGTCTTAGATTGCATACTTTATCAGGACTTCTAGGCACTGTTTACATCTGGTATTCACAAGTGGACGATGCTAAGTGCAGGTGTAAACTGGGATCTGGGAACAAGATATTGATTGCCAGATATTTTAGCAAAGCTACATAAATCAACGTACCAAACGTTACTGTGTACATTGTTATCAAACTGAGCAAAACAAGGGCATCGTTTGGGAAAGATTTATAGTAAAGCCAAAAGTGACTCTCATTCTTTCCTAATAGGCATCTCAGTTATAATCGCTCAAAACTGCATCTAAACTTCCGATTGAAAGATCTATGAACAAAGTCTTACTTCATAATGAGAAGCAAAGCGGTTGCAAATGTGATCGGATCGACACACTTTTGGGAGGACATGCTGTTCGAGGTACCTTGGAGGCTGAACTGGCTTAAGTGGAGTTCCTAATTACAGCATTGATTCATTAACTCTATTACAAGTTAGAATTAATCGTTTCATTAGCACTCAGGCACAAGCTATGAATCATAATATGGAAGGATCCAGGCCCACTCACTAACATCAAGAGGACTAAACTTTTAGGAAAAAATAAAAAAATACTGTTAATCTAATTTTTAAAAATCCATATGGTGGTAGATTAAATAAATCTCAATCATACTGGAGACAGCATGTGCGCATTTCTGATTGATGTGCTTCGTTCTTGCAGAAAACAGGAAAATACACATAAAAAAATTATTGAAACCGATAGTTCAGCCAACGACTACTCATCCTGCTGACTTTTGTTCATCTTCAACGTACAAATAAATACATTTCTATTGAAACCTGAGAGATTTAAGTCCATCAATTGAACATCCATTCAACCAAAACTTTGATGCTTCATAAAGACATCAGAAAAATAACCCATACAAACTATGACTTGTAATCAAACTTAATGCACTTTTAAAAGCATTCTTGAATATTTGATGGAATGAAGGAAAAATATCTTCATTTGTGTTTTGAAGAAGAACAAAAGTCTTATAGGTTTGGAACGACATTAAATTAAGACGGAATTTAGATTTTCAGATGAACTTTTCAGATGAAGTTTCTCACAGTCCCTGCCACATTATAATGCATTAACTTTTTTTTTTTTTTAATTCTGTACAACAATGACTACTATGGATGTTTTTATATTCCAGAACACTTTTTCCATCCAGTGTTTAAGAAAATTATTCTCTCCATATACTTTGTAGAATTACCCAGAATGACTTGATGTGGAATATTACCCCTTCACAATGGTGTACCAACACATTTAACCCACTAATGGTCTTCCTTTATGAGTTACGTCCTGAGCCTTCCCGGTCAGAAGTGACCGGAGGCCTAAAAATGAAACTTCTTCCATCCCAGTAAAAGCAATGCAATTTGTTTTTGTTCTATAATATTTATTCCTTTTAATTTAGTATTTTGAGACAATTTAATTGAATTTATTAATATTTGTGCAATATTTATGGTCTATTTTTTCAATGGAAATATATATTTAGAGAAAAATATATGTTTTTCTTTTTTTATTATGAATGCAGTATTTTTGTTTAATATAGAGTCTAGGCCTTCAGAAAAAAATATTTTTGAAGAAAATTAGCACCATTTGGTTGCAGTATAAAGAAAAAGCGTAGAATCATGGTGTAACAACTAGATAGCATGTACAGCTCTCTATGGAGATGCACGTGAATTCACCAGCTGTTTATGAACACATTATTATTATAATTTTTTTTGGTGGTGGTGGTGGTGGATTTGAATATACAGTTGAAACAATCTCAAAAACTATTTCTTATTTAAAAAAAAGTGAATTTTTGTGTTTGTCAATTTCCAATTAATTAAATTCTAAACATACTTTCTGTAATCATTAAAAAAAAAAATTTAATTTCCAATTCATTTCCTATGGGTCTGGTCATTTCTGACCAAAGACCACCAGTGTGACTATTTTTTACGACCACTTAGCATGCTCGGATCATTACCTCAATTTTTTTTGTATTCACATAGCAAATGCCAAAAAAGTCACCAAGTATCATAACCTTCCAATAAAGCTGTGATTTTTAATAATTCAAATTATTCGGTCAGAAGTGATCGAGGACCATCAGAGGGTTAAAGTGCTTACAAGATGCAATTTACCCGAGGAGCATCATTAACGCTCGTGAATGACAGGCACTGAAGTGCACTGTGCAATATGTGTGAAACACCTCGAGTGTAATTCACGAGCAAACCACATGAACACATGTATGTGTGTACGCATTACGTTACAGAACAATCCAACTCACCAGTAGGAGGTGGTGGAGGAGAAGCCACAGGTTCGTCTACGCTCGGAGGAGGGTGCGGGATGGTTTCGGCAGCAAAAGCGACAGGGGTGTCAAAGTCAGCTGGAGGGGAGGGGACGGTTATTTCCACAGGTGGAGCAGAGACAGGGTCAGCAGCAGTTTTAGTGATAGGATGAGTAGGAATGGATTCTACAGGGGGAGGAGGTGTGAAAAGATCAAAAGCAGGAGGGCCTGGGACAGAATCAGCAAGGGGAGGAAGGGGTCTGGGTTTGGAGGAGTGAGGTGGGGTAATTATTTCCACAGGTGGAGATGCTGTTATAAGCTCAGCTGTGGAAGCAGGTGGAGAAATGGACTCACCTGCAGGGGTTGATACAACACCCACTGGTGCAGCTGGTGCTGCCTCTACAGGAGGAGGAGGTGCAGGAGTGGTCACTTGCTCAGGGAGTTTTACATACCCTGGCAAGGGAGGTGGTGGAAGGGAAGTAACAGGGTCAGATGGAGGAGATATGGGCACCAGTGCTGGCAGAGGATCAACCACAGGGGGAGAAGGAGGAGGGGTTCTGCTGGGTGCCTGGGGTCTCTGGTGGGCCTGAGGGTTCCCTCATGCGGTCGATGACCTTCTCTGAGAGCTGAAGAACAGAAATGAAGAAAACAAATGTCAGTGTTGTGATGGTGACAATATTCTTGCTCATTCTCAGTTTCAAACAGAATGTAAAATAAATTCACATGTGTATTGACACCTTTTTTTAGGACGGCATGTCTTATAGATATAGGCCTTATAGCCAATAGTATTTAAATAATAATAGTAAGTTGCTGGATTTCACTCAGGATTGAAATTGATTTTAATTCTTCTGAGTATATGAAAGTGGATTTTTTAATAATTATGGTGGCCAAGAGAGCTTGCGACTAGAATGCTAATTGAAAAAAATAAAATAAAATCTGCAAATAAAGAGAACATCTTCATCAGTTTGACAACACATGATGTTGAAATAAACAAACAAATCAATCATTTAGGTCATCAACAAGACCACTGATGAATAGACATTGAACAATAAGCGTGAACCAGATTACTCACATGTGGAGGTCCCCTTGAATGATTTCCGTTGTGGTCTGTGCTATTTACAGCACATTACTGTATTTGGTTGTGTTGTGAGTATTTGCAGCACTTGTTGTCAAACTGATAAAGAAGTTTTCTTCATTTGCTAATTCGCTTTTTTCTATTTGCATGTTTTTTTTTCAGTTGCAGTGAGTTGAGCTCCCCGGCCACCATGGATAACCCTTAGTCAGGAACTTTAACAGGGGATTATTAACTTTTTATTCAAATTGAATAATAATAATACAAATAGTAATCTTAATCGTAGTAGTAATAATGCTTTAAGTAAATTAAAAAGATACATATTCACTCATTTGGTAGAGTGTGTATATATGAAGAGTTTAGATGCAAAAGGCTCTAAATGCCATTTGAAATTTTCTTCTAAAATGACCATTTTTATCAAGCTTGTATATTTAAGTTCAGTAATTTCACTTAAATGGCAATGAAGATTACCTATTAATTGTCATTTAAGTGAAATTACTGAACTTAAATATAAAAATGGTCATTTTAGAAGAAAATTTTAAATGGCATTTAGAGGCTTTTGCATCTGAACTCTTCATATATTGGGGTGTAACTATATACCCTCATGTCACGATTAATATCACTATACTGAACTCATTGATGCGATATTATGCGATAGTCCAAGACAAAAAAATGCACTGTTGAATAAAATGCTAAATTTGATATAACATTGTAAATTTAAATGAATAAGCTTGGACTTGGTGCTTGTAACCCAATGGTGACACCAGAATAAAAATATTCATGATTCTGAAGCTGAAAATACAGAATTATTTTAAATTAGTATGATTGCACGCTTTCAGTCACCAGATATATTTAAAATAATGTCGGCCACTTTTACTGGTAACATCAGAGATAAAATTTATTTTGAGTTAACTATCCCTGATAGGTTTTGCTGCATTTTTTATTGCGATATATTGTACCATATATATATACACAAACCTAATATACACATATATTATATATGTGTGTAGACTAGGCGTGATATGCAATACTCATATTTTTATATAGATTTATACAATTACAAGGGGTGCCTGTATATCTTCACATGCTGAAGACCACTGCAGTAACTAAGTTCTAATTAAAGTAAACTGAAAAACATCAGCAAAACAAATCAGTCTCTATAAAGCAAGTGGGAATAACGGCATGTTTAAAAACAAACATTCAAAACAAATAAATATAGTACCAGTATCAACTTGCATAAACTGCTGTGTGAAGGGTGACTGTTTAACCTATATGGATTAGGTTATTAGGGGTTACGGGGGGTTATGGGGAGAGGGGGTGACATTGTAATGCTTGAACTGTAAGAAGGGTCTGCTAAACTCTCCTTAGGTAGGCTTGCAATTGCATAACCTGTTTTCCAGCTTAACTCGGTTTTCCTGGTCAGCTGAAGTGAGTGTCCAAGGCAGTCAGGAACAGAATGTTTATCCAGTTAACGTTAGATAAGTTAAGACTGTTAGATGCCTTCAACACGATCCCGCGCATGCATTCAAATCACAGCAGAGCTGAATTAAAGCCGTGCGTGATGAGCATTCGACAGGTGGAGGAGAACAGACATGAGTGTCACTCACCCTTATGCCCTTCACTATCGTTATGTTCTCATTTTCATCCGATTCAAAAGACACGCGGCGCGTGCTGCTGTTAGCTCCCATTCCTGGTCAAACAAGCCCCTGCGTCTTCCACCAGCTAATTCATGTAAATCTGTTAAGTAGTTATAAAAATGTAAAGACTTGGAGAGGTAGTTACGCGAGCAGCACCACGGCCACACGTTCAAGTTTAGAAACACATAGCCTCAAACGCTTCCGCTTTTAGCCCCGCCCACCTGGCACTGGCGAAGAAAGACGACTCTCATTCGTTGAGCGCAAGAGCTTACTGTCTCTATTGGACAACACAAATGGAAGAAAAATGTACTGGATTTCACTGTCCTAATAAGCATTTCAGTATGGAGGAAAGGGGCACAGAGCGTTGATGCCGGGAAATTGTATAATATATTTAGTCTATCTGAAGCTATTTCATTCTTAAGTTGGAGAAATGAGAAATAGTTGAGTTCAAATGTTTTTCATTTGATTGAGTTGTCACTAGGTAGCCTGGTAAATAAGCAGAATATAAGAAGTAGTTTATTTGTCAGGCTGAAGACTCATTGGGGCGGATGAAATTAAACAAACAAACATTAAACACACTTTAAAATATTTATTAAAATATGCATCCGTTACGAGCGTCTAGGGGTCAGCTGCAACAGGAAAAAAGAAGAGTCACACTACCAGAGAGATAAGGGTTTAGCGTCAGGGGCAGACAAGAAGGCCAAAATAATAAAATAATCTTCTTTTTAGAAACTAAATAACCTCAAACAAAAATACAGTTTAACTTACCTAACTCCCTTAACCATAAACAAGGGAAAGAGATACAAATAAACTGGCGTCAAACCCCCTACACCCTTTAGTCTGGTAAAAAAGAGAGAGAGAGAGAGAGAATATTTACTCAAGGACAGATATGAACACAAAATATCTCAGGGTATCAGCATCCCATGCAATTAGCACAACATTAGAACTGCATCCCATGCAATTAGGCCTACTTCAATCAGTGCACTATGCACCAATTTACCATTTTTGCAAAAAAAATACAATTTCTATAGATTTTGTATAGATTCAAATTTAATCAAGAACAATAAAAAATAACTTCCAACATTGTCTATTTACTGTGTTTTTTTGCCAAGTGCAACACAGTCAGTGACACACTGGGATAGACTATGTGGTGCCTGCCTTTTGGGAAGTGAAATGCCGCTTGCCCTTCCATAGCTGTGCTCTATTCTTGAGCTTTTTGTTGGCCGCCCAGTAATGAGGGCATGCCTGCCTCCAAGTGGCGGTTTCCGACGAGCCACTGCTGTCGGCTGCACTCAAATTTCCGTGCTCATTTGCATGCCCCTTCTCACCATCCTCCTAGCACCTGATCTGGCAGAGGCACTTTACCTCATCCTGAATTTTTCCAATGAGGCCCTCCATCATCCCCCTGACCCAAATTCCCAGCCTGCTGACAATGAGCACATTAACAAACATCAACAAGTATTGGTTAATGGTTCGTAGTAACAAGTATGTGTGTGTACGTGGTAACTTCTTATGGTAGTAACTTCTGGTGTGTCTGTGTGTCAGTCACCACTGCCCCTCAAACACACATAATTTAACAAACACACATAATAAGTCAGTGCAAACAAACACACACCTGTTTTGCCCCCAAACAGGGAATGTAAACACCTCATGGTCCTTCATTTCGTTAAACCATGCTATTTTCTGAGACGTTATCATACTGTGGAAATCTCATACCATTACAACCCTACATCGGGATTTCCCCACCCCACCATGCTGTTAAAAAAGTAACTCAGTAACTTTTACTCTGAGTAAATTTTTACTTTTACTTAGACCAGTACTTTTACTTGTACTTAAGTGAAATTGTATTGAAGTAGTAGTAACTTTTACTTGAGTAAAATATTTGATTACTCTTTCCATCTCTGCTCACCAGCACTAGCCAGTAAACTCTCCTGACCTTAACCGCATAGATCTACTGCGTTAAAGTTGTGAGGGAGATGAGTTACAGCACACCCAACAATACAGATGACCTGAAGGTCATAATCAGAGCTAGCCTAGCTCATTCATCTCCCACTCATTTTTATAATTTCTCTGCTATTCTGTTTCAGTGAAGGACCACATAACATTAAAACACATTTAATTTAATTTCAGCCCACCTCTGACGGTTGGTATTGTTCGGATGAGCCCTCACCAGCTGAGCAGTCATCACTATCTCCATCCTTGTCCACTCCTCTGGCTGGGCTTTCTGGGCTCTCCACTGCAGTTGCACAAAGGGGACCTAAATTAAAAATTAAAGAGAAATTTAAAAGAATGATATTTGTTTAATGAAACTACGGCTTATGGTCTGAATGAACAGTATTCATTTCAAGTTATTTACCTGTGACAGACGGGTCTACATTGAGATCTTCAGTCATTCCCATCATGTACCAGTGGCCTGGTGTGTTGTTCTTTCCTTTGTAGACCAGAGGAAAATGTTATTACTTGCTATACTGTATCTAAACTAGGGGTTTAACAATACATCGATATGGATCAATGCATCGATCAAACGTCTAAATACGTTAACTTTATTTTGATACTCTTTACATCCTCATGTAACTTTTCTCAGCTGAAATAGATGCCTGACAAGATTGACCCTTTGTCACAAAAGCTGGTATTTTCCACTGTCAAGGCATCGCGAGCTCATGTTTTACAGCAAAAATGACAAGCACCCTTATGCCTCGTTTCCACTGAGCGGTGACGGTACGGTATCGGATTCGGTACACATTTATTTGCGTTTCCACTGTCAAAAGTTGTGAATGGTACCAAAAAGCCGAACTGTACCCGGGTACCTTTTCGTTGGGGTACCTAGCACAGTGAAAGGGTACTAAAAGGTGGAGCTAGACTCACTGCAGAACGGTGATTGGTGGACAGAGTATCGTCACTCGCGCTTGCTACAAGGGCATTAGAAGCATACAGTTGAAATATAATTCTACTGTTATTGTGTCACGAAATGTAGTTTTAAGAGTTTTTCAGGCGAGAAAGTAGTGTTTTAAAGCTCAAATCTGTGGTTTATTTATAGATTTATGATAATTTGACTGAGATCCATTCCAAGCGATCACCGGACGCTCGCGCTCGTGCCCCGCCGGGAACAGCCTTTCCGCGGCTAGTCGTTCTGATGTTTGCCGCTGACTCGGACGTCTCTGTAGTGGTTAAACATGAGATATAGTTCGTCTTGTATAAACCTAACAGGTGATCTTTGGTCTCGTGAATCTATAATTCGTTCCCTGGTCAATAGTTTTGGCAGAAGACTACGTGAAGTTTCATATCTTTGAGCACTGAAATTGTATATTTGACTGACTGAATTGTTTCTTTATGTTATTTAAGCTTTACTGTATATCTGTTTGTACCTTTTACTTATACTTGTATAATGGCTATTATTAATAAAACTGAAATTAAACAAAAAGAGATAGTTTTGTCATTTTTTTTATTTTATTACAAGATCTGTAATGTTGTTTATTGCAACATTTGTACCAATGCGATATGCATTGTATATAGCCTGGAATGTTTAATATTTTTAAATTTAAACGAAAAGAGGCAGGGTTGTGTTTTATATTTAGTTTTGTTATAAATATAACGTTACATACATGCAGTGAATCATAGGCGTTGCTTGAACCACATCTGTGTGCTTTAGAATGTTTAAAATGTATTGAAAAGAAGCAGAGTGGTGTTTTATAACATATTTCGTTTTATTGTTGCCTAAAATGAACATAGAGATAACCGGAGTCGCAGAGCCAGAGCGAGTTGAGTGCCGCGTTCAAGAACGCGCTGTTCCATTAGCAGAATTACTGGACTCGCGTCCTCGGGATCATTCTCCTGAGTCGGACTTTGCGTTGGCTTCTTGGTATTGAGAAACGCCTAATGCCAGCGCTTGTTTCTAGTGACAAACATGCCGAGAAGCAAGAACAAGATCTGCTGTCTGTCATCCATTGGTGTTAATTGTCGCTTTCTTTGTGCGAAAATGACTTCTATCGCTTCTTACCAGCAAACACCACGCCTATCAAGGGTACTGTTGGCGGTGGAAACGCAAGCCTGATCATGGTGTACCGACCCTTACTGCACTGTAACTTGTACCGTAACCCTTAGTGGAAAACGAGGCATTATTGTTTGTGAACACAACCCGAAAAGTCTGTTTTAGTGAACAAGCGCGCAGTATTCAGGTCAGGTGCTATTCACTTTGAAAAGACGCGTTAGCTGAGAGGAGTTTCGTCAAAGCTGATTAAAAGTGATCGAGGATTGATTTCAACAAACTCGATGAACCCATAATATCTTCTTCAGGGCGGAAAGGAAAATAAAAGCTGAAACTTTTACGGAATCTTGCTAAAACAGCACGTTAGTGGTGAGGGAAAAACTCTCTGTATTTATTGAGTGTAAGTTAATCACAACACATTTTGATAGGTGTCTGTCAGCTGAGGAGATTATACCAGAATTTGAGGTATCATCAGATCGTATCGTATCGTGATGAACTGTTCGATTGACACCCCTAATCTAAAAAAATAAATCCAGCGACGCGACAAAGCTGAGAAATGTTTAACTTGATGCAAATGACGGGCGATTTTCACGAGCGACAACCAATAGGAGTGAAGTCAGTGGAGTGCGTCACTCAGTGCCGAGTCTGACCGAGGCAAGTTGAACGAGAAGCTCATTTTAGCAGTCAGAAACTGTCCTATAATGTATGATATATCTCCATGTACATACAGTGGTGTTCACCATACTGACTCCATGACTGAATGGTTTCGGGAACCCAGATAGACCGGTATTTGCCCGTTTGCTGCAGTTAAATAGCCGCGATGGCAAAGAGCACTCACTGTTTCTCGTTCATCTTTAATATTATGCATTTTATGTACTGATTCCATTTATATTAAGACTTTTCCTTCCAAAATATTTGTTTGTAGCGGCAATAAAACGTCTTCCCCTACCATCCTGCAAAAAAATTAATTCGCATGCATTTTAAGGTGGACCCCATAAACCATTGTATGACTGATAGACAATAATGGTTTGACCTAAAAATATCTAAATTTAAACTACTGCAGAAACAAAGACACCTACTTCTTGAAATGCAGACTTCTCTCAGGAGGGACAGACCAGGGCGGGATGGGAGGGACCGAACCAGGGCGGGATGGGCCAAACGCTTAGTTATGGGAAACACGGGTGAAACACAAAGTCCATCAGGTGGCCAGGACGAAACACAAAGTCTATCAGGTGGCCAGGACGGTGCAAACCCCTCGGGCGGCCAGGGCGGAGCAGACCCCTCGGGAGGCCAGGGCGGTGAAGACCCCTCAGGGGTCCAGTGCGGAGCAGACCTTTCGGGTGGCCAGGGCGGTGGAAGACCCTTCGGGTGGCCAGGGCGGTGAAGACCTCTCGGGTGGCCAGGGTGGTGAAGACCCCTCAGGCATCCAGTGCGGAGCAGACCTTTCGGGTGGCCAGGGCGGTGAAGATCCCTCGGGTGGCCTGGACGGTGAAGACCCATCGGGTGGCCAGGGCGGTGAAGACCCCTCGGGTGGCCTGGGCACTGGCTCGGGACTAGACACCAGCTCGGGAACAGACACCGGCTCGGGAACAGACACCAGAACCGCAAAAGCCACAAAAACAGCCACAAACAGAAGAACAAACACTGGTTCCGGCGCTGGAACTGGCATTGGCTCTGCCTCTGAAACAGATACTGGCTCTGCCTCTGTGACAGGCATTGGCTCTGCCTCTGGTACAGGAACAGCAAAGACTGGCATCTCCAAAATCCGAGCCAGACACTCCAGATAGTCCGTCACAACCTTGGTGGCCACACCAAAGGGGATCTCTGCTCGGTCTCAGACTGGACAGACAGGGACGTGACACCTTCTCCGGGACCACCGGAACCACCAGGACAGGGATCATCTCCCAACGACCTCCTCCACTGTGGCCTCCACGGGGTCCCATCGAAACTTGACCAGTCGGGTCCCTTTAAAAAACTCCTCTCGGCGGCTCGGGAAGGGACATTGAAAAACATACCACTGGATATCTAAATTTGACGGAGTCCTTCTGTCACGAACACACACAGGGAACCGATATCCAATTGCAGCAGTTTATTGGTAGGGTAATCCAAATCTCATAGTAAGCCAGGCAAGGATCAAAAATCCAATAAGGCAGTCCAAAACAAGAAAAACAAAACACAAACAAACTTCAAAACAGACCTCCAGGGGCCTATACCATGAAGCCGGTTTAGGTGGCTAGCCAGCTATGTTTCAGTTTAGTTTGTGCCAACCCTGGGTTTTAAGTACCATGAAAGTGGTTTGTCTTTTAGCAGTGTTCATCGCCATAGTAACTTACACTGCACAGCTAACCTGGTCCGGGGCAGGTTATGTTACAGGTTAGAGATTGCAAACCGAACTTGGACCAATCAGCTGTGAGCAAAGTGACATGTCTGACGTGATAAAGTCACTCCACCTGTTTCTACTCCAAATTAAAGGTCACTATATAGCAGATAAATCGTGGCTTTTAGTAAATAAATTTGTATGGTTTAGAAATTATTTCTGTAATTATTATACCCTAAAACAATCTCACATGTACAATTTCAGTTCATCAATTATTATTACATATATTTTAAATGAATAAGTATATAAAGGTAATATAAATACGCTATAGAATCAATACATGAAGCTATAAAATGACTACATGTGAGTTTAAATACTCAATTCTCTCTATACCTTTATCAACTGTATAAACTAACTTCACAACTTTTGCTTGCACTGATATACAGTAATGTGACTTTCTTTTAGTTGTCCTATTTCATAGACAGCTATTTTATTCTTGCGGAGTAAATTTGCTTAATCTTAATATTTGAATACTTATATTTAATAAGTGAACTGCGTTACTTTTCTTATTAGAAATTAATTTCAATGAGTTTGAATGAGTTTTACTCTCTCAGCATGTGATTGGCTGTTCGCTACTGATGTCACACCTAAACTCCTAAACTCAAGATCAGAGCCTGAGTTGACAGAGAAAATTGATGATCAGCATCATGGTACCAACAAAGCCTGGTTGGATTGGTTTGGTTTTGTCAACTCGAAACTAATCCTGCAACCCTGAGTTTGTTCAACTACCATCATGGTACAGGCCCCAGGAAAGTGACATACAACAACGACTCGTACACATACTAAGCTAAGGCTATGTTTACACGGAAACGATTCTGAAGAGCAAAAGTAGCGTTGTCGTCATCACTTTTTATTCTGCGTTTACACGAGCGTTTTGTGTGGGAAATTCACGTGCAAATGGTGACGCAAAAGTCTGTGAAATTCAATGTAGTATGCACTTCAGGCGGCTAGGAGTGCATACCATATAGCACCAAGCCCGCGCGCCTGCGTACAACCTTCACTGTCAAGCAGACTTTTGCGTTTTTACCATTTACACGAGAACCCGACGGTGGAGCGTTTTTAAGGCCCTGTTTAAACGAGTACGCTCGGCGTGAAAACGTAAAACATTTTACCGGATGTGCCTTTCGCTTACACGGCGACGGCGTTTTTGAGGCTTAAAAACGCAAAAAGGTGAAACCACCCTCCAGAGTGGAAATCTTAAAAACGCTTCACCCGTCGCGTTTCCGTGTAAACGGTAAAAACGCAAAAGTCTGCTTGACAGTGAAGGTTGTACGCAGGCGCGTGGACTTGGTGTTGCTTATAGTATGCACTCCTAGCCGCCTGAAGTGCATACTACATTGAATTTCACAGACTTTTGCTCACCATTTGCACGCGAATTTCTCACACAAAACGCTCGTCTGAAACGCAGAATAAAAATGATGAACGCAACGCCACTTTTGCGTTTTCTCTTCAGAATCGTTTCCGTGTAAACATAGCCTAAGATTTCCACTCTGGAGGGTGGTTTCACTTTTTTGCGTTTTTAAGCCTCAAAAACGCCGTTGCCGTGTAAACGAATGGCACATCCGATAAATATTTTTACGTTTTCACCCGCGAGCGTTCTCGTGTAAACAGGGCCTAACACTGACAGGGGATACACATCTCAAACAGGGTTCACAAAGAAGAGCTGGGAACAATGATAATGGGGAACAGCTGAGTGCAATGAACTGATGAGTGATAGTGACAGACAGAAATGATGGAAAATGCAGTTAAATGTGAAGGAGACCGTGAGGACGAGGACCTCTGAGTGCTAAATAAGGGAAACACAAAAAGACACTGTGGCAACATATTTGTTCATTATCCACTGTCTGTACATAACAACATGTAAAAAAGATCAGGGTAAAACAAAACCAGTTGAAAGGCTCATTAAAGCTTTATACTGTATGACTCATTATTCAGCTTTAGTGACAATATTCACAAACACCATAAAACAACCATTTTGATGTAGGGACTGACTGTTTTGGTGTAAATTAAAAATGTCCCTCAGAATATATTACCTATCAACAAACATTTCATAACATAGCCAGTTGTCAATCTTACAGCCTGTATACCACACATTAATATGATTTCTGCTTTCAACAATCAACGGAGAGTAGCATTTCTGCACATGAAAGCATGACAGCTCTTGATTTTAATTGCAACTGGCTACCTGTGCTTATTGTTGGTCAAACATATGCTCAAATCCTCTTCTGTCTGTCTCTCGTCACTTTTCCAATGCCGACAACTCTTTTCTCCAATATGAACATTGCTGTAATTAAATTCCTTCCCCATCGCTTCAGTCAAACAGTGGAAAGATGCCCATCACCTGTGTCTGCACTGCCGTCCCGGCCTGAATAAACCCATCTCAAACATCAATGACTAACTGTGCATTCATTTTCATGCTATTGATTAATATCAGGAAAGCAAACAGACAAGACCACATCCTCTGGTAATATTATACAGTATGTGTACTGGAAAGAACGAGTAATATTTTATAATGAAAAGCAACAATGTTAATTTGAATATCAATACAAGATATTTTTCAGGTTACATAGCCTCTTATATGCCTTACTGAGATTTCACCCTGCGACCAAAAAACACGCTACAAGAATACACAACCTGAGCCGAGGAGCATTTCTTCATCTACCTGTGATGAGCTTTGTGTATCTTAAAACTATCCACTCATCCATATTCATGTGTTTGCTATGCGCACATGTGGGCAGCGGTGATGAGGTGAGTCTCATTTGCATGTAAAGTGCTTTGGGTGTTACAAAAGCTCCATACAGATGCTATGACTCATTCATTCAAATTTCACATGTTTAATCAATACATCGGCAATGAGTCTCGCAGACAGTGCCGGACGGCTTTGAGAGAATGCGTATAGAGGTGAGTGTGTGCCTGATGAATAGTGACCTGCGATACAGCAAATTAACATCTATGGATGAGGATCCACTCGCCCGTGTGTCACAGCTACCCAGCGAGAAGTGCACAGGGTTGTCACATCTCCGCTAAATAAAATCAAATTTGCTACCATGTTCGTACTTCCCACAACCCTGCACACATTGCACTGTTCATATTTCATCTGCACGATAAAGTTTCCTTCCACCCACTGGGTTTGAGATTAAAATGCAGAGATGGTTGGCACACGGCCGCTGTGAAGCAGATAGGTGCGTCTAAGAAAGTTTGCAACACCATATTTTGTCTGAGCTCATTTCAATATATCCGCCCCTATGGAGAAATCATCATTCACTCGGATTCTGTCGCGAAGCCTGGCATGAAAATGAATCAACAGCAGTGCCCTTTATGCAAAGTGCACCTTCTACATCCCTCTGTGTTAAAAGTACATCATTGTGGCAAGTTGTGTACACGTTATTCCGTTCTGCTGATGGGGCGCTGTCACTCTGAGATGGCTGAGAGGTGAGAAGTTCAGGAAGTTGATGGGAAACGAATCGGTTACCTGAACGTAACCTCGGTTCTCTCTAGATGAGGGAACGAGTATTGCGTAAGCTAGCTTACGCTACGGGAAAGATTCTTCTTTGCCGAACAATTGAAGCCAAAAATTTTTATAATTTGTAATCATTGTCAACGCACTTCTCAGGTGCAGGACCTAGAGCGGGCTAACTAGCAGGCTCATTGGTTCGTTCCTGGGAAGTGCTCAAACCAATCGGAGAGCGGCGCTGAACCCGCGCCCAATGAGCGGACGACGCTCGCTTACTCACGTCAAAGCCCGCCGAAAGGGCGTGGCTTGAGTGTATATAAGCACTCTCCGTGGTTTGGAACAACGATTTATAGTGATGAAGCGAATCGCTGTTAGAGCGGGCACGGCCGGGAACGCAATACTCGTTCCCCTCATCTAGAGAGAACCGAGGTTACGTTAGGTAACCGATTCGTTCTCTCTACGAGAGGTTCTCTCGTATTGCGTAAGCTAGCTTACGCTACGGGAACCCCTGGTCAACGCCGTGCCCGGTCAGTCACCACAAGCATCCCCGGGAGGGTGGAGGGAGCAATAGTGGAGAAACAATAATAAAGGGCAGAAGCCGTTTATATGAGAATATGAGGCCTAAAGAGGCGGCCGGCATAGCGGGCCATAGTATAGGAAGTTTCCATAGAATGGAGGGGAAGATCAAGGGGCTAGCCGGTTGAAGGATTCCCCATAAAGCGTGGCTAGACGCTGCGGCGGGTTAGACCGCTAGTAATTTAGCCTGTAAGGCCGGTACTTCCAAGTTATAAAATCTGATAAAGGTGGACGGGGAAGCCTAGCCCGCGGCCCAACATTATGAAGCTGCAGACTCGGAGCCTGCATCTACAGTCCCCCACCGAGAGTCCCGCATTCTCAGACCCCTCGTTTTTCGAACACAGCGCCTCCTGCTGTTCGAAAGATCGTATAACACCCGCACACAGAGTACAGCGCACGCTTATCCAAATGCAATTAAAAACAATATGCAATATTACAGTCTCCAAATAAATGATCCAATAAATATTTGCGTTCTCTGCTTAATGCATGTGCCAAAAAAACTCATTGTTACTGATGGAAGGGATACAATTACAGATTGAACTATCTTCTGAAAAATAGTATGTGATATTAGATTGCTACAATGTTTGTTTTTTTAATTCAAATTCCAATTTTTCTTTCATTTCAACCTATAATGGTCTAATTAACATTACCATGCTAACATTACAAAATCTGTTTTTTGATATTTTGAATGTGAAGCAAAACAAATCAGAATAGACAAAACTCCAATAATAAAACAATTCTGTACTTTATTTAATGATCACCTAAACATCATCTTGCTGTAGGCCTAAAGAAAAAAATTGTTCGTGACTTTACTTTTCGTCTTCAGTTGCATTAAAAAAAACTCATTTATAAGTCGCTTTGCATAATCATAAAATGATATGTTGCTGGGTTCGGTAGGGGCAACTCCATCAATGTATGGTGTAGGCTACCCTGGAATAGCCTACAGCTATAGCTATCAAAATATTTTCAGGGGGAAGAGGGCAAAAAAACACGGCTCAAATCTTGTTACAAACTATCTTTACAAATATTAAACGGACTATTCATATGTTGTATCGTTGAGCTAAATTAGTTTTATTAAAAAGTAAATCAAACGAGTAGGCTACTACGATTCGCTAAATAAAATTGAAGATAGCCTACTCACGTTTTGGCTTAAGTTCTTCACATGTTCTTCACATGTTTATCCGATACAGTTTGATAGGAGGCGCTGTCTCGAAAAACGAGGGGTCTGAGAATGCGGGACTCTGGGTGCAGGGGGACTGTAGATGCAGGTCTCCGAGTCTGCAGCTTCATACTACTCCTGCGGCCACACAGATATCATGAATAGAAATACCACAGGACCAAATACCTAGGTCCTGCACCTGAGAAGTGCGTTGACAATGATTACAAATTATAAAAATTTTTGGCTTCAATTGTTCGGCAAAGAAGAATCTTTCCCGTAGCGTAAGCTGAGCTTACGCAATACGAGAGAACCTCTGATAAGAGAACCAAGCTTAGCAACAAACTGAATGGTTCTGTTTCTGATAGAGTGCTCATCTATGGGCCAGAAAAGGGGGCGTGGCTTACATTTTTACTGAGTATTTACTTTTGGAATTCAAATGGAATTCTTGATTCTGATTGGTCACTTTCATTTAACTAGACAGGTTTTGTTTTGCCATAATGACCAGTCAAACATTATAAATTATGTGTTTGAATTAGTGCTGTAAAAGATTAACATGTGTGTGTATATGTGTATTATTATATTTATACATGTCCGTAGGTGGGTGTGTGAGTAATATAGACACATATATTATGTAAACAAAAACGTTTATTTTATATGTGATTAATTGAATGTTTAAATGCTTAATTCAGCAAGTGATGTGTACAGTTATAAACTGTACATTTTGGCAAGTGTAGCCGGTCATCCCAGCATTCTGACAAATGGGCACATATTGTGCCCCATGTACACAATACATTGCAGAAATATTAAGAGAACTGTTCTATAATAAACATATAAACACTAATGTACACTACGACTAAGATGGATTGAATGTGTGTGAAGATGTTAACGTCTGGACATCTCATTAGATCTAAGCAGGTAAACACAGAAACCTTTTTCATGACTAGACATTACAATTCATGAGAGCAATTTGCCCTTAATGTTTGTCCATTGATGTGAGTTTTTCTAACTTAATAAATAAAATAAAAATTCAATTTATCTTCATGAGAGGATGAATGTCACAATAAAAATGTGCATCTGTGACTATAGCTTTATGTGAGGCTAATGTTTGATCTGACATTTAACTATCAAGTTAAAAGTTTGACATTGTACCTCTTATTAGCTTCAAAACACATCAATCAATCCTGTCAGGGGAGGCAAGGACCTTCCTGTTGTCATTGACTGATACTTTAAATGATTAATAGCTGGACAAAAACCAATCGATTGTCATGGGAAAATGAGGTGTGATACTGAGGAAAAATGGTTGGCTTTCTCTCTTGGTCATTTAGATGGATAGAGATACAAACGAGAAACAAAAAAGCACCTCAGCAAGGCCTGAAAACAAACCAGTCATTCAACTGGATAGGTAAAGTTTGTCAAGACAAACTTTGATATTAACACTCTTAGAAAAGAGTTCATCGTGGTTCTATTGATGAAGCATGTGTTCTTAACTCAACTCCAAAGAAACTTTTGGGGTTAGTTCCAAAAAAACTTTTGGGGTTAGTTTTGGGGTCAGTTTCCTAGTTCCAAAGAACCCTAAAGGTTCTCATTATTGAACCCTTAACAAGGGTTCTGCATAGAACCTTTTCAGGTGTTCCAAATACATTGCAGCGCTGATGAAATAACAAATATTTGTACAACCTTGCTATTAAACTCTTTACAGGCATACTTTAATACAAAGCCAAGCACTGCACACACAAAACATAGACAGGCACTGTGTAGAGTAAATCAATAAATTGTTTTATGATAGCACGTCTATGATTCAGCCACTTATTACAAGTACATAGGCTGTATTTCCAACCATATCACACCCTTTGCAAATGTGATACTATGTGTATAAAATGTGCACTAAAAGCAATGAGGAAAGCCAATTCTTAAAGACTGTGCTGTGCGTAGAACTTTTCTTTTTAGCATCTGCTGCAGTTGCTATAGTTCAAACGCTTTTGTTACTAGCTTGAAAAAGACAGAACACATTATGTAATATAGATTTATACAACAAAGTCTCAACTGAACATCTGGCTTAAGGCAATTGACCACAGCCAGTTGCTTGGGAGGTTCAAGGTATAGTGCTTTCAGTATGGTATTATACCCAGTATGGTATTATATCCTGCTGTACGACTTTCCTATGACAAGTGGAAGCAATGGAGAAGATGTGCAGTAAGTTTGTGTGGAAATGGCAGGGTGTTCCCCCTTCCTTTAGCTCAGTGAACCTGTACAGCAAGCTGTTTCACCAGTAGCTGGAGAATACAAGGTAAAACACACGGGAAAACATCTGGAGATTGTCAGAGTGGTCTGCCAAGGCCGCATGGGACTTGGACATTACAACACCAAACGGTGGAGCAAGGCCAAC
The DNA here is from genome assembly GCA_030378365.1 of Hybognathus amarus. Taxonomy (NCBI): domain Eukaryota; kingdom Metazoa; phylum Chordata; class Actinopteri; order Cypriniformes; family Leuciscidae; genus Hybognathus; species Hybognathus amarus. The sequence goes on from JAQIUQ010000217.1 coordinate 239,768, forward strand.
TCCGAAGGCATGAGAGAGCTTGTGATGCAGAGGGTGAGAGAGGCAGAAGAGAACACCGCCGTGTGAAAGCGGTAGGACTGGCCTCCCAGGAGCAGTGGGTGCAGTGGGATCAGGCACTCGAGAGATCACTGTCCTGGAAGGAACTCTGGGAAACCGACTCAAGGCAGGGTGACTGACCTCTAACCAACCTCACGTAATTTAAAGATCTGGGCAAGGAAGAAGATCCATCATGCAACACTGTGGTGCAGTACTATGTACACTGAATCATATCTTGACAGCATGCCCCAAAGCACTGGGAGATGGCCGATAAAGGTGGAGACACGACAAGGTACTGACAGAAGTCGCCAAATGGGTGGATCTGCAGAGGGTCAATGCCAACAACAACCTGGCACCACAGTCTCCAAAATGCATCAACTTCCAGCATGAAGGCAAGTGTACTCCCACAGTAAAGGCAACTGCCAAGCACCCACCATCAATTCTACAGCAAACTTTTGACTGGAAGATGCAAGTGGACCTGGGAAGTAGGCTTGTCTTCCCACAAGACATCGCTGCGACCTCCCTCCGTCCAGATCTGTTCCTGATTTCCAGGAGCATCAAGATCATCTAAGTTGCTGAACTTATGGTGCCATGGTCCTATCTCACATCAAATCAAGAAGGCCAAGTACGAGGACTTGATCGATGAGGCTCTCACCAAAGGATGGCACGCAACCATGTTTCCCATCGAAGTCGGCTGTTGTGGTTTCCCAGCAAAATCTTTGCGCTATTTCCTACATAAGGTTGGCCTAGTGAGATAGCCCTAGCAGCCGAGACTATAGCTCAAAATGGTTGTGGCTGAGGAGAGCCCACAGTTTGAACTCCACTGCAGGCAAAGGCTAAATGCTCTTGAATGACAAAAACTTGAATGACACTAAAAAACCTTTTACTTACTTAAAATACTATCAATCTATGCCTAAGGCCATGTGTCCACCAATGCGTTTTTCTACGCGCCTGGCGTATGTTTTCAATGGGAGCGCCATGTTTTTAAACGCCATGAGCGTACCGAGGCGCAGGAGCGTTTTTTTTCACTGGTCGCTGGGAGTTGAAAAATGTTCAACTTTGGATAAAACGCAGCGCTCATCATTGTCACTTTCTATCCAGCAGTCCAATCACAGTGGAGGAGGGGCGGGACTAAACCACACCGACCAACTGTCACAACATTCAAACTGCTGCGGATATTCTGTATCATAGCAACGAAACGTCTCAACGGAAAAAACGCTGCGCTGCCAAAACGCTCTCAAGCGCCCAAAGCATGGCGTCTTCAGCAGAGCATCTGCCGTTTTCAGCTGGCTAAAAACGCTTTGGTGGACACACGGCCTAACCCTAACATGCCAATGGAAAGCATGTAAAAAATATTTATTTATTTATTTTTTTCCGGTTGTGAAGTTTGTAAAAAAAACTTAGAAAACATACAGTATGTTGTTTCTGTAAACTCAAGGCCTATGAGAATGTTGATGCAAACAAAGATTAATATTAAAAAAAATAAAGCCAGTTGATATTCCTGAATGAATCACATTCTTGAATTAATCATTATTATTTACTTTTTTTTAGCAACATAAAATTGTCTAAATATTGTCTTGCTTGATTCACAGGAGTTTAAATATGAGGAAACACAAAGGTCAACTTAACTTAATCATCCATCACAATGAGTAAAACCAAAGAATTAGCTCGGATGTGCATCAAAAGATTGTTGAACGTCACAAAATAGAAAGTGGCTGTAAGAAAATGGCTAAAGAATTGAAAATCCCCATTTTGACCATCAGGGCAATAATTAAGATCCAATCAACAAAAGATGTTACAAATATGCCATAAATAGAATAATAAACATGTGTCTATAATGTCTTACACGGTGAATTTGAGTGGCCAAAGACTCTTACAAGATCACAGATGGAGAATCGCAAAGATTACTTATGGCTTGGGGTCAGAAGCCTACCAAAAAAAAAATAAATAATATCAAACAACCCCTGGCACAGGATTCTGTGTTCAGATAAAACAAAAAAACAAAAAAAAATAGCTTTTTGGCAGCAAACACTCTAGGTGGGTTTGGATAAAAAGTACCACATATGTACAATTTAATATACCATTGGATCTTTAATGTTGTGTCTTTCCTACAAATATTTCTACAGAATTTGCAATAAATCCAATATATCGTGCAGCCTACCCATCCTCTGCTTTTGGGGAAAGAATATGTGCAGCCTTTCAATTCTAGCTTCTCCCTTATATTTTGGATCTATTGTAATCTTACTCTCTCTCACTTCAACTCTCACAAAAAAAGAGAGAACTGGTTATAAAGGCAGCGCTCCCCACGGTCAACCTATAAGCAGTCAAATCAGTTTCACCTGTCTCCACTCTCACTGCACAAAGACTGAGGACTGGGGCAGACATTTGAACAGCCGTTTCATGTCTTCATAAAGAAATGTATGAAAAGATGACATTTTCACCTGCCTTAATTCACTCAAGGCCAAGTTATTAAAATAAATCAATTTGTAAAAATGGGTCATTTTTAATACAAATCACACTTCTTATATTCTACCTTCAAATCACCTAAGGTCAAATAATTGAAATAAATTAACAAATTAATACATAACTGTTCTAAAGTTTCCGGTAAGATATTTTTTTAAAAGAAATTAATAGCTTTATTTAGCAAGAATATATTCAATTGATCAAAAGTGACAGTACAGGCTTTTACATTGTCATTATACAGTACTGTTTTTTTATTAAATAATTGCAGCCTTAGTGAGCATGAGACATTTCTTTTAAAACATCTTATCAACCCTACATTTTTGCACAGAACTGTATAGATTTAAAAGCGTTCATTTAAACTGAAAGACTGCCTCACTAATCTTTCAAATATCATAAGCCACTGGAGCAAAAGTGATATGCATATGTCTGCCAGCATTATGCCACAACACATACTAAAGGCAAGTAAAAACTCTCAGCAGATTGGAACATATCACACATCTAAACAAATCCGAGACAGTCTGAAAATCTGCCATCACTTTCAGCAGTTTGAATGAAAAGCCTGACAATACATGAACACATCAGCCCAGTCTAGCCTTGTTGCAAAACAGGATGCTGCAGTCTCAGAAAACACAGGTGTTATCTCAATGCAGAAAACATCAGGCAGTCTGTATTCTTATCAGATTACCCACAATCCTTTGGGCACATGGAGGAAATGTTAGGAGACAGAATGGAATGGAGGAATGCTGAGGAAGTGATATTGTGTATTGTACTTAACATCCACTGTAGCAGCCTGTGCAAACAGACCAAGTCAAAATACTGATCGATCCAACATTGAAGCAAGCAAACAGACCTCAAAAACCTTCATTCCTGCATTCCTACAATACAATATGGAGTAACAGCTTTGTTTATGCCTTTCCTCTACAGAATAAGAGATGTTTGGACTGTTATATCCAGCAAGCAGATGCAGAGCTCTGGGTGGACATCTTCTCATGCACAGGTAATGCTTCTGACATGTTAGTGTGTAAATGTGTAGGTTACCATCAATTTCCTTCTGAAGGGTTTGTCCATCTTGTGGAAGCAAATGGCAACCTAAGTACATGGGGAAGGGACGGGGAATTATTTTTTTAATAGCCATTTTCATTTTTCAAAAGCATAAGTTAAAAGCATAACCCCTGCTGGACATTATGTGGGGACCCCATGATCCCCCACACCTTCTCACTCACACCACATCATTCATATCACAGAAAACATGATGGTTTTTGGATTTAGGATGATGTACATGAAACATGCTGGGGTGGGATTTGAACCCACTACTCGATTGCAACCTAGTCCTCAAATAATGTGTGTTTAGCCACTCAGCCATTGTAACTTTCACAGTTTGAGATGACATTTGGGGACACTGAAAGAGGGAGATGATGTAAATGTCTGTGCTACCAAAAGCCTTGAACCTCTGAAGCAGAGAGGTGACGGTCAGAACTCAGATTACAGACTGTGACCTCTGGGTCTTTGACAGCTGACTTCGAGATGAAAAAAGGAAAGATCACTGCTGATGTCTAGCAGAACCAGACCTATAGCAAAACTTGTGAAAAGGCAAAACAAGTTTGCAAAAGCTCAACCTACGATAACATTCATCACATACATAACACAGCTCAAATGATTATGTGATTATGATTATGTGTTCTTCATTAAATAGCTGTCTGTATTTTCATTGACTGTAGAATCTTCACAGACCAACGTATTCCAACTTGTTCCAAATTGGCGGAAATCCATTCCACTGGTTTGCTTTCGAAAAACGAGAGCAGGACTTGAAAACCCTGAATGCTAAAGTGTTCTTCAGAGCACCTGCACGCTCTCAAATGAGCTTCAGATGTCAATTAGGAAATGGCCTGTGAAATGACTTAGATAACAGCAGACTCCAGAGATGGTGGAGTCCAATTCGTTTAAAGCAGAGTATTTGTGGCCACTGGGACTTAGGGGCAGAAGCTTGCTGATAGTACATTTAAATTATGACTTGACCACAGCAGCCTGAAGTCAATCTTGAAAAACACCATTTAGTGGATGCAAAGTGAAAGAAACTCAAAAGCCGTCTAATAACACAGCAGTATCCGAGTGAACACAGGACAAACTCTCCCGTCATACCTTATTCACAAATAAATAACCATGCTCCACTAGAAAAAAAAGAAACATACTTTAATTGTCAAAATATTGCAGTCTGCATGGCTTTATGACTGTATACATGCATCTTGGTCCAACAAAGCATTGATTTTGATTTGTTGTACTGCATAGCAACAGGTCTGAAATAGTTTTTTTTACATTAATTTTGAGTGATCAATCTGATTTCTATGGTTGTTGGACTTTCCAGTGCAGATATGAAGTGATTAAAGTGTCTAGATCTGCATTTTTAAAGTGGGAGGAGCAGAGAATGGCATGGAAGCCTGTAAAATTACTAAAACTGAAAAAAAAAACAACTATATACATAAAAATGCCCAAAATAAAAAAAATTACAAAAACTACAATAAAAATGAAAACTGAAAATATAATAAAAAATATAAAAAATTAACAAATATACAAAGTATATATACTTTGTTTAAATAATACTAAAACAAATCACTACAACTTTTCTTATAATTGTTACTTGACTGCATGCAAAAGTATTTCTTAAAATGTGTAATTTTTTTAAACTAGATCACAATTATTCTTTACTCCTGAAGCAGAAAGCAGGCTTCCGCAGAAGGATTCACCAAATAGAAACAAAACAAAAATAAATAGGTCTTTAATTCATATATAATTAAAATCAATCAATCTTCACTGAGAGATGAAGAAACTGGCTCATTTTGAGTGACAATGACATTTTGTTTGTCACAAATTTGCAAGGAAAGTAATTATGTTGTCATAGAGACAACTATATAAAAAATATGTATAGCTGGTATATTTTCTCAATTTCCCAGGACTGACAGATGAAAATAGTAAGTACATTTCTGTCTAATAGGATTGTTTCCCCCTCACCCATGTATGACACATTGCCAACTGTGTCTGTCAGACTCAATTGAAGGCTGTTGATCATCATTGGTTCAGCAGCTAAAATTGAATACATTTTGATAAAATAACACTGAGAGAACAAATAGCTGAGGGTAGACTTTAAAAAACCATAGATATTGCATGTCATTGTTGCATTTCTTAAAAAGTAGGATTTCTCTTATTTTCATTTTTAGAAATAAATTACAAAATTAAATAAATCCTCATCACAGCCTTTATTCTAATTAATGACATCTATTTCACTGAACCGTGGAAAGAAGAACTCCATCTCACATTAAACTCCTATTCTTCTGACAAGCCCACATCAATACAAATGGAGATGCTTTAATGTGGTATCAAAACAAAGACTGAATGAACAAGGAGATAAGCTAATTGGTCTTGAATCGGAGTACATTCTCTGGCCCATCGCATAATTTCATTGCTGTATAACTGAGGCACTTCTCGTCATGGAAACAGGAGAATATTTACATTCTGACAATTTAGATCAGTGTCAAACCGCTCACTGGCCTAATTAGTAGGACGGCCAATGACATCACACGGTACTAAATTGATTAACAAGGAAACTGGAGAAGACCTTGACTGGTACATGAGAAGACAAGGCTATAATTAGTCTATTTATCCTTTTAACAATTGGCTATATATAATAAGGCTATATATATATAATATCATATAATATAAATATATATCTATATTTATACACACACACGCACACACACACACACCTAAAGGATTATTAGGAACACCATACTAATACTGTGTTTGGCCCCATTTCGCCTTCACAACTACCTTTATTCAACATGGCATTGATTCAAGGTGCTGAAAGCATTCTTTAGAAATGTTGGCCCATATTGATAGGATAGCATCTTGCAGTTGATGGAGATTTGTGGGATGCACATCCGGGGCACAAAGCTCCCGTTCCACCACATCCCAAAGATGCTCTATTGGGTTGAGATCTGGTGACTGTGGGGCCATTTTAGTACAGTGAACTCATTGTCATGTTCAACAAACCAATTTGAAATGATTAGAGCTTTGTGACATGGTACATTATCCTGCTGGAAGCAGCCAGAGGATGGGTACATGGTGGCCATAAAGGGATGGACATGGTCAGAACATGGTCGCATTTAAACAATGCCCAGTTGGCAATAAGGGGCCCAAAGTGTGCCAAGAAAACATCCCCCACACCATTACACTGCCACCACCAGCCTGCACAGTGGTAACAAAGCATGATAGATCCATGTTCTCATTCTGTTTACACCAAATTCTGACTTTACCATCTGAATGTCTCAACAGAAATCGAGACTCAGCAGACCAGTCAAATTGTAGCCTCTATTTCCCATTTGTAGTGGAGATGAGTGGTACCCGGTGGGGTCTTCTGCTGTTGTAGCCCATCTGCCTCAAGGTTGTGCGTGTTGTGGATTCACAAATGCTTTGCTGCATACCTCGGTTGTAACCAGTGGTTATTCCAGTTAAAGTTGCTCTTCTATCAGCTTTCATCACTCTGACCTCTTTCATCAACAAGGCATTTGCGCCCACATGACTGCTGCATACTGGAATGTTTTTCCCTTTTCACACCATTCTTTGTAAACCCTAGAAAGGGTTGCGCATGAAAATCCCAGTAACTGAGCAGATTGTGAAATACTCAGACCGGCCCGTCTGTCACCAACAACCATGCCACGCTCAAAATTGCTTAAATCACCTTTCTTTCCCATTCTGACATTCAGTTTGGAGTTCAAAAGATTGTCTTGACCAGGACCACACCCCAAATGTATTGAAGCAACTGCCATGTGATTAGTTGATTAGATAATTGCATTAACGAGAAATTGAACAGTTGTTCCTAATAATCCTTTAGGTGAGTGTCGCTATATAAAACAATAAAACTGAACACTGGGTAATGTTGGAGGTTTGACGCCTATAAAGCTCAGCCTGCTGGCCAGTCTTCACTGATTCTACATTCCATCAGTGAGAGACAGAGTGTGAAGATTGAATTAGCAGAGCAATAGCACAGCTGTACATAAAATATCCACACAACATAATGGGAGACACATCAGAGTTTGAAAGTGGATAAATTGTGCAAGTCTTGCTGCAAGACAGCTTCATCAGATCTGTGACCAGGACAGCCAGTCTTTGTGGTGTATCTGTTGGATGTATCAAGAGCTATGGTATCAGGGAAATGTTGGCATACCACCACGTACGACAAATACATTCAACAGAGTAAACTGTCTGACAGATGAAGCTGTCTGAAAGGGATGTCCAGGTTCTAACCTGGATTGTATCAGAAAAAAGACAAAAAATATATATACATATAAAGCCACCGCTGCCTCAACTCATTGCAGAATTAAATCGACTATCCTCGACTATCTGGTTTCCACCAAAACTGCTCATTGGGAGCTCCACAGTCAATATTCATGGTCAGCCTTCTATGGCCAAACCTTTGGTCACTTCGTGCCAATGCCAAATGTAAGCTTCAAAGATGCCAACAGTGCAAAACTTGGACTGTGGACAATGTCGAAACATGTATTATTCTCTGATTAGTCCACTTTCACTGTCTTCCCACATCCATGGGAGTTACAGTGTGGAGAAGCCCCAAAGAGGCTTAACACCCGGACTGTTGCTCTCCAGAGTGAAGCATGGGGGTGGATCAGAAATGGTTTGGCCAGCAATATCATGATATCCCCTACTGTGTTTGATGGGTGCATCACTGCCAAGGACTGTTTGTGTGTGTCATTTATCGATTCATCCCAATTCAGTCTTGGGAACTTCTTTTGACCATACGTCAATATAAGCCTTTTTAGGGCTCCCTCAAACGTCGGTAGATGACGTTATGGGATCCTAACTCTACCCCAGACCTAAACCTAACCCTAAACCTACCCCGTCACCTAACTGACGTTAAAGGTAAAGCGTCAGTTGTATGACGGCCCGTGATCGTCATCTACCGACGCTGTAAGGGGGCCCTAAAAGGCGTATATTGACGTATGGTCAAAGACGTCCCAAGACGCCAGTTATATGACGAGTTGGGATGAGACTGTGTTATTCTTTCCCTTGCTCGATTGTTACATTTATTCTTCTTTTTAAATTTTATTTCCAAACATAATTTCCCCTCTTCATTTTCATATTTACAGTTACATTTCTACTTGCAATCGCTGGCCAATTAAAAGCCTGTGACTGCGATTAACATGACAGTGGCAAGTCTGATTCGGACATCCAAACATTTTCAATTCACACTTGGCATTTCATTAAAATCCAAAAGTTCTTTGATCTAATTGAAAGTAAATGTGTTGCTGCAGCAGCAATAATAATGATGTCTAAAAGGATTTTATCTTTTAAAGGGATTATATTGTTGTGTGATGTATTTTGAAAATTACACTGCGTTTTATTGTCCCCTTATCGTTCACACGCCATAGCTAGCGGATATTACTATTATAATCGGATTTTACATTTATTTGCTAAACTATTCATGGACCACTGAACCAAACATTATTATTATTATTATTATTAGAGGCACGCAAACATTTACTCACTTAGATTTTTAATTTGTGAAAGATACAAGAAAAATATACAGGCATGATTGCACTGATTTAATACATCTACATGAGTAATTGTTTTAATATAATGGGAAAAATCCAACAGCAAGAAAAACATATCATTTCAATAAATTTAAGAATCTTTAAACAATACATTTAGTCATATAAAATAAATATATTTAAATATATAAAATGAATAGAAACAAAATAACTATTTTATGTTTGTCATTTATTCATTCATTTTAAAACAAGTATGGTTTCTTATTCTGATTCTGACGTCTCTCAATTATCTTTTTTTAATGAGCCCTGTGTCTGTGCAGGCCCATTCCAATGTAATGAATGCTGAGGCATTATCCAGCTAGGTTAATGACCCACAAACCTGCCTCGCTTAAACAATTTGGACCTGAGCTATTGTGCCGCTGAACAGCCACAATGACAAATTGTCCCATATAAAGACATAATCCACATCACACACATGTTGTACACACTAGAGCATGTACACAAAGCCCTGTGTACGAGAACACAATCCATAAACTGTATACGGAAACTGAATTAAATCTCAAGATGGGGAAAGCGAGCATAATCGGAGGCGTCTATAACATCAGGGTTATTGCTTGTTATGAGAATGCCTTTAATGGAAACACAGACGATTTTAGAGGAACACAAAGCTAAAATGTTGCACATTAACTTTCACCAATTTAAAAGGGGATGGAATTTTTAATTAGAAAATATATAAAAGTAAGATCCAAATGTTGTCTCAGACTGTATCATATTCTAGATACAAAGAGGAAAAAGAGGGAAATACATTTACAACTTTTTTCTACAAGGCAATCTTTCTTGAGATCTTGTATTCATGAGGGGAGCATTTTAATATCCTGTTTTGTAGAGAATGAATATCTGGCCTCAATCCAACGGTTTAGTTTATCTTCCAGCTTCACATCATAAAAAAAAAAAACATGATCTTCCAGTAAAACAAATGTCAGATCAGACAATCAATAAAAGCTTGCATCAAACACATTGTAAACCTTAGGAAAATAAATAACTATGAGTGTTACAATGCTAACCATCTAGCAGATAATAATAAAACAAATTGTTGCTTTTACACAAAAGATTTGACAGTCCACTTTGGGATGGGCAGAATTGGGGGAGCTTAGAAGATTGATCTTGATACTTTTCCCCCATCTACTCTGAGATGAATCATAATTGCCTAAAGTCCTTAATCATGTGTAGATTCGTGGAATAAGGAAAGATGTCAGAGACACAGAGGGGGAAAAAATGAGAGATGGCGTGACAGAAGAAAAATGCTCTCTGGTGATTGAGCATTGATCGCTATGGGAGGCAAACTATTGCTTTTCCCTGCTTCTACCCCACATTTCATGCAGACCTTGCACTGGCAGTGACATCAGGACCAGTCAGCTCACAGCAATGTGACAGAAGCACTAATTACTACTGAAAATGGGAGGATAAGAGAGAAGCAAACAGGGAGATATGAAAAGCAATTGGTGGTGGGGGGTCAGGGTACTAAACCGACAGTGTTGACAGTGTCAGAGTGTGGTGATATTTTCAATGGATGAGCAATGAGCAGGCCATAAAACTAATGCACTCAATCTCACCAACCCCCACATCCACAGGTTCAGGACGATAACTCTGTCAGGTACAATTAACATCTCCTGAAAACAATTTAGGCGATGATGAAAAGAAAATAGTGATAAAAGGTACAGTATTCTTATTGAAGAACCAAGAAGGTTTATAATACATAGAGAAAGCTATCCCTTAGTATTCCTATTCATCACAATGACAGCAGCTTTGCTGGTGCAGGACCACCTGGAAATATTAAATTTGAAATCTGCCATCTATGCTCATGGTCACTCTTTGTTTGAACCAGTTGCATTTATAAATTTCATATCATGTCTCAAACACAGAACGTTTTGGGACAGTTGATGGAACTGTCACTTGCATTATTGGGCCAATGCTTAATCATTTGGTTTTCTGTGACATGAAATTCATACACTACTGTTTAAAAGTTTGTGGTCTGTATGGTCAAGATGTTTTTGAAAGAAACCATATGCTCACCAAGGTTGCTCACTAAATTTGTTAAATACTGTAAAAACGGTAATAGTGTGAAAAATTTGTACTGTTTTATATGTTAATGTATGCAGCAGGAATATGCTCATTTGATGCTCAAAGTTTAAGAAAAAACTACTTTCACTTTTTTCCCATCAATTTAATGCATCCTTGCTGAATAAATATGTTAATTTATTACTGACCTCCGACCTTGTTCAAAAAATCATAATAATAATAATAATAAATTATCTTTTTTAAATAATTGAAATTAATATTAAATATACCATAAAAATTATATATATTAGGGCTGTCAACCGTATTAATCGTGATTAATATCAACCAAAAATATTTTGTATTGTCACTTAATCCCGATTAATCGTTTGACAGACAGATATTAGGGCTGTCGAACGATTAATCGCATCCAAAATATTTATATACACACATATACATATATTTGGATGCGATTAATCGCGAGTAATTATTTGACAGACAAATATATATATATTCAGGGTTGTTAGATCGATTAATCAGGGATTAATTTGCATTCAATATATTTATATGTATATGTATATATATATATATATATATATATATATATATATATATATATATATATATATATATATATATATATATATATATATATATATATGTATATATATATTAGGGCTGTCAAATGAGATTAACCTTGCATCCAAAATAAAACCATTTGTATACACTGTGTATAATTATTTTGTATATATAAATACACACACATGCATGTATATTTAAGAAAAAAAAAATATTATTGTATAATTATTGTGTATAGTTATTATATATATATATATATATAAATACACACACATGCTTGTATATATTTAAGAAATATTTTCATGTACATACTGTATATAGATTTATATATAATTTATATTATAAATAAATATAAATATTTTATATATAATCATATCTTTTTTTCTTAAATTCTTAGCATTTGGTCCAGTGAAAACAAAGCCATTATGGAATCACAATGAGAAGCAAAGCGCTGTTTCATGTTGACTTTAAAGTAATCAAATTATGCACTGAAGGGGAAAAAAAATCAAAGTGAACATTGTTATCGTTCTTCTAGATTACTCAATAAAAGAGTCAGACCTATGAAAACAAAAAGAAGATAAAGTACACTAATTTGGCTAATCAAGCCTTGTCTCTGTTGTTTCTGGTCCGCTACAGCTTTCATTTCCTTATCAGACCCAATGCAAAAGTGAGTCTGGGTAATTAGCAAGCGGTCCTGAAATCAGATCTGGATGCGGAAGTCCTTGGTAGTACTCGTTCATGTCAGCAAGCAAAACGAGAAAACTACAGCTGCTGGCCTGTTGATGCTTTATCTCTCACAACCCTTGGAGAGATTGTGATAAAAAAATAAATTAAATATGGAGTGGTGATATACTAAGAGACATTTATAGGGTGAATTCCAAAAGCATTGATGCCCTATACATTACTCTTCCTTGTGCTGCTCTATCAGCATTTCTGGAGGCTATTACTCCTCTCTTAACCTCCAGGCCTTTAATAGGAAACCCCTGTTCCCCAAATAGCTCCTGATAGACAAGCAGTGACACTAGGGGCCGCCACTTAAGGGCCTAACAGGGTAGACAAGCTGAGGCTGCCACTCTGCGGCCACGGTGCCATTACCTGGCTGGGCGTCTGGATTGATGGAAAAAAACCTGAAATCTCATACCGAGACGACAGCATGCCTTCTCTCTCCCCATTAACGGCTCATTTCCCTGCGGATTCAAATTGAGTTTGGGCGTTTAATATTCAGAGGCTTTCGGTACCCTCCGCTTGTTGTTGTCTGACATTATTCATCATTTAAGTGCCGAATATTAGATTGTGTCACTCATCTTCAGTTTATAAGCAGCAGATGAGGGAAAGCGATAAATCTCAGATGTGCAGACCTCTGGCGATTTATTACAGACAAGAAAAAAAGCAAGAGAGCAAGTGGAAGAAGTTTGAGATAAACTTCTCTCTGTGTTTAGGATAATTTTGTTGTGGAAATTCCGAGGTACCAAAAGGACGATAGCGTGAGATGCAACCGAGCAAATTAAAGCAAAATCTAGTTGAAGGACTAAAAATGTGCACAGCCACGCAAACACTTTCCCTCTCCATCAGTCTACATTACAGGATTTTTTTTTTTACTGGCAGTGTGAAAGGCACTTTCAGTCAGACCTGTGCTTGATAAATGGCTGGCCATCTAAATCCCACAATGCAATATGGAGGTCGAGAATTCTCCAGGACGCACAGAGTAAGAAACAGGGCAGCAGTGCTTACTATTTGTGGACTATATGACAGAGGAATGCTGAAAGTATGAAACTGTCAAACATTGTAAGTACCTCTTCTATCCAAACCTCCAGATCTGATGTAGTAATGTGAGGCCCATTAGTAGACAGGGCCCGTCTTTGTGCCTGACAGGGTAACTTAACAGTAAACATACCTAAAAAAAACTGTATCTACCCTAAACATCAGGCCGACAGGCTTGCATATACAGTATATCACGTAATTAGCTGACACAAAACAGCATATTTTCATGACACCTACCTTTTAGCTGAAATCTCACCCCTTAATATACAGAGATTCAGCAAGGGGGGATTTGTATGTTTAACTTTTTTTTATTCGATTGGTTATTTGGTGAAGGAGAAGCTAAGAAAATACTTGGTTACACAATCATCCTGAATAACAATCAGTGTTTGCAGTATGTGGCAAAAAGTTGGATCAGGTCTGAGCGGGATACAAAATATTGAATAATTTTAAACTAGCTGGAAGTTGTCTGAGGGCCAATAAGGCTTTGAACTCAGAAGGGAGTTCAGACAACAAGGCTGTTAACACCCACCCAGCCACTCACACCAACTTTCTATGATTATGTAAATGCAGAAAATATGCTGAAATATTGGCTATAGAGGGACGCAGCAAACCAAACTGTTATCGGCATAGCTAACAAAACTATATGAATGAGCCTATACAGTAAGATGTTCAACGAGATATTGAATTAAAACAAAACAGCAACAGGTGTAACAATATGCGCATGGACAAACAAAATATTACAGAGTAATTAAGAGATGAAATCTGATTTTTTTTAAGCTCACGTCTCCCACTCTTCCCATATCTTCATCTCTTTCTCAATTAAGTGAGTTTTAGAGATTCTATTAAAGCTCGGGCATAATAATCGAGAGGAGTGGGAGTGGGAGGGAGTAATATGAGAGCAGCTAATCTGTTTGTGATTAGTGAACTAATTTACAACATCTCAAGCTATAATTCTTCCAAACGGAAGAAAACAACAGCCGCTGGATGCACTTTCATCTAAAGCGGAAACACAGTAATAAATACCAGGAGTCTAACAGAGTCCATTAATTCCAGATCCTCCAATACAGGTGCGGGCACATTAGCAAAATTTCACCGAAAAAAAAGTCCATTATCTATCGCCATCAGAAGTCACTTTCAAACCAAGCAGTTTTCTGTTGGTTGATGGGATGAATCTGGTTGGTGAAATCTTAACATTAACTTCTTTCATTATTTCATTTCATTTATTTCTTATTCTCTTTTCATGGCAATGCAACACATAATACCACAAGAACAATTTAACAAATCCAACAAACACAACAAAAGGGATTATCTTTAATAGACTTTTCAGTAACACTTTATTTTGATAGTCCACTTTAGACATTCTACTAATTATAAGTAACTTTTCAACTACATGTCAACTAACTGTGATTAGAGTATTAGTAGACTGTCAGCTTAATATCTTCTAACACTTTATTTTGTTGGTCCCCAACAGACATTTAACTGACTATAAGTAACTTGGCCTCTACAAGTAAATTTATTCTCCTAACCCAAAGCCTAACACCTAACCATAACCTAACAGTCTACTGACAGTCTACTATACTAAATACTCTAATGAGAGTTACTTGACATGTAGTTGAAAAGTTACTTAATTAGTAGAACAGTCTAAAGTGACTATTCGAAATAAAGTGTAACCGACTTTTCTTCCTATTGTGACATTGGGAATTGGTTGGATCATTGTGGTTTGCTATTGCTTGCGATCTCATGCAAGTAATCAGCAATTACTTTTTATACAGAAAGGCCATGCACTCTTTATTACTGTGAATGGGAGAAAATGCAACATGCAATATCAAGGAATAAGTCCCGGCTTCAAAAGAAAAGAGCCAATCACCGAGTGGTAAAGTCATTGAGTTACTGCAGCTGCCGTTGGAATCTCTGGTTCCCATAGAAACGGTCAGTGTTCTGAGACACATGCTTAGGACTGCGTATACACATTAGCTTTGGATAATTTTAATATATTTTTTTTTCATGATTCGAGCGTTTAGAAACAAAATTTACAAGACAGTTGTTGTCAGATTTCATTGGTGATTTCAAATATGAAATTCAATCGTAAGCCTGGTAAAAAGTTTTGGAGAATTTTATATTTCCCCATTCAAAGAGATAGGAGCTGCACCCGCATGCCGAAGGCGTTTCAAAGATGGCCGCTGAGTAAAAGTACTTGTCTTAAAGGGACTCTGGTAACAGTTAGTCCTGCCCTTGTGCAGAAAACATCATTAAAGATGAGAAGAGATGTTGCTGCAAGTGGAAGAGAAGGTTATTTTGATTAAATGTTATCAGTGCACGTGATTTTTTGAAAAAAATGTGCACAGATATAAATCAATTATAATAAATACAACAATATTCCAAGAAAAAAACCCAAGCATCGTCACTTTTGATTCATTTGGATAAGACACTGACAGATATTACCGCCCTATAATAACAATCATTATGTAGGCAGAATGGCTGCCCACATTCATTCATAGGCCAGATAAACTTTGACAATCTAGCAAGTGGGCTGACTTTGATGAGTCATTCGGACAACATTTCACTTTCTCACTCATATTAAAGGCAACAAATACTGAACTCAGGGTTATAACCGCCTTAGACACAGAGGAGACACGTCCACCCTCGAATATTTAAATTAGTGGTCAAACTGATGGGAAATGCAATGGTTTAATCTCAAATTATTGCATAATAATGTGGTTACATCTTTGATTGAACATGATGACAAATACGGCTAAAACTGAACAGCAACTCAATTATGATGAGCGAGGAGGACAATATGCCCACACAAAAAAGAAAATATGCTGAATTTTAACGAAGCCACTCAGAAGAGCCTGTGCTGCAGAAGGGAAAAAATAGAGCGGCATTTAGACTTTTTGATTATAATTACATGCCAGCACAGAAGACATTTTGTATGATTTAGACATGATGATGGCATGACTTTTATTCTATTATCTGTATGTGCATGGATAGAGGGATTAATACACTGGCTTTGATAAAAAGGAGTCATAGGCACAGAAAAGAAAATATCGCTCTCTTGCTTTGACAGGGCAGACACATGACTGCAGTCACCCACGGTATATAATATTCCATGGCTGTGATAACCCGGGTCTATGGCTTCTCATAGGATCCTTATGAATCTGATTTGAGAATAATATGCCAAGTGCCAAGAGAAAGGGCCTGCACTAATTTATTGTGATGCTGCTTCTGAGAGATTTCATCATCACATTTAGAGTCTTCTCCAGATGATCTCTTGCACAAACATTTTTCTTGCTCAGAAACTCAATGTCTGTGAGGTTGACCTTTAAAGATTTAAGACTGCCTCAAATTTCTGTTTGTATATCATCAAATGGTCTTTACATTTAAAATAATTTCCTACTCGCATTTAGAGTTACTGTATCAAAAGTACAGTAAAAATGTGAATATTGTGAGTTTTATTCATCATAATTTCACACACACAGCATTTTGACAAAAATACGATTTTAAATGCAAAAAAAGTAAGATTTCAGGGTATGACTGAAACATCAATACTGTATGCATTACTCACGAATAGGTCAAAAAACAACCAGCCTGGTTGCAGCAGATGTGGACTAATTTGAATGCATTTCTTGATCCAAGGCTTTAAATCTAAGCCTATAAAACCAAATCTGTGATTCAAAGCCAAGAATCTGAAAGTGCATTCGTTTTGTAATCACTGATTTCTATGAGTCTCTCTACTGTTATGATAATATAGCCAGAAGATACAGTCACAGCGTGTTCCAATTTCTATTTCTGCACTGACCCGGCTCATCCATCGCCACTATACATCTGAGCTACACACAGCGCTGTCATCCACAAGACACGTACACGTGCGCACACACACTGCAGAAGCATGACCACAGATGGCATCTGAATCTTGTGCATCAGTGTGAAGGGAAAACTCAAGGCACAGAAGGATAGGAGCCAGCGAATGCCAGCGTCCAAACCTGCGGCACGCATACGCGTTCCTGCCTCCCACGCGCTTCTCTAAAACAGCTAGATCTAATTATTCTTAATGAAACCCTCCATCTCAGTCACGGACGCCACGGCGTGCAGGGAGAGTTAGGTTGGATGGATGGTGCTCGGTCACAGCTGCTTCTCGTTTTTGTGTGTTGAGACATTTGAAGGCCTGAGGTACTGTTATGACATCTTGAACTGTTGTGTTAAGCTTTAATGAAGAGCAAACTGGGGCATCAAAATGTAAACATCACACTCTACACAAGGGGCCAAAAGATAATTGACAAGTATTTCTGTTCTTTTAACAGATGCTTGCAGTGTCATCGGCCAATCGCTACACTTGGGCAGAATAACACCCCCCTTTGTGCCTCGCTAGTTTTGTTTAGAAGGTCTTGCTTAGTTTTATTGATTTTATTTAGCATTTTTATTCTTGTAAATGTGCCTCAAGGATTATATCCGCATTTAAAATGTAAAGCACCAGATACATTTGACATGGGGAGGACAGCAACACAGTTTGACAAGATTGCGTTCTGGCAGCAAAGATGAACAAATGCCAAGGCCTGTAAGCACACTTCAGCTTCTCTGCAGATCTTTGGTTCAGGTTATCGGTCTCTGGACCTCGCAGGCATGTGACAAAGCGCTATACAGGATTATGCAGTCCACCGTAAACATGCTAGCTCAATCTCTCCACTGGGCTCAGAGCAGGCAACACAAAATACTTAATTCTTACAAATACTACTAACATTGATGAGGCTCTCTGGGGATTTACTAAATAGCATTATTAGATCACATTAAAATCTTTCAAATACACTCAGTATTTCACAATCTGCTCAGTTAGTCTGATTTTCACGCGCAACCATTTCTAGGGTTTACAAAGAATGGTGTGAAAAGGGAAAAACATCCAGTATGCAGCAGTCCTGTGGGTCGAAAATGCCTTGTTGGTGCTAGAGAAAGAGAATGGGCCAACTGATTCAAGATGATAGAAGAGCAACTTTGACTGAAATAACCACTTGTTACAACCAAGGTATGCAGCAAAGCATTTGTGAAGCCACAACACGCACAAACTTGAGGCGGATGGGCTACAACAGCAGAAGACCCCACCGGGTACCACTCATCTCCTCTACAAATAGGAAAAAGCGGCTAATTTGCAAGAGCTCACCAAAATTTTACAGGTGAAGACTGGAAAAATGTTGCCTGGTCTGATGAGTCTCAATTTCTGTTGAGACATTCAGATGGTAGAGTCAGAATTTGGTGTAAACAGAATGAGAGCATGGATCTATCATGCCTTGTTACCACTGTGCAGGCTGGTGGTGGTGGTGTAATGGTGTGGGGGATGTTGTTTTGGGACATTTCTGGCCTCTTAGTGTCAATTGGGCATCATTTAAATGCCTTGGCCTACCTGAGCATTGTTTCTGACCATGTCCATCCCTTTATGGCCACCATGTACCCATCCTCGGATGGGTACTTCCAGCAAGATAATGCACCATGTCACACAGCTCGAATCCTTTCAAATTGGTTTCTTGAACATAAAAAAGGGGTTCATTGTACTAAAATTGCCCCCACAGTCACCAGATCTCAACCCAATCGAGCATCTTTGGGATGTGGTGGAATGGGAGCTTCGTGCCCTGGATGTGCATCCCACAAATCACAACAAAAAAACCCCCGCTGTATTATGCATGCCAGGCCATTATTTGGCGATGTAACTTTTTAAAGAAACACTACGCGCCTCCATACTACACACGTACACAAGAAGTCACTATTTGCATAAATTCACGTTTTTGTAATTTACACAAAGACAATAGCGCAGAACCTAATTTCTCAAGTATATGTTCCTGGAATAACATCTCTGTTGATTCTGGAACAACAACTCAAATCAGATTTAAGGGACAAGTTTACAATTTATGTTAAGTTTAGGCTTACAGGGTTAGGTCCATTCCCAATCACTGTTATTCACCAATGATTTCGATAATGGTATCTTTGCAACCCATTTTCAACAGTTTGCGTTTTCACACCCTCAAAACACCATTTTCATGTAAATAAACGACCAAAAAGCATAAAAGATTTATGTTTTTAGCTAAAAACAATGTCAAATACATTTAAAATAATCTCACTGACACTCATGTTGTCTTCTCATCTTTGGATTACCCGGGTTTATTTTATTAATTAACCTTTTGTTTGTAGAAACCTGTATAAACCTTTTCCATCTTCATCTAAACTAACCGTGACACAGACTTACAACGGTAGTGTAACTTAAAGTTTCTACAAAAAAAGCAGTTAAAAGGTTTAATAGCAATTATTACAAAAAACGCACATAATGTAAAAATCTAACATACAAGCATGTCAAATTACTGTTTTGGCCAACAAATATTGTAATGAATAAATAACTAAAGCCCTGGTCTCGCCAATGTCCTTTGTCAGAGAGAACTCTGTAAATCAGCAAACTGATGTGGCACAAACAGTATATATTTGACCTTCAGGCCTACATTATTTTTCAGGCTTTTTCATATTATGAAACACTTTTCTCAGCTGTTTTGCACATCTATTTGTGGTCACTGCAAGCTAGTCAAGTTCTGTCATCAGCTGTGCTGAAAGAACTCGAGGGAGAAAAACGCGAAGGGTGGTGAGGGGAAAAGCGCGAGAAGAAGAAGAGGAGGTAGAGAGAAGGGGAAAGTAATGGAAAAGAAAGAGCTGACGCTGAGGGCGCTATAAAAAGGACAGATGATGGGAGGGAGAGAGAAAACTGGTTGATATATTGTGTGGACTTTTGCACATTTTAAATAATGTCTCACACATAAAGCCCAGCCAGTCATGAAATTAGGCTTTTACTGTTTCTACAGCAAACACCAGCCCAGAACCGGTGCAATATCTGCCACACTAGAAGACTTCATAGAATAAAAACACACAATTCCAGTGACCGTATAGTGCTGAATAAATCTCCCATCTCCATTAGTAACTTATTTGTCTGAAAATAAGGAAAATACAGCATGCAAAAAAGCATTCAGTGCAGGACTCCTGCACTGTTTACATTATAACTGAAAAGTACATTTTAAATGTAGTAAAAATACATAAAACTAACAGCTGAATGTTTAATTGTCCCTTGCATATTAAAATGTATTCTGTAAAATTTAAATTTGATGTACATGACTTTGTATAGTATGGCTTTTTAATGGCTTCTGCTATGCAATTGCATCAAAGTACATGCATACAGTATATAGGAAATTTATGCATTTCATTATAGGCCCGATTTTAAATGCAACACTCCTGATCCGTCTCTCTAGCCTGGAAATGGTTCAAGAATACAACTTAGCCTGCTTCGCAAATGTCTTCTGTTTCTGATGGATTTGCTTCGTTCCATCCTCATTTCACCCCTTAAATGCATGAAAGAACGGTCACATCAGTAGGCAGAGTTACAACACATCCACGCCACACAATCCACGAAGAACAAACTCTTTGAGGAGTTGGGGAGCGTTATTTACCTCAAACTCGGACTATTTCCTCTTTCCACACTTCATTAAATAAATAAAAAGCGCTGAATGTGACATTTACATTTCAAAGTGATTTTCATTCTTTACAGCAGAGAAAGAAAAAAGAACTTGCAGAAAAGGTCAATAGGCACATCTTTGAGCCAGGCGTGGGAGAGCGAGCCTGTGTTCATGTGTGTGTGTGTTTTAAGAGAAAGAGAACTGAAATAAGTTGATTTATAGAGACAGTAAATGAAAAGCTTGTCAAATTTTCTTCCACTCAAAAACTCTCATCTTACTTTTTCCCCTTTTTCTTTTCTCTACTGCAATGCAGTATCTGGCGCACAGTCCTCTCAGAGCAGCACTTATGACAACAGAACAGCACAAACCTACAGTTCATCACAATGCTGTCTCCCTCTCTTACACACCTCTCCTAATCTTTCATTATCATCCTCTCTCCCTCCATCTCCTTACGCTTTTGTCCAACGTGACAGTGCCATTTTAATTCGACATGTAACAATAGTTGTTGAAAGCATTTTTCAAACATCTACTGCCAATTGACACTTCAGCTGGATTTTGTCTCCACACAAAAAAGGTAATCAGTCACAGAGAGAGTTTGCCTAATGCATCTTGATCTCTTCTACAAAAATCCTACGGAGGAAACCGTGCATTGGCATTGTGCTGCAATTTTTGTAGCTTGATTCACAGCAAATTCAGCTGCCACAAATTAACAAGCATGCAAATGATTTGCTTCCCTCCTTAGAACACAAACAGACAAACAATTTCTGATTAGATTGCACATTAAATGGAGGTTATTTATTCAAACATTTTAAGTAGAAAAAGAAAGCTATTGGACTTTTTAAAATGAACAAAATAGACAACAATAGGGAAAACATGCCTAATTTTTGCCGAAAATGTTTCTATTCATACAATTTACTTCTATTTTATATTCTCAAAGCACTTTTATTATAGTGCATAATTTGTAAACAAATATAGTTCAATGTTTTGAAGGTTCAATGTTAGCATCACATAATACAACACAGTCTCATGAAAATGCATATCTATACCACAAATGTCATTTCTCATGGCATTTATATAACAGTCTCATCCCAATTCATCATATAACTGACATCTTAGGACATCTTTTGACCATTTTAGGGCCCCCTTAAACGTCGGTAGATGACGATCCCGGGCCATCATACAACTGACGCTTTACCTTTAACGTCAGTAAAGTGACGGGTTGAGGTTTAGGTCTGGGGTAGAGTTACGATCCAATGAACGTCATCTACCGACGTTTAAGGGGCCCTAAAAAGGCGTATATTGACGTATGGTCAAAAGACGTCAGTTATATGACGAATTGGGATGAGACTGCGCTATACGCCAAAAATATGTGTATATGCTACGCACTAAAAAACCCTGGGGTAGGTTTAGGGGGAGGAGGGTGGGGAGTTTGTGCATATTACACGCCAAAAGTGCGTATCATATGCACGCGAAAACGCGTACCATATACACACAAAAACTGTTTTTGGTGTAGAAATGGCACGAGAAATGACATTCGTGCTATAACTACGAACTTTCATGAGATCGGGTTCCATAATACCCATATTTACTGCTTTTCTGATTTTGTAAACTTACTCGATAGCTCATCTGGTACAGCACGTAAAACACTAGTCACAATAAAAGAGTGTAGATGAATGATTAAAATGGCATGGTTGCTTCTTGGTTGTTTTTAACTCATGTTTGCTCTTGTTAACTCTATAGGTTAGGATTAGTGTAGGTTTTCGTTTTTATTTTCAAACGCTGATAGAGCATTTTAACATTTTAGCACCGACCTACTGCGATATGTATCCATGTTCATGTTTAACTTGCAAAGTGCTACGAAACACACAAGAAGCAGGGTAATATAATTCTGATTTTGAATGGGATATCGCTTGCAAAACTGTTGCATAAAAGCTGTAATATCAATAAAAAAGCAATAATGTTGAGTAACTTACAGTACATTACATGTCAAATGTGGCCAGTTCGTTCTTGGCTTATTGCTTTAATATTTTCGCCTTCTGTCTTGCTCCCATTCTCATTCTCTCGCTATCCATCATAAACACACACAGTCGGCCTTCTCCAAAACGGGCCCCTGAGTGTGCTGGAGTGTGACCCCGCTCTGTGGGTGAGTGTGCGCCCTCATTATAAATAACTGAAACACCCCACTGCCATAACGGCATGACAATTAGTGACCGGCGAGGACCTAATTATGGCCCTATGATCTCCTTTAATGGCGGAATCTGAGCGCTCATGCCCGGGGCAATTTTCCTCCCTGTTAATTGCGCGATTATTCTATTATTGCAGATTGACTGATAGGCCTCGGCCACGGGTGTAACCTTGTGGTCTTCAGCGGTGAGTAGAGCTCTTCAGAGCAGACTGGAGAACGACTCCAGTCTCTTGCCCAGAGATGAGAATCCGCAGAGCTGGCCAATTTCAGCTGAAGGCCCCACTCCTCCACTCTTTCTAATACAAACTAAATGAGCCACAAATGAGTGTTAATGAAAAAGTGGGGGGGTGGCATAGTGGAGAGCTCTTATTGACATGTGACGCCCCTCAATGGGAAAGCAGTCGTAACCCAATTGCTTTTATTTTGAAATTAGAAATGTAATTTTGAATATTTAAATGCATCCCGTTCAAAAGATAAAGTTTATATTTAGACTTTTAGTGAAAATTAGTTCAAATACGTTACAGAATTCTGTGCAATATCTGAATTCCCAAGGGAATGCATCAATATGATTTGCACCTGAAAGTATTTTCCAAATAATGACTCCCTCTATAGGCAGACGACTCCTTCAATGGATAAGCTCGTCCATCCAGGGACTTTAAGAAGCACTTAGATCTGACCACAGGTAGTGATGTAACCATACATAATGGACTGTAATGATTTGGACTGTCTTAATGTTGGCAGGATGTACTAATGAACTGACCTCAATCTTCAATGCCTGTCTCCACCTTACAAACTGATCTAGGCATGTGCTAACATTTACTTTGCTGACATTACTAACAGTAGTTTTGCATCAAAGACAAACAGCGCTGAAAAATAAGATTTCTCAGTTGTACGGCATTCAAATATTAAAGGGATAGTTCACCCAAAGAATAATTTACTCACCCTCATGTCCAAACCTGTATGACATTCTCCCTCATGTGGAAAACAAAACAGAATATTTTGAAGAAAATTGGGGTCTAGACACTTGAACTGTATTGTATTGACAAAAGAAGCCATTCTTCTTTTTTAGGAGAACTATCCCTTTGACATGGTTTGAATTTCAGAACATTTGTATGACTAGTCAGTTTTGAATACTGTTAAAATCAGTCCAGTATGAGGCTTACATTCCATGCATCAAGTGACTGGTTTATAATGCTAACATACTTGCATATTTTGTTATCCTTTAGGGCATTTTTATTTGCTCAGGCCATCATGGATTGCACCATTAGGCCTGCCATTTAATGAAAGCCATTTATGTGAAACCACAGAGTTGCGAACTCACATTAACATGTGTCCATAGCGCTCATGGTCCATGCAGTGACTTTAGACTTTATTGCATCTGCCTGAAGCTACAATCACCAAGTCAATCTGAAGAAAATAGCCTGCTAGAAAATGCATTTCAGCACTGTATCCTTCAGAAAAAGAATCTGCAACTCAAACATACAGAAAAGTATCCAAAGAAATCATGATCAATTTTGTTGTAAAATCTAATTTATATAATGACGAAGACCACATGTACATGCAAGTGGTAATTAATCTACTCGAACGAGAGCCCAAACCCCAAAATGCAACAATGAACTACTTAAAATGTCTAGATTTACTGAACAGAAACAGCCATTTTATGTACCCGTCACTGCCTATATTCCCAAAGATAATGTTAATTCAAAAGTAGAATTCCAAGTTATTTTTTTCTGCTGAGTCCAGCATGGTAAGTGTGGAAAAAATAGGCTCAGTGATCAACTGCACTCACACCTGCTACGCTGCACTATGTGTCAAGACTGCAATCTGTATCAATAATGTGGGCGCCAGAATAAATACACAGTTTTCACATGTATGGCGAAACAGGCTTTAGGCCACAGCAGCCCTCATGCTTTCCTGGCAGATCACTCGAAAGTCTCACAAAAAAAACGGCTTGACATTTGCTTTTCTAAACTCATCGGAACTTGCCATTAAAATGTGTTTCTTACTGTGAGTGTGATGTCTTTGAAGAATGGATGGCCTTTGGGTCATGAATGGGTCATGAATGCACTGTGTGGTGACAGTAAGAAGGCTGTGGATGTTGGAGACAAAAACAAAGATGGCTGGAGACTCAATCTAATTGTGCGATGATGGTATTTTAAAGTCTTCTTGATTATAAAGCTGCAGCTAAGTGCTATTGATCTGGGACCTGTAGGGATGTCTCCGTCACGCAGTATTAGGACCCAAACCGGTATACCATGTATTATTCAACAGGCATCTGACAAGCTCTACTGGCAGCCAGCAATCCCAGGGCAACAGGAGCTCAGCTGTGACTAACTTCCCCAGCCACACACACGCGCACTTGTACACTCACTCACATACCCACTGGCCCCTGGCTAGCCCGCTATGGTGCCAGATTGTTGTCGAGAATTCATCGACCCAAAGCAGCCAGAGGTTAATATATGAACTGTGTACAGACTTGTTGTCTATACCTGCTGAAAATGAAGCAGACAATCTGAGATCACAACCACCCCTGCACTGACCCAGTGGAGGGCGGAAAACAACAAGAACAAAACCATCCAAACATCCAGATCAACCATCTAAAAATCTGAAGTCTGACCTGGCAAGGCAAGCCTGAAGCACACACACACTACAAAGATGACAATTTCTGAAGTCCTGGTTTCGCGTTTTCAGTAATGTTTGTGCACACTTTATGCAACTAATCTCACACTTAATCTGACGATTACATAATTTCCCTCCCCAACTTATGATTCTGACATTCAATTCTCTCACCTAATCTAAGGGACAATCAACAAGCTGGCTACTTGGAAAAGGTTTTCAAACCAGTCTGAAATCTGTTGTAGCAACTATTCACAGGACGTCCCAAGACTGCATTATGGGTTGGGTAATGTGAAGAATGATTGGAAAATCTGACAATTGGAAATGATTTTCAAACGTTAATAGAGCGATAAATCAAACCCACCCACCTCAAGCTCTTTACCCTTCCATCCCTTCGTCCAGGCCATGATCCACTGTAAGGTGAGTCCCAAAAACCCTGCATAATATATCTTTGTTTGCACCGATTGCAATTATCATGGGGATCAATGAACGTAATCAATACTTTACAGCAATTAACATTTAATATCCCTGCACAGCCACTTAGTCCATTAATGGGAGATTGATTATTCCACTGCCTTGCTGGAGCTTTGAGTGGCACAGATGTATTTCCTTTGAAGAATGGGGAAAACAACAGTACATTTAAGTTCTTAGCAGATCTTTTCCAGAATTACTTGCTATGCAGCGCACAATCATGTTATTGGCAAATATACAGGGCAGGGAGTTAAGTATACACTCTGGCTGGATTTCCAAACTAGGCCTTATGCTGCGTGTCCTCCTGGGAAGTTTCTACTTACAAGTGAAACCAGACAAGTGCGAATACGTGAACAGCAAAGAATCCACATTCAGTTAAAAAATGTAGTCAAAAGAATAAGAGAATGACATGCAAATATGGTCTTTCAACTTCAAAATCTTGTGGAATTTAGTGTGGAGTGTTCAGAAGTAACGAGTTTTCCACTGGATTTTATTATTTTTCCTTCCAACACAATTAGAGTCAGCATTAAAACACTTTGCAGAGATGCAACAAAGCATTCAACCTAGTCCCTAAATGCTAATCATAAGTAAATCTATTAGATGCAAAATATATGTGCCATTTCGGACATAAGCCAAAAACATTTTTTTCTTAATTGGCTCTTTCAATCTTCTTATCTGTAATACCTGAGGTAGTACCTTAGTGAATGAGACCCATTGTCTGATAATAAGTTCAATAGGCTGGGTGCTATAATGGATGGAAGACACTTACAGCCATGTAAATTACATTAATGAATGAATCGATCATTAATTCCATGCATCTGATCCTGCCATTGTTCCATCTTCCATAGAAAATCATTTCTCCTTTCACATTTAATCTGCCATGAAATAATTCTGTGTAGAAAAGGTTAAGACTGACTGTGATTGTTGCTGTCAATGACCAACCTCAAAGACCTGCCATTTATGCTCTGTCTGATATAATCACCGATATCTGTTGAGTGATTGGAATGAGAAATATCAATCTCTGCTGCTGAGAAGCTAAACTTGCCCTCGGGAGATCAGCCCTGCTGCAGCGTCAGACACAAAACAAAGAACATTTTGCTTCAGTGACCAGAGAAAGTGTTTGTGTAAGCGAAAAAGAAGGATCAGCCCATTAAGAATGCTGTCAGATAAACTCCTTTCGAGATGCTACAGACATGCTTTACACTCAGGGGTATCGACAGGAGAAGGGCCGGTCCAGCCTTTGCCTCTGACGCTTGCGCCACTGCAGCATCACGAGGGGTTCTGCTATATAAACACTTTGTTTCTGCTGACGATCAGGGGGATGAGCTGGCCGCTATATCCACAGTATTGATCCTCTGAATAGTTTCCTGCAGTTACTTGCTCTAAGAACAACTGTGGAAACAGGGAGGATTATTTTAGGGAGGGGGAGAGAGAGATGAAAGGAGAACTGAACGAAGGAAGGGAGAAAGGAAAAAGGGGTGAGAGCAAACCCTATCAGACTAGTTTTCACTGGGGCGATTAGATAAATTGGATATTTTGCAGAAGCTGTCACCTTTGACCATGCTTCAATATTTGACGCTTTAGGCGCCCTTTAGCGTCAGTTACATGACGCGATCTTACGGCGTCATCTAACTGACGCTTTCCTTTCAGCGTCAGTTCAGATGACGCCGTAGGATCGCGCCATGTAACTGACGCTAAAGGGCACCTAAAGCGTCAGATATTGAAGCATGGTCAAGTTAGGTGACGCCTTGGGGGTGAGAATGGGCTGTATTTTATGATTTTAATCCTGTCTGCATAAAACATACTCGGTTACCTAACGTAACCTCTACAGCCGAGTATTGCGTAAGTTTAGCTTACGCTACAGGTAAAGTCATCATTTCTTGAGATATTGAAGCCAAAAAATATCCTTAATTTTGTATTCTTTGTCAACGCAGTGCAGCAGCTAGCAGACCTAGTGCAGGCTGTCTAGCGTGCTCATTGGCTGCTCTGCAGCAACTGCAGTAGCCTACCACTGAGCCTGGCGTGACGTCTCGCCCAATGGCGTGGCTTAGCATATAAAAGCACGGCTTCGGAGGCTGCTTCCCTGATTTCATCGTGTGAAGCGAAAAACACTTGTTGAGCATGGCCGGTTACGCAATACTCATTCCCTCTCTAGAGAGAACCAAGGTTACGTTTAGGTAACCAAGTACGTTCTCTTGTGAGAGGTTCTCCCGTATTGCGCAAGTTTACCCCTTGTCATTCACCTTCTCGGCGGCGCTGTCCACGTGGGAGAACGTCGCAGAGACACTGGTGTGGAGTCTCACGGAGAACAGTGCATTCCACGATTTTAGAAAGCTCGGTGTGGAGCTCCGGCAAGAAGGGTGCAGGCCTTGATTCAGGTGGCTGAAGACGGCGTTGAAGAAAACAGCCGTCGAGATGATTAGGCACAGGCTCCTTGGGCGGTGATGACCACTCAAGGCAGAGGAGGTCGACAGCCTTAACAAGGAGGCGCATCAGCTCTGCGTCCACACCCGTACGTGTCCGTCCAGACTCCTGGATCGAAGAGGAGGAGGAGTGGAGAGAAGCAGACCATTCCTCACTGTCCGAGGCCAGGATAGAGCAGCTGGCGCCCATGTCCGCCTCGTCCTCTGAAGCAACGGCAGTGCGGGCGGAAGCGGTGTTGGAGGTGGAGAAGGCTCGACATAGACAGCTCCTCACAGTGGACGCAGCCTCCCGACGAAAGTGCGAGGGTTGCATGGTCTGGACCCAGGCAGAGAGCGCAGATCGGCACAAGCCACAGGAACTGCAAGGCATTCTGAAGGATATGTCGCTGGTTAGCTTTGCTGGCATGAGAAAGTGGTGAGAAGTTCTCCGATCGGCTTCCTCTGGCACTTTTCTCTGCTTGCAGTCGCTGATTTCGACGGCGGAGGCTTCTCTCTAGATCCAGCAGTGCGAAGAGCTTCGCTGAAGAGAAACAATCAGGGAAGCATGCGTCAAGCCACACCCAACTGAGCAGCCTGTGACATGTAGTGGGCATGAGGCACCACCATTGGGCGTGACATCACGTCAGGCTCAGTGGTAGGCTACTGCAGTTGCCGCAAAACAGCCAATGAGTGCGCTCAGACAGCCTGCTAGGTCTGCTAGCTCCTGCACTGCGTTATCAAAGAAAATTAAGGAAAAGTTTTGGCTTCAATATTTCAAGAAAAGATGACTTTACCCATAACGCAAGCTAAACTTACGGAATACGAGAGAACCTCTTGTAAGAGAACACATGTTTTTCTTAGTAAAAAGAAAACATGTTACAGAGTATTACCTGCTGTTATAGCAGCTCACTAATCTATTACTACCAGAATTGAATTATTATTTTTTTCTTCACACAGTGCTTCTTTCTTACTTAGCCCTTTATCGAATATCAATAATTGTTGCAACCTAAAATAGTTTGTAGGTGAGTGTTCTTGGAATCCCTTTTGACATAAAAAGAAAAGAAAATCAATAAAGAGAGTCATATTACAAACTGTTTAGAATGATCACTGCATCCTCAAATCTGTCCCTTATGACCTTCTGTAATACTCACATTTTAACAAAAGACACTTCCATGGTAAAAACGTCAGACATCCCAGTTCATGAAATAGCCATGTCTGGGTCAAATGCTACTCCATTAACTTCATGCTTAATCCTGAACACCATTTACAAAACAAAAACAATCTATTTTTCTCTCTGCTTGGATCCACAAAGCTGCTCAAATTCTGTTTCTTCACTTATCCTTCATAAATGTACTCATATACACGCAGAGAAAAAGAGACGAAACAACTTTAAATGGCAGAGAAATTTTTGGAAACGCTTCCTTTTACAGTAGAGTTACCCATGTAAAGTACTTATTTTAGTAACTACAATTACTGGGTAATAACTAGTATTAACCCTGAACCTACCCCTAAACCTACCCCTGTTTAATGTACTTACCTTATATTAGCCAGTACTTTCTAGGTAAGTACACTGTAAGTACTCTGTAAGTACCGTACTGTAAAAGAAAGCGTAACCAAATTTTTAAACTGCAATTTTTTTTAATTAATCTGCAAACAAGCAATAACATAATTGGTGCAATTGCACTTGCCACAGAAACTCCTGTATCTGTACTATGTGCTTTAATGCAACACGAAATCATGCTGTATTAAAACACTATAAACCGTATTAAACACTATAAACACCAGTTCTGCCAGACACTGGATTATGGCACCACATCTAAGCTGTCAGACAATTACGCAATTCATTATTACATTCTGCCGCACGGACCAATTAGCAATCAAATTATACTCACTTCAGCCAATTACTTCTGGACTACTTCTGGTGATTTACAAACCAATCATCACTCTGGTTATTGCAGAAGTGCAATTGAATGGAGAAAAGAGATTCTCACAATAAAATACTGTGAAATATTTTAGAAATGATTTATTTAAAACCAACAAATTTTGATGGCAGGTCATATTGGAGCTGCACTGTCTGCAGCATATTAATAAAAACTTTATGCAAGTCTAAAAAATAAAAGGAAACAGCTGAGAAATTTGTGTCCGTTTCCTTTAGTTCTTCTGTACAAAGAACCTTTCACATGTACTGTCCACATTCATAACTCTTTTGTTGTTTTATACTACAAAGAAATATAGTAACAATAATAACAAGAGAGATTATAATGGCATTTTCAAAAAAAAAATCAAAACCTTGCTGGAAAAAATTTAATATGTCGCCAGAGGTGAAGAGATAAGATGCAAGAAAATTAAATGGAAGTTATAGATGTCCTCTAGGCTTTCTGTATAAAAATGTATTATTAAATGCTACATCACAGCGTACGTAAGGCAGTCATTTCTCAGAGAAATAGCTACCGACTCCTGTTCTTGCCAATTAAATTCACCCTGAGGCCTTTCGGTTGTACGGCACGTAATGCGGTAATCTTGACCAATCCTTTCGAGAAAGTGACAGAGTGGTGGTCACTTTGGTGTGTGTTGTAACAGCAGGGAGAAGGGAAAAGCAATCTTCCGAGCTGAAAACACACCAGGCTGCAATATGCATTACAGCCAGAGGAGCCTATTTGTATCAAATCCATCACGCTCTGTCCATACCCCTTCCTACTTTAATCACAAACAGTCTTTTATCTAAGCTTTGATATTAGCTGGGGTCTTCATGTGCTATGTGCCGGCGTCTATCCGTAGCGAGAAGGTAAGAGTGAGATGTTTAAAGTCCAATATGGTGGCAAGCTGGTAATAAAAATGACATTCAAGTCGGAGAGTGCAGTGCGTGTCGTCAGATCTCTGATAGAGAAATGTGAGGCCTGTGCAGAGAGTTATCAGCTCTCTCTCAAGGTCTCGCACTCGGCAGACCAGAGAAATCATCGCAATATTACAAACTGGAAGTCCTTTCTGTGGTCCAAAACTCAATATGATGTTTGCCTCAGATTAGAATAAAGAAACATAGCCGTGGTGGAGGGGGGTTAGTGAAGGTCACGGTGGAATGACATTATGAAAGTCTAGTTAAGGCCACTCTTTTTCAATGTAATCTGAAGTGAGGGATCAAGTGCATAACACCTCTCAAAATCCTTCTTTAATATTGAAAAGATCAGCTTACAAAGTGACTCAGAAGTAGTTCTATGCTGATTTTCAAGGCTAATGCATGCAATTAAAAATTCCAATCCTAGAATACCAACCTTAAAATTCATGTACTTTGTTTGGGTTTCATTTTATGAGTGGTTATGGCTAAGATTGCGTTTGTGTTTGTGCACGTACATATCTGTTTGATATTTATTCATAACAGCCTTTCTAGAATAAACCTAGAGACCGGGCTGTTCAAACTGAAATAAAACAGACAAACAGATTTATCTTGTTATTATTCTGCGAAGGATAGAAGGTAAGTCTGCGGTCTCAGCATGCCAAACCAAATGTGTGCACTGTCTCACTGCCTTCCATGTGTCTGGAATCTGTTTTACAGGACTTACTGCCAAAACAACCTTACAAAGACACAAGGTGCGTCTCAATCAGCTCCCCAGATTAGTGCACTTTGCCATTGTCGAAATCAATCTAGTGCATTGAAATGAGCATCAAATGCTCACAATTGTTATCTCAAGTTGTCAAAGGACAAAAATCGCATCTAACAAAAGTTTTGTTTACAAAATAGATGTGGATATAAATGTGCATATATACACTACCAGGTCAAAAGTTTAAGATTGGATAAGATTTTTTTATGTTTTTAAAAGAAGTCTCTTCTGCTAACCAAGGCTGCAATATTTTGATAAGAAATACACAAAAAAACACAGTAATATTGTGAAATATTATGACAATTTAAAATGACTTTTTTTATGGTAATATATATTAAAATGTAATTTATTCCTCTCGAAAAAAGCTGGATTTTCAGCATCATTACTCCAGTCTGCAGTGTCACATGATCCTTCACAAATCACTCTAATATGATGATTTATGCTCCAAAACATGTATGCTTATTATCCATGTTGAAAACAGTTTTTTACATTTTTATTTCATGATTCTTTGATGAATAGAAAGTTCATAGAACATCATTTATTTAATTAGAATCTTTTCTAACATTA
The DNA here is from genome assembly GCA_030378365.1 of Hybognathus amarus. NCBI lineage: Eukaryota > Metazoa > Chordata > Actinopteri > Cypriniformes > Leuciscidae > Hybognathus > Hybognathus amarus. The sequence goes on from JAQIUQ010000217.1 coordinate 272,531, forward strand.
TAAATGTCTTTACTGTAACTTTTGATCAATGTAACTCATCCTTGATGAATAGAAGTATTGATTTCTTATTTATTTCCCCAAAAAATAAAATACAAATTCTTACTGACCCCAAACTTTTTAAAGGGTAGTGTTTAATGTAACAAAAGCTTTCCATTTCAGATAAAAGCTGTTCTTTCTATTCATCAAAGAATCCTGAAATAAAACTGTTTTCAACATGGATAATAATCATACATGTTTTTGGAGCATAAAATCATCATATTAGAGTGATTTGTGAAGGATCATGTGACACTGACGACTGAAGTAATGATGCTGAAAATTCAGCTTTTTTCAGAGGAATAAATTACATTTTAATATATATTAACATAAAAAAAGTCATTTTAAATTGTCATAATATTTCACAATATTACTGTGTTTTTTGTGTTTTGTATAAAAAAATTGCAGCCTTGGTGAGCAGAAGAGAAACATAAAAAATCTTACCGATCTTAAACTTTTGACCGGTAGTGTATGTATTACACTTTTTAATTGCTACACCGCAGAATCATAATGGCATGTTAAACTGCAGAATTGTCTATTTATGTTTTGACGTGCAAACTTATAATTTATATTCAAAGGGTCAGGATGACATTTTTGTCATCACAGTATACAGGACAACATCCCATCCACCCACACCGATGACGGTCCCGTTCTACGGGCAGATACTCAAACACAATGCAAAAAACATCTAATCTCGTCAAATGCTGCCCAAAGCAATCAGAGCACAGATCTATTACACGCAAGAGATAAGGATTAAATTAATACATTTCCTCGGGTAAATCAAATTCTGGTCATTACCCACAGAGATTAACTTCAGGACAGCTGGCAGGGGATATAACACAGAAGGGGGCAGATTTTTACATTTATTCACTGGAGGCTTTAATATTTAAGGGAATGGATTGCATATAAAGAGATTCCTGCCAGATCATCAGAGCCTCAAAAGGTTAATGGGGGTCCGCGTAATATGTCATCAGTATTATTCACTATATATTTTCAAGTCAACAACATGAAATCAGAATTGATTGACTCAATTAACTTTCTTAAATGTTTGCAATTACTGGTGCACATTATTCCATTGTGCATGGGATATGGAATGAAAGAGTGGCTTGTACAATTCTTCAAATATTCTTTTTTGTCATAAAGGAATGGAATGACATGAGAGTAGTTTTCATTTCTGAGTGAGCTACTGTCCCTTTAATCAGTTTGATCAAATGCACTACAGCTAAAAGCATCAATAAGGTTGTTCATGCTTAAGAGGGTCAAAGCATTATTTGTGATTATAGCCAAAGACATTCATTAAGAAGAGCTCAATATTGGTCAATGACAGATGAAGAGTTATCTTGTTACAAAAAAAAGAAATATTCAATATGCACATTACAAACTTTAATGGATGGACGACCCATGCAGAGAAATTGAGGAAGATGGTTTGCAAGAGAAGCAATGATTAGCACCAATATCAATCAAAGCTGTCTATAAGGGCGGTCTTAACTGCCGAGTGCCGAGTATGGGAATGTGCAGGTCTGATTCACAAAAATTACGGTCTGTAAATGATCAACCATGAAAACAGTATTTTGTACACTGTAAAAAAAAATATTGTTGGTTTAACTTAAATTAAGTAACCTGGTTGCCTTAATTTTTTAAGTTGATTGAAATGGAAAAAGTGAGTTAATACAATGATGATTTGTAGATTTAATCATCAGAAACTCAAAATAATAAGTTATCTGAACTAAATAAATTAAGTTGATTTGACAAAAGAAATATGTTAACAAATCTTGAAAATATTTTTTTACAGTGTAACTACATAAATTCTATATATAAACAAAAACAGTGCAATGTTATTCTAAGTGCAGAATACAACAATGCAAAATGCAGTGTATACAATATGTTTATATATTAAATGTATATTTATATTTTTTCCTGCACTGTAAAAAAAATAAAGATCTGTCAGATCAACTTAATTTATGTGGTTAAGATAACAAAATATTTTTAGTTTCTGATTAATAAATAAATCTCCGTCATTGTATTAGTTCAATTTTTCAATTTCAATGAACTTAAAGTTAAGGCAACCAGGTTACTTCATTTTTTTTTTAGTTAAACCAACAATTTATTTTGCAGTTTGTTGAAAAATACTGAAAAAGTGCTACAGGAAAAAAATGTTAATAGGGTAACAATAACTGACAACATACTTTCTTCTCATTTTAGTTTTCAGTAATGTACATTTTTATAGTGAATTTCTGGCAAACACTGCTGTCAGTTTTTTTTTACTGTAAATTTAACAGGATATTTTACTGTATATATTATGGCATTTTAAAAGTAAAAATAAAAAAAGGAAAATATACATAATGTACACTCACCGGCCACTTTATTAGGTACACCTGTCCAACTGCTCATTAACACTTAATTTCTAAGCAGCCAATCACATGGCGGCAACTCAGTGCATTTAGGCATGTAGACATGGTCAAGACAATCTCCTGCAGTTCAAACCGAGCATCAGTATGGGGAAGAAAGGTGATTTGAGTGACTTTGAATGTGGCATGATTGTTGGTGCCAGAAGGGCTGGTCTGAGTATTTCAGAAACTGCTAATCTACTGGGATTTTCACGCACAACCATCTCTAGGGTTTACAGAGAATGGTCCAAAAAGAAAAAACATCCAGTGAGCGGCAGTTCTGTGGGCGGAAATGCCTTGTTGATGCCAGAGGTCAGAGGAGAATGGCCAGACTGGTTCGAGCTGATAGAAGGGCAACAGTGACTCAAATAACCACCCGTTACAACCAAGGTGGGCAGAAGAGCATCTCTGAACGCACAGTACGTCGAACTTTGAGGCAGATGGGCTACAGCAGCAGAAGACCACACCGGGTGCCACTCCTTTCAGCTAAGAACAGGAAACTGAGGCTACAATTTGCACAAGCTCATCGAAATTGGACAATAGAAGATTGGAAAAACGTTGCCTGGTCTTGATGAGTCTCGATTTCTGCTGCGACATTCGGATGGTAGGGTCAGAATTTGGCGTCTACAACATGAAAGCATGGATCCATCCTGCCTTGTATCAACGGTTCAGGCTGGTGGTGGTGGTGTCATGGTGTGGGGAATATTTTCTTGGCACTCTTTGGGCTCCTTGGTACCAATTGAGCATCGTTGCAACGCCACAGCCTACCTGAGTATTGTTGCTGACCATGTCCATCCCTTTATGACCACAATGTACCCAACTTCTGATGGCTACTTTCAGCAGGATAATGCGCCATGTCATAAAGCTGGAATCATCTCAGACTGGTTTCTTGAACATGACAATGAGTTCGCTGTACTCAAATGGCCTCCACAGTCACCAGATCTCAATCCAATAGAGCATCTTTGGGATGGGGTGGAACGGAAGATTCGCATCATGGATGTGCAGCCGACAAATCTGCGGCAACTGTGTGATGCCATCATGTCAATATGGACCAAACTCCCTGAGGAATGCTTCCAGCACCTTGTTGAATCTATGCCACGAAGAATTGAGGCAGTTCTGAAGGCAAAAGGGGGTCCAACCCGTTACTAGCATGGGGTACCTAATAAAGTGGCCGGTGAGTGTATATACATACAACTTATTTTGTACTGGTTTAACTAAGTAAAATTAACTCAAGTACCGTTCAAACACCTGTTTTAAAAATCGCATGGCTATGAGATGAGATAAAAAAGTACGCATAATGATTTTAGAGACTTATAGAGACTTTGTGGGGGAATATTCCACTTAAACTGGATGTCACCACATTGAGTTTTTTGGTCATCCTTTGGAATGAGGTAAAAGTCTGAAGACATTCACATTTGTTTACATGCATATAGAGCAGAATGTGCTTTCCCAGAGAGTTCACAGAATTACAAAGCATCTGGAGGGATGTTTGAAGCGACAGTGCTGGAGAAAAGATCCTGGAATGGGACAAAGGCCCGGCGGGGGGCAGCTTGGGAGGACACAGAAGATAGAACGAGGCCTCCTCGCTCTGATGGGAAGCCTCGGTTTCCATTTTTTAAAGGGAAGGACGAAGACAGGTGGGTGGGGGTCTCTTCGCTTTCATCCAGAAATAAGACATGACCAGTGGCCGCTGTGGAGAAGCCATGCATTTCAAAACCACTCACATCCCCAGTTCTAAGATCTGTCTGGCCTGACGTACACTGATTTGCTTTCCGAGCCCCTGTGGAGACTGGAACATACATTTCTATCCCACCAACCAACACACACACTCTCTCTCTCTCTCGAATTGTTGGATATCCTTCACAGGTTCCTTCCATGCATCTTGAGAACACACACTCATTTCCACACTTCACTTTTTCTCACAGCTCACAGCAATGATTTTAAAGGACGGGTTTCTGTTGTGTGACTCAAATGGGCTTTGAGTACTGCATTTTCAATCAGTCACAGCTGTGTCAAGGCATTTTTCTCAAGCCCTGCTTGGCTTTTTTTCCCTTATTTTGGGCGGTGAAAAGGCGGAAAAGAAACATAAACACATTCGGCGTTTTCTGTTTAAGGTTCATTACACAGCCTCAATCTGGGTGGGAGAGTCGGCGAAGAGTTAATTCCTCGCCGTGTGAGAGAAAATGCATTAACAGAGTCCTATCCATCTTCAAACTGACATATCCATTTAAATGTCTACTGCTTACTTCTAAAGAGATGCGGGCCGAAGATCACTGCTCTTTTTCTCTCTTCTGCGTACTTGCTTTCTCACTTTCTCAGATGCTTGTTTTTTACTACTTTTAAATTATTATGCGGTGAATTAACAACAGTTGCACCACTTTACAATGCAAAATGTTTCTTATTCACTAATCACTCACTCTAGTTGTCTAGGTGTTAAATGCATTAAAATACACTGTGAAAAAAGACTGTAGAAATGCTACAGTGAAAAACTGTTAATTGGTTAACAGAAAGTTTCCTTACAATATATGGTAAATAACTGTGATGTATAAAAGGTACATTTAATGTAATTTTACTGTTAAAATACAGTTTTAGATGTATCACAGTTATTTACCGTATATTGATTAAGGAAACTTTCTGTTAACCAATTAACAGTTTTTCACTGTAGAATTTTTACAGTCTTTTACTGTTAATTGGTTAACAGAAAGTTTCATTGTGATATACGGTAAATAACTGTGATATACACTCAACGGCCACTTTATTAGGTACACCTCTCCAACTGCTCGTTAACACTTAATTTCTAAGCAGCCAATCACATGGCGGCAACTCAGTGCATTTAGGCATGTAGACATGGTCAAGACAATCTCCTGCAGTTCAAACCGAGCATCAGTATGGGGAAGAAAGGTGATTTGAGTGACTTTGAACGTGACATGATTGTTGGTGCCAGAAGGGCTGGTCTGAGTATTTCAGAAACTGCTAATCTACTGGGATTTTCACGCACAACCATCTCTAGGGTTTACAGAGAATGGTCCGAAAAAGAAAAAACATCCAGTGAGCGGCAGTTCTGTGGGCGGAAATGCCTTGTTGATGCCAGAGGTCAGAGGAGAATGACCAGACTGGTTCGAGCTGATAGAAGGGCAACAGTGACTCAAATAACCACCCGTTACAACCAAGGTGGGCAGAAGAGCATCTCTGAACGCACAGTACGTCGAACTTTGAGGCAGATGGGCTACAGCAGCAGAAGACCACACCGGGTGCCACTCCTTTCAGCTAAGAACAGGAAACTGAGGCTACAATTTGCACAAGCTCATTGAAATTGGACAATAGAAGATTGGAAAAACGTTGCCTGGTCTGATGAGTCTCGATTTCTGCTGCGACATTCGGATGGTAGGGTCAGAATTTGGCGTCTACAACATGAAAGCATGGATCCATCCTGCCTTGTATCAACGGTTCAGGCTGGTGGTGGTGGTGTCATGGTGTGGGGAATATTTTCTTGGCACTCTTTGGGCCTCTTGGTACCAATTGTGCATCGTTGCAACGCCACAGCCTACCTGAGTATTGTTGTTGACCATGTCCATCCCTTTATGACCACAATGTACCCAACTTCTGATGACTACTTTCAGCAGGATAATGCGCCATGTCATAAAGCTGGAATCATCTCAGACTGGTTTCTTGAACATGACAATGAGTTCGCTGTACTCAAATGGCCTCCACAGTCACCAGATCTCAATCCAATAGAGCATCTTTGGGATGTGGTGGAACGGAAGATTCGCATCATGGATGTGCAGCCGACAAATCTGCGGCAACTGTGTGATGCCATCATGTCAGTATGGACCAAACTCCCTGAGGAATGCTTCCAGCACCTTGTTGAATCTATGCCACGAAGAATTGAGGCAGTTCTGAAGGCAAAAGGGTGTCCAACCCGTTACTAGCATGGGGTACCTAATAAAGTGGCCGGTGAGTGTATATAAAATGGTACATTTAATGTAATTTTACTGTAAAATACTGTTAAATTTACAGTTTTTGGAAGTGAAAAAGAAATAAACATTATATAAACAGTAAATTAACATTATATCAGATAATGAAATACGTTTTATTGCTGTAAAATTAAATACGTTGAAAGTCTGTAAAACATAAAATGTTGCTACTGTATTTAACAGGAAATCTCTGGTAACCACAGCTGCCAGGTTTTTCCTGTAAATTTAACAGATTTTCATTTTTTTTACAGTGTAGTGTGTACCATCATTGCCCTTTTTACCCAAAATATGCCTCTTTTATAATTAGGCTAATGTACATGGATTGTATGTCGCTTTCTCTCATCTCTTATCTAATGAATAAATGAGTCATTTATCATTTAATAGTAACCATCCACTGAAATTAAGTGTGTTCCTACCAATTGTGGGCGCTTATTTGGAATATTTTGGGGGAAATTAATAAAGCCATTTTCATTTACCTTGCTTTGCAGCACTCGTAAGAGGGCACCACTCTTTCTACGACTGAACAAAATGAGCAATACCCCCAGAGTCTCCCGAGAGGGGGGAGGATGAGAGACTCAACAGGACGGATATTTTGATAACGGCCAGGACAGGAATAAAGACAACGAGAAAGCTAAAGCAAACAACGCTGACCGGAGAGGAATACATGACAAAGTGCCATTGCGGGAAAGTATGCAAAGGCACCAGAGGGCTTAAGATACATCAGAGCAGGTCTTCTTGTGGAAGGTCGGTGACCCAAGTGCAGCGCGCAGACACAGCGTCTGGTGAGACGAAGGAGAGCTCCAGCCAGGTAGCACCCCACAGTGCTGAAGATCTCTACGCACTTGAGCCGCCCCAGAGCCAGACAGATCGAGCAAGTTCCCCTTCGGTTATCCCCATCCATTCGTCAAGAGAGAGAGAATCAAGTGGCCCACATCATCTGACAGCAAGGCATGGACGCAGTTTGATGACTACCTCAATGGTATCCTGGAAGCCGCTTTCGCCGGTCCTGTGCACAGGAAGATCGAATCACTCACAGCCGTAACGTACAATCTGGCGAAGGAGAGATTTGGCCCAATAGAGCAGAGGAGTCAGCCCCAGTCACCAAGGCAACCAAACAGGAGGGAAAGAGAGATTCACCGCTTAAGAAGCGAATTAAAGATCCTTAATAAGCAATTCAAAGTCGGCCCACCAGCAGAAAGAGAGGGTATTAAGGACTTAACAAGCAAGATGCGGGATCAGATGTGCAAACTCCGAAGGGCAGAATATCTACGGCAACAGAGGAAAAAGAAAGCAAAGAGGCGAATGCAGTTTCTCAAAGACCCGTTCAGCTTTACTAGAAGCTTTACTAGCCCCTTTTAGGGGCGGGGGTCTAGGACAAAATCATAGAATCAGGAAGCCTGAAGAACCATCAGTGGAGCTGAATATGAAGGAGCCAACTTGGCAGGAAATGCAGGATATTATCCAGAAAGCCAAGGCTTCAGCAGCCCCAGGTCCGAGTGGCATACCATACAAGGTATACAAGCAATGTCCACAACTGCTTAAAAGGTTGTGGAGGATCCTGAGGAAGATCTGGGCAAAAGGATCGGTCCCACCAAGCTGGAAGCTAGCAGAGGGCTGTTTTGTTCCTAAGGAAGAGGGTTCCTCCTCAATCGCCCAGTTTAGGACAATCTCTCTACTGAATGTGGAATGCAAGATATTCTTCTCTGTGCTTGCAAAAAGACTGACCTCCTATATGACTCAAAATCAATACATCAACACCTCCATACAGAAAGGAGGTGTTCCAGGCTTTTCAGGGTGCCTGGAGCACACTTCAATGATCAGCCAACTGATCCGAGAGGCAAAGCAGAAGAAAACTGGCAAGATCTTCAAAAGGGGATTCCTACTGGGTGCACCATCTCCCCTATCTTGTTTGTCATGGGCATGAACCTTCTGGTTGGAGCAGCAGAAGGAGTAACCCGTGGTCCCACGGTAGAGTCAGGCATCTCCCAGCCAGTGCTCCGTGCGTTTATGGACGATATTACAATAACAACTGGTACACACGTTCAAGCAAGATGGGTCTTGGAAACCCTTGGTGCTGTAGCTACGTGGGCAAGGATGTCTTTCAAGGCCAGTAAGTCTAGGAGTCTGGTGATCAGGAAGGGCAAGCCCACAGGGAGGTTCAGTCTTCATGTCCAGGGAGAGGCCATTCCATCAATTGAAGATAACCCAGTAAAGTGTTTGGGAAAGTGGTTCGATGCGTCACTCTCAGATCGGGCCAATGCCAAAAACAAGGTGGAGCAGACTGAGGAATGGCTAAAGAAGATCGACAAGTCCAAGCTCCCTGGTAAATTCAAGACCTGGCGGTACCAGCATGGTCTCCTGCCCAGGCTTCTTTGGCTCTTTACTATGTATGAGTTACCCATGACGGCTGTGGAGGGCATAGAAAGGAAGACTGAACAAGCACCGGCGAAGGTGGTTGGGGATTCCCCCTAGTTTTTCCGCAGTGGGCCTCTACATTCGGTCAGGTCAACTGCAACTTCCCTTGTCTTCCATCGTAGAAGAGTTTAAAGTGGCAAAGTGTAGAGTCCTACTTAGCCTCAGAGACTCCAAAGACGAACTGGTAAGGCAAGCAGGGGTCATGACCAGGTCTGGACGTAAATGGGCAGCCAGCACAGCTGTAGAGCAGGCGGAGAGTGCTCTGAGGCTGCGAGATATTCTTGGAAGCCCTTGCATCGGACGGAGAGGACTCGGCTCTGCACATTTCCAGCAATGGAGAAGCGCTGGTGTAAAGAGCAGGCAGGAGATGGTTCAGGCTGAGGTGCGGGCCCGTGAGGAGGAAAGGCGGATGGCAAGGGCAGTGGAACAAGGATCCCAGGGCGCATGGACAAAATGGGACCTTCCCAAGCGCAAGATCTCCTGGCAAGAGTTGTGGCGGCTGGAGCCCTACCGAATTTCCTTCCTTCTGCGATCTGTCTGACACCCTCCCTTCGCCAACACACTTATGTATGGGGACTGAGGGAAGATCCTAACTGCAAGTTATGCGGGCAAAAGGGAACATTGGCACATATAGTATCAGGATGCAAAACAGCTCTCACTTAGGGCCGGTATAGGTGGCGTCATGACAAAGTGTTACTGTCCCTTGCTGACGTACTGGAGCAGGTATGGGCTTGAAGAGGGCGATCACCTTCATCAAGGAGGGAGAAAGGCCTGTTTTAACCAAACCATCAAAACCCAATCTCCTTCAAAACGCCAGGTCCTGGGAGATGAGGGTGGATGTGGGAAAAAGGCTGCAATTCCCAGGGGTGGTGCTCACAGCCCTCCGTCCAGACATTGTCTTGTGGTCAACAGAGGGCAAGAAAATAATTCTAGTTGAGCTGACGGTGCCTTGGGAGGAGGGATGTGAGGTTGCTCATGAGAGGAAGGCCTTGAAGTATCAGTCCCTTCTTCAGGACTGCAAGGACAAGGGATGGCAGGCCTGGTTGTTCCCAGTGGAGGTTGGCTGCAGAGGTTTCCCTGCTAAATCAACCTGGCGGTTACTATCAGCTCTGGGCATGGGACGAAAGAAGGAAAAAACAAGCAGTACGTCGGATGGGGGTGGAGGCAGAACGTGGAGGAGGAAAGCTGGAAGCCAGGAGCAGATGGGCAGTGACTTGGCCATCACAGCCGGCCCACCAACTGGATGGTGTTGTGGTTGAGGGCCGAAACACCCAGTGAAGGTTGTGTACCACCTGACGACATCTGCTCCTGGCAGAAGGCTACAGTTACCCACAAGGTAACTGAAGAAAGCACCCACTAGGTGTATGTCACAAGTAAAGCCATTTTCTGATACTGTGCTCATAAAATTTGCTGATGGCAAAACTTGTAGTTTAAAAGCTCATTTTATTTATACTACAACATTGACTGATAGACTTTATTAGATTAAACTCACATAATACACATCACAATTTGTTTACATTACAAACAAAATGCCTCCACAATGCAATGAATCAGACCATCTTGGGAAATCTATGTGTAAGTTCCCATTCCTCTGAGAGTGGCATCCTGATTACAAATAAACCTGATGCACCTTTTAATATATCTAGCAATATGAATGTCATTTACACAAAAGTAGGATTACATTTGCAATCATATATGGACGTGAAGAATATAAATGAAATATAACATTAGCCATTTCCAGAATGGTGTCCATATAGCTTTCACTTTTCATTAATTCTGGAAATAATGAATGCAAGGAGGTGGTCTTCTCGGTTTGTGATTGTAAACAGCTTTGGAAAGGATCTGCAAGGGTTATTAAAATCAGCTACGCCCCAAGCAATCTCCATATCACACCCATCAGGAAAAAAAAACACTTACAGCTTCTCTTCAACAACACTCAACAGATTATAAAAGCAGACTAAAAATAAAGAGAGAGAAGATTTAAGACACCACAAAAGGCAAATGGGGCATTTAACAAATGAGATTTATAAAATGAGGCTTGATTAAACCCAAGTTAAATCAGGTTATACACTAAAACTACAACGTTAATATTCCTCTAAAATATCTTTCGGGCACAAACTGGTTGTTGTTCGAATTGGATATTATTATTTTTCTTCTCCACTCCTTGTCAGGGCAGTGGAATAAGGGTTTCTACAATCCAGCAGCCAAAAAGCAGAGAAAGGGGAGAAAAAAACTCAGACAGAATGAGATGATCCAGGCCTTGTGAATCAGGGCAGAAAGTCTAATACCGAGCACCTTTGTGCCAGAGAAAGAACATGACTAAGCGCTCTAACCTTCCTCAACACTTCAGTAGCCTTCAAAGCCGTTAGAATTCTCAACAAAGAAGAAAATAATTTCCAATACATATTAATGACTTGGACTAAAATCCATCCCTGTCCTTGAGACTTCGGTGCGACAAACAAAGCCAACAGCTTCACTCCGTAAACACAAGGGCCTTGTCAATAAAACAATCATTACCTGAAACACAATGAGACATGTGAGACAGTGAGAGTGATCTGAAATTCATCGTCACAGCAAGCATGAATTCATAATAAGTCTGAGGGAGGCACTGAGTCTTTAAATATAAACGTGCCTGTAATGCATCACCACAGAATTACTGTATATCATGATTAAAAATGACCCCAATTGATTTAAAGGGGACATATCATGCTAAATCCACTTTTTTTAGCCCTTAAATGCATTTTGTTGTTTATTTGGAGTTATAAGTACAGCAAAGTTGAAATTATTCTCTTCAGGTGCTTCGTTTATATCTTTATATTCTGTTTTGGTCATATTTGTTCAGATTTTTCTGTTCTCTATGACGTATTTTGAACAATTACGTCACAGTATTATCAGCGGAACTGACAAATAAGGACAGTGACTACGTTTACATGCAGCCAATTTTCGGGTTATGTTCGGGTTAAGGTCACTATTCGGGTTTCTGAAACGCTGGCTAATCGCTCTGGCTTGAATTGTTTGCTCTGGCTTGAACATGTAAGGCTTGAAGTCTTCCGTCGTTGACATTTTGTTAACGTGTGAATAAAAATGTTCTTTGACGCTATATAATCTCTAATCACACTACAAAAATGGCCGATTGGGGTGGAGTTGAACCGAGTTTGAACTCAGCGACCTGGAGTGTGGGGTATGACGCATCTCCTTTTTATTTAAAGGGGCTCTAAAACGAGTTGCTTACAGACGCATATCAGAAAAGGGAAAGAATAGGGGCCTGTGGAGCTAAAATAAATTATTTTAGCTCCACAGGCCCCAATTCTTTCCCTAAATGAGGAATTCAGATCCAAGCATTGCAGTTTTGCTTTAAATAGAACACAAATGTATGATTTATATGTAAAAATGAATGATTTATAAGCATGATGTGTACCCTTTAAAATTATTACAATTGAATCTAGCACTCTCACTACACCTACATTACATCCATCTATCCATCCATCCATCTATTCAACCATCCAGCCATTTTCCACCATATATACACACTCTATATACACATACACACGAGATTTGCATTATATTGTGTGTATAAAATATATATAGAAAACAAACAAATATAGTAAATAAATTTTATTCAAAAATAAAATATAGAAAATAATGAAAATAATGAAAATAATGAAAATGATTCATATATTTTATAAATATTAAATAAAATTAAATAAAAATAATATTGATTAAATTACAAGTTGTGTTGTTATTGCTAAGAACTTAACACAACATAATTTTATGTTATGGGGGTGCGGGATTGCAAACATTGTGGATCATTAAAAAAGGTTACAGACCAAGGTTGAGAACCCTGCCTCTAATCACTCATCCGACAGAAAACCGAGAACACAACTAACAAGTAGGCGAGAAACGGCGAGGGCGCACATAAGTTATCGAGCTCCCTCTCGCCAGCCCACTTGACACTTCAACTGCTTTTGCAGCAGATCTTGAGGTTCTGCCCAGACCGGCTCTATCCTTTTATCAGCCTCTCTGCACGTGGATCGATCGTGGAGAGAGTTACGATGCAGACAGCAGTTCTCTGTTACAACTCTGACGCCAACACTTACGGCCTGACCAATAGCCCATTCACACTCTATGAATTACAAATTTAAACGTGTATTAATAACATGTATGCTGCGTATGCAAACACACACACTTATGGTTGCAGACTCTGTATCATTAAACGTACACTCTCACACATAGCTCATGGGATCTCATTTGCTATGCTGTGATGGTGCTCATGGGTGAAGCTGCTGACCCATCTCTGTTGTTATTTATAGACGTGAGTGGAGAATTTAAGGGTCAGGGGAGTCAAAGCCAGGGCTTGTAATTACTGCTGACTCACTGCCTCTGCAAAAAAAGGGGTTATTACCCTTACTATCCACACCGACAGAAAGAGAGACTTAAGAAGGTCTCGTCATTTCTCGGTTTATTAACATGACTTCTTTAATGCATTCTTTTTTTGTTTTAATCCATTAACTGATACTTTCTTACTCTTCACTATTACTTCATTCATTTGCCATCAGTGTTTTTAAGACATCATTAGTCATTTTTCATTCATTTGATTGGCTGTGGATGTTCCACTCTTGTGCGCCAGACATAAAGGCTAATTATTTAGCTCAGAGCAAAGAGGATGACATGCAGAGGACAAGAGAGGAGATGGAATTTGGGGCCCAATCTGTGCTGCTGAATTGCACTCTCCTTTTGACTGGACACTTTAAAGAAAATATAAAAGCTCTCCAGGTGCTTATCTCTGCCCAGGTAAGAACAGATCCGGCTGTTCACCCTGAGAGAGCACCAACTGCCCCCCTCGACCCTGCACTGCACCCTTCAGATTGAAAACCACAAGAGAAGAATGAATGCACTACCTGTATCAGCCACTAAGAGGTCCTAAAAGACACAGTGCTGTAATAACAATATAAAGTTCTTAAAATAACTTTTTTTTAAAAATAGAACCTTTTGTGACATTTATAAATGTCTTTTCTGTGACTTTTGACCAATTTAAATGTTAAAAAAAGTTTTTTAAAAAAATACGAATAAATAAAATAATCTGACCCCTATCTTTTAAACCATATTGTACATTTATGTAAATAAAATGAATGGGGAAACATGTAAGGGGAAGCATTTTCTCTTCCATTTTTAAAATGTACACAATTAATTATGCCTATTGTTGAGTCTATGCAGTTCATGATCATTTAAATAAATTTCAATATTAGATATTTGTTACAAGCAAATCAGAAGACAATCTAAACCACCAGCCTGATCTCACGGGAATACATATGAATTTTACAAGATGGCTTAATTCGTACCAATCATACGACCTCACTCAAACGAATTAGTGACGATTTTGCTAAATCGTACATATTTTACGAATTGGCCAATTCGTATGAATTATTACAAATGACCTACCCCTTAACCCGCCCCTAAATCTACCCATCACGTAGGTTTAGACAAATCATACGAATTCAGTAAGAGTGAGGTCGTAAGAATTAGCCACTTTTATCATTCGTTCGAATTTATACGAATTGGTCGTGAAATCAGGGTAGAAACCACTGGATACTCAAATATCCAAACATGATTGAATGACTGTATTTCCTACTTAAATCGATGAATCATACAGTTTGTGTAGGTATTCATGTGAAAGAGGAACCCGTTATCATCCCAAGGCGTCATATACGGCGCTTTTTCAATACTCAGATATTAGTTACAAGCAAATCAGAAGACAATCTAAACCACCAGCCTGATCTCACGGGAATACGTACCAGAATTTGAACGAGATAGCTAATTCATAACAATTAATACGACCTCACTGGATTGGATTAGTACGATTTTGCTAAATCGTACATATTCTAGAATTGGCCAATTCGTATGAATTAATTGTACGAATGACCTACCCCTTAACCCACCCCTAAATCTACCCATCCCATGGGTTTAGACAAATCATACGAATTCGTAAGAGTGAGGTCGTAAGAATTAGCCACTTTTTTATCATTCGTCGAATTTGTACAAATTGGTCGTGAGATAGGGTAGAAACCACTGGATACTCAAATATCCAAACATGATTGAATGACTGTATTTCCTACTTAAATCAATGAATTATACAGTTTGTGTAGGTATTCATGTGACACAGGAGCCCGTTCTCATCCCAAGGCGTCATATACAACGCTTTTGCCAATGGGTAGACATCCAACGCACATGGCACCCTTTAGCGTCAAATGAGACGCAGATATTATGGGGCAGAAGGCGCCTCCTAGTGGTCTAATCCTAACCCTACCCCACACATAAACCTACCACAACCAAAGCGTCTCATTTGACACTAAAAGGCGCCATGTGCGTTGGATGTCTACGCTTTGGCTAAGTGTCATATAGGACGCTTCGGGATGAGAATGCGTTGGACAGAGAAATACTTATGATACCATACAAGTCGTATTTTGAATGAGCTCAGCAGGTAAACAGCAGCTCAAAACTTTTTTTCCTCAACCGCGAGAGATCTAAATGACAAAGGAGCCCCGCACTGCAGCGGGCAAACACTCGCAGCAGAGAAGACGAGGGATTCAGTAAGTACTGCGGGGGATTACAGATGGCCCTTCAAATTAAATCAAATAGTACGGCTCAGGATCTGGCTTACGGATGCCTGCGGGAGAGGTGTAGCCTATATGACTGGAGCCAGAGCCACCGGGTGTAAGAGAGAGAAAATCACCTCCAAATGAGTTTCTGAAATATCTATAGATAAATTGAATTTGAAAATCTTGACAGTGAGTGATCTGAGGCTGGATGAGGAGCAAGTCAAAGGTGACAGTCATTCTTTCATTGCTTCATATAAACACACAATGAGAGAAAGAGAGAATATTTGGTTTCCATCATGGTGGGGGCTTTGACGTCTGTTGTTTTTATTCTGAGCTAATTTTATAATGTTTTCTATCCCCTACCCAGCCTAAATCAGACACTCAAAAACTTTTTGCATTTTTTAAATTTGCATTGTTTGGGATGTTTAATAAGCCATATCTTCCTCATTGGGACCATTGGTTGGTCACCACAAATGTAACTGATTTCAGGATTAACTATCCTTTTAGTAGCATTTTGTACCTCGCAGGCTTGCATATGCACACACACACAGCAAACCTAACTATCATAATCAACACAAGTAGGCTTATGACAATATATTATTCTAACCAAATAAGTCTTGCACTTTATTACAGTAAAAAAAAAGAACTTGAAAATCTATTTTATCTCATTCTATTTATAAAATGGTTTCCTGACTTAGAGGATGCTATTTTTGAGAGTTTCCATCTTTCAGTCTTTGAAGGGCATCACCTTTTGGGGACAAAATTCACTTAAATTTACAGTTTAAACTTCAGAAACCAACAACTTTCCGACTTATGTAACTAAATTTAAATAGATTTAACTAACATTTATTTTGTGAATATAACAAGTAATCAACATAAGCATCAAAAATGTAAACCACACTTATTTCAAAATCAATATAAATGACAGAACTCTAAGAGGACAAGACTTGTCCTGTTCCATAAATCCTATCTTATTAGGCTTCTTTTGGATGCCTTTACTTCCATCTTGTTTGAGATAATAACTTAATTCCATGCATTTCTCATCTCTACAAGGTTCCTGCTCTTTCATTACTTATGATTCATATCACTTTCGTTGCCGCATAATCATTAGATAGGTTATTATAAATACAAAGGAGATGACATCTCGTCTTTTTCCTCTTGACTCTGAGAAAAAATATTACAGAGGAGAAACTCTCCCAAGAGCTTAGGGAACCAGTAGGAATTTGTATAATCAATTAGTATGTAGGCCTATGTGTAAGTGACTAATAGACATTTCTTCATGACTACAAGCATAGGGCTTTAACATGGCCAGTGCCATAAAGTTAGACATTTTGAACTGACACCAAAACATGTCAGAGAACATCACACATACACGTCATATTAATACTACATATACATACAAATACAGTGAATTTTGTCCCCAAAAGGGATATATACACAATATACACTCACCGGCCACTTTATTAGGTACCCCATGCTAGTAACGGGTTGGACCCCTTTTGCCTTCAGAACTGCCTCAATTCTTCGTGGCATAGATTCAACAAGGTGCTGGAAGCATTCCTCAGGGAGTTTGGTCCATATTGACATGATGGCATCACACAGTTGCCGCAGATTTGTCGGCTGCACATCCATGATGCGAATCTCCCGTTCCACCACATCCCAAAGATGCTCTATTGGATTGAGATCTGGTGACTGTGGAGGCCATTTGAGTACAGCGAACTCATTGTCATGTTCAAGAAACCAGTCTGAGATGATTCCAGCTTTATGACATGGCGCATTATCCTGCTGAAAGTAGCCATCAGAAGTTGGGTACATTGTGGTCATAAAGGGATGGACATGGTCAGCAACAATACTCAGGTAGGCTGTGGCATTGCAACGATGCTCAATTGGTACCAAGGGGCCCAAAGAGTGCCAAGAAAATATTCCCCACACCATGACACCACCACCACCAGCCTGAACCGTTGATACAAGGCAGGATGGATCCATGCTTTCATGTTGTAGACGCCAAATTCTGACCCTACCATCCGAATGTCGCAGCAGAAATCGAGACTCATCAGACCAGGCAACGTTTTTCCAATCTTCTATTGTCCAATTTTGATGAGCTTGTGCAAATTGTAGCCTCAGTTTCCTGTTCTTAGCTGAAAGGAGTGGCACCCAGTGTGGTCTTCTGCTGCTGTAGCCCATCTGCCTCAAAGTTCGACGTACTGTGCGTTCAGAGATGCTCTTCTGCCCACCTTGGTTGTAACGGGTGGTTATTTGAGTCACTGTTGCCCTTCTATCAGCTCGAACCAGTCTGGCCATTCTCCTCTGACCTCTGGCATCAACAAGGCATTTCCGCCCACAGAACTGCCGCTCACTGGATGTTTTTTCTTTTCGGACCATTCTCTGTAAACCCTAGAGATGGTTGTGCGTGAAAATCCCAGTAGATTAGCAGTTTCTGAAATACTCAGACCAGCCCTTCTGGCACCAACAATCATGCCACATTCAAAGTCACTCAAATCACCTTTCTTCCCCATACTGATGCTCGGTTTGAACTGCAGGAGATTGTCTTGACCATGTCTACATGCCTAAATGCACTGAGTTGCCGCCATGTGATTGGCTGCTTAGAAATTAAGTGTTAACGAGCAGTTGGACAGGTGTACCTAATAAAGTGGCCGGTGAGTGTATATAGGCTACACACGCATACCACAATGAACCACACGGAAAAAAAAGTTAAACCAGAATTATGTAGTACATTATATATATAATGTGACATACACACACACACACAAGCTTCATCACCATCTCCCAAAGGTGTGTGAAATAAGCATATGTTCTGCCACAATATGGCTGCCATATCATCCAGATGTGGTGGCATGTATACATGCCCCATATACATATATACTATGTACTTATAGTAATTGCAATAATTGGGTAATAACTAGGTACTAACCCTGGACCTACCCTAAACCTTACCCAAGTATTACCTTATATTACCCAGTACTTTCTTAGGTGAATACACTGTACATGTACTGTAAAATGAATTATATTGGTATATGATTATTATTTGTGACAATAGGCCTACTTGTTTTGCCAAGCAATTACTTTTCATGATATTATAGATTATTGTGATGAGTGTGTGTGTGTGTTGAGTGCAGTTTGTCTATATTTATATATTATATATAGTATATAATATATAGTATATAATATATAGTGTATGTATGTATGTATGTATGTATGCATGCATGTATGCATGTATGCATGTATGCATGTATGCATGTATGCATGTATGCATGCATGCATGCATGCATGCATGCATGCATGCATGTATAGTATGCCTGTGTACGTCAATCAAAACAAAATGTAAAACTTTCTCTGCAGAGGATGTTTGTGACAAATGCTCCAGGCTCTTTCCTCAAAAGACAGCATGAAAAAAACAAGCATTAAAAAGGAAATTTGCAGAAACATTATATATGTGGTAGATTTGATTTTGTTTTTACTTTTTGTTTGTCTGGGATCATCACAACAAAGAGAGACAAATGGAGACATCCTGAGACACACGCAGGCATAACCCTAATGTGTTTCTTTCTGCCACATCTCTTTACAAAGATAGACCATTAAAGCTGATCACAGAGGCATGTCTACCATCACTTGAGTCTTTTTTATTTGCTCGAGGGAGGATGCCCTTCATTAAAATAACAACAGCTCATCTCATGCATATGGAAATGGAACTTTCTCCATCTCAAGTACGGGGTCTGGCCCGTCCTCTGAAAGTCTTATGCAGGACACATCGCAGGATTAGGAGGAGGTCACACGTGTATCCGCACAGCTCCATTGACGCATACACAGGCTATTCTATCCTTAAATTCTATCCTTGAGCAATGTGACCGAATCCCTGATCTCAAATAGGCAGTGATGGGGTAGATTACCCTCAATTTTGAGCAGAGAACCATAGATGTACTACAAATAATCAAAAGGGACGAAAAGCAAAACTCCTAATCACTCAAAAGCCTTCGTGATCAAAACAAGCCTGTTGAAATCAATGTTCCCACTTCAGCCCGCCATACTGTCATTTAATTCCCCCAAAGAGACATATCCTTTTGTCTCGGTTGGATGAAAGTGTTTGGGTGATGGGTAGGAGGATGAGGGGGCCTAGTGGAAGTGTGTCTCGCAAAGGGGTCAGCATAATAACAAGATTCAGTGAGTTTTAATTTAGATTAAACAGGGTTTGGCTGTGATCGAGAGGGCCCCGCTGTTGTGCCCTCAGTACAAAAGGAAAAGCGTGAGGACATCAAACAGACATGAGTGACACGCAGTTCACCGCTGCACTTCATTAATCAGAACAGCAGGGTAAACGCATCAGCTTTGACTCGTCTGCCGCACTCAATCCAGAGAATTAAAAAAGTATTCATGTTGATCTGCATCATATTCGTGTCCAGCATCTTCCTTGCAAAACTGCATTTTCTCAACTAAACACATTTTCACTTACTTTTGATGTCTTCAGGATTACCATCTTTATCTTGAAAGTGTCCTGCTGAAACATCTCTTCTTCTTGCTTACGATGTGATGTACTGAGACCTGAAACAAAAGAGATTTTGAGAACGTGTAATTTTTTTAGCAGAAACATTAAATTAACACTATTTTTGCCAGAACAACAGATTGAAAGGCTGTTCTTGACTACACACATTTATCCAATTAAACACACTCTAGAATAGTTCTTCTAAATCCTTTTTACTCAAAGAAATATTTTGTTAACAGAAAAAAAACTGAGTATTTCTATATTTAATTAACCACAGTTTGAATGATTTCAAAAGAACTACTTGTTTTCAATTACAAAACAACTTATTAAAGGGAAAAATAAATGTTTCATGATTTCATTATTCTTTGATCATGTTATATTATTATAGGAAATACATTTCAAAAACTTACGTTTTGATTTATTCATTTAAAGCTGCAATACCTAAGATTGGCATGTCGCTAGAGGGCGCTACATTCAAAACAACAACAACGGCTTTGCTTGATGACGACGTGGAGGAACGCGGAATGATGGGAACTGTTGTTTTCAACTCCACCGTGGATAAATCAGTAGACGGGAATCGAAAATTAGTTGTCATGGATGAGGTAAAGTTTGAATTTCTATAAATGTTGCGTTTAATGACATGCTTGTTTTTCATTTAACTGAAATAGTCGCAAGAAAGTCAGTTTTAAAAGTAAATTAGTTATCACAGAGGTTACTGTACGAGTCACTGGACGAAGCTATGGTGAAGAGGGTTTGAAGTCAAATCGTTGCTAATGAATCCTGACTTCGCCCTTTGCTGCAATATGCATTTAGTAGCGGAAACCGAGGTAACGTGGATATGACGCGATTGACTGGCGACTCCCAGCTCACCCCTGCTCACACGCCCCGTTTCCTTGGTTGAAATCTCAATTTTCTTGCGATTTAAACATTGTTTGAAACATTTAGAATATTGTAAGTTATCATCTTAACTAAATATCTAACACTGGCCTTGTAATTTTGGGATATTTTAATGCAAAAATCTTAGGTATTCCACCTTTAAATACTTGAGGCCCCCTTGGAAGTGTGTGGAGACCCTCCTATATATGAAAACCAGAGCCCGATCTTATGAAAGTTTGTATTTATAGCACGAATGTCATTTCTCGTGCCATTTACTATGCCAAAAACAGTTTTTGTGTGTATATGGTACGCGTTTTCACTTATGGCGTGTAATACGCACAGAACTACCCACCCCCCTCCCCCTAAACCTATACACGCAAAAAACATTTTTGGCGTATAAATGCCACGAGAAATGACATTTGTGGTACAGATATGCATTTTCATGAGACTGTGGAAAACCACTGAACAAGAATTTCTTGGGAAACGATATCCCTTTCCCTTAATCACAGTAACTGCCTGTCTCTCTGACAAGCAATAGTACAGCAAATCATGGTTCGTTGTGCC
Source organism: Hybognathus amarus (assembly GCA_030378365.1). NCBI lineage: Eukaryota > Metazoa > Chordata > Actinopteri > Cypriniformes > Leuciscidae > Hybognathus > Hybognathus amarus. The sequence goes on from JAQIUQ010000217.1 coordinate 293,874, forward strand.
TTCAGTTGCACTAATGCTCAATTTATTCTCTTTTTTAGGTCTTCAAGAAGTGTGACTAAAATTTAGTCCATGTCAAGGGTGATTCGAACATACAAAAGGCTATAGATATTAGAAAAAGGAATCTGTGGTATCTTGACTGATATTAGCATATTTATATTTGTGTAAATAAATGTAATTTCAAGCATTCAAGTATTTCATTTCACCTAACCTATTTGTGAATGACCGAGTTATTTTTTTTTAACACTGGTGTTCCTTTGGACACAGATTTCCTTTGACTCAATTACTTCTGCTAACAGGGCAGTGGTAGCGATGCTAATGCAATGCTGAGCACACGTCAGCAGAACATTATGCATGTGCCCGATTTACGGCAACTGCCTTCATTACGCAAAACCTGATTAAATGTTCCCTGTAGGCCGAGGTAATGATCCCTCACCCATTGTTATTCATATTCGCTAAGGGTTCAGGGCTAAGGAGCTCCTTGTATCTCCACTCTGGGCTCCATTAATAATGTCTATTCACAGCCGTAAGGTTCAGCATTCGTAAATGACACCTGGGGGTGCCAGCAAATGGTGCGCGATTGCAGATGAGGCCTGGTCTTGAGTCTATTAATGTCTATTTGTTTGTGTGTTTGTCTTTGCGTGACAAGTGGACATATGTTATCTAGCATTTCTAGCAAAGGCCCATATTGCCCTCGCTAATGCTCAGATGCTCCCAATAGAATCCCAATGCACATATTTACATAATGCTGTAATGTAAAAACACTCAAATGAGCGGGCAAGGGAGAGAGGGAGGGAGGAGGCGCCAGGAAGGAGAAGGTAAGGCTAAATTTCTCTCATTCTCACAACAGCAAACGAATGTTGCTGATTACCACTGATGGCGTCACACTATTTTGTTGTCAACCATTGAAATTGTGCTGTCAGTAAAAACGCTTTTCACAATGGACAGCCAAGCTAATTAGACCAAAAGGAATTAATAGAGGTTTTGATGAGCCGAACACAATGTTCTTGTTTTGTTAGAAACTGTAGGGCCTAATATGGATAAAATGTACCACCTGAAGTTCGAAAGTTTACAGGTAAGACTCAACCTACAAAATAAATTGATTGATTGAACTTCTTTCAAAAACATAAAAAATCTTACCAACCCCCAAACTTTTGAACTCTACCTCAAGTTTTCCACAAACCCCAGTTTGTCACTAACATGTCATTAACATCACCATCTTTCTGCTTCCCGCCGTACCGCCGACTTTTCATCCAATGCATTCTCAAATCATCTTTCCTGGTTCAATACCTCCCCAGACCCCCAGCATGCAATCAAGTGTTTTCTGAATCACTCGGCCCACCGCCTGATAAATTATTCAACTAGATATAAGTAGACACTAAAAATTTAATGATTTTGCAGAGTTGGATTCTGTAGAACAAACCCGAATACGAAGACAGGATCGATGTGGCCAGGATCTTAATATTTTACTATAACGGCACAGCCGGGTTGTTTTAATAAAAGCCTTTTGAAATATTGGCCCTTATAAGCAGATTTACTGATTTGTAATACTGAAGCAGTTGAATAAAAACTTGGTTGAAAGTGATATATGTTCTAAGGTGAAAGCCATGTTCCTATGAATATAAATGCATTAACAAGCTGAATAGTAAGGGAGTCTGAATCACTGTATAAAGCTGCATAAATAACCAACCCGATCACACTGTGTCTCTATAGCACGCAGTGTGTTTATCCTGCAAATTTCACACGAAAATTAGTTTTCGTGTGCATAGGATAAGCATGGGTTGGTTAGGTTTAGTAGTTGTGTGGGTTGCGTGTGTATTACGTTTAGAATTAGTGGCGAGGGGTGCGTGTGTAGTACACGCAACTGTATCAAATGCACACGAAAACTGCATATCATATGCCCGTAAAAACTCATTTCCACGTATAAATTGCGCGCTCAAAACACAATGTGTGCTATTGAGACGCCTTTCATCATCTTGGAAATGAAAGGTAAATTTAGATTTAATATGGGCCGGGGTTGTGATTCACACACCTGCTGAACCCACATATCAACACAGCCACACAAGACAGTGTGAATTGGAGTGGGAAGATGCCCTTTCTACACACACACAAATGTATGTTGGTTTTTCTAACATGCCTTTGTCTTCTACTGTTTTTAGACTTAGCTTTCAATCCCATACCCTAAACCTAACCTTTTACAGTTTAGATTCAAACATTCAGTATGATCATGTCCATTCCTCACATTTCAGCGACAACACAGTAAACAATTATATGGTAAATGTGACAAGAATACAAAACTATTCAAGGACAAAGATCACACTGACTTTAGACAACTCTGGGGCAGTTGCATAAACTTTGACTGAAGAACTAGTATGGCCAACTAACAGTTAGTTATTGACACCAGGGGTAAGTCTGGCTTTTCGGTATCAAATTAGACCAATCAACGTTTTTAAGTAACTAACTAAATGTTATGAAAAAAATTGGATGACTAATTCTGATACGATTACTTATGTATACGGTCCAAGGTCTAAATGTGTTAAGGGTTGCTAAGCAGCTCAAAATCTAGTCAGAATACAGAACGCATCTGCTTAAATTAAATACACCAAACTCTTGAGAACAGATTCTAAAACCACAGGGAAATTCTACGAATCCTACATTTGACGTTTCATCTATTCTACTTGGAATTTACACACAGTGTACAGTGGGTTAGTGGGTAATAGACAGGGTCAGAAACTAAAACTAGCTGTACAAGTATTGAATGAGTAGAGAACAACTCCAAAAAGCTCCAAAACTTGAAATAGTGATAACATATGACCAGATAAATGTAAATCTATTTAGTGGTAATTTTATGATATCTTGCATTATATACTTTTGACTCTTAGTTTTTGCATTAACTTTATATTTGATGCGGATTGAGATTGAAATTGATTCATTAATTTGACAAATAGGTGATTTATTTCTTATAAAATAAATAAATAAATAAAATTGAAATATTGCTTCTTAATGAATTTGTACATTTTCACCTTCACAAGTTGCAGGTTTGTTTTGGTATTAAAAAAACATAGCTCAAGCAACATAAATATGAGCTCATTTGAAAGTAATCTAGGGTATTGGAATACAGACCATGTTTAGTGTCAAGCAGAGCATAGAAATATCATAATATTGACAAAAGTAAAGGTCTGAACTGAGGTATCCTGTTCTTTAGACTGTGGTATTGGAAATCTATGGCATTTCATTATACCATATTACCTGTAAATCTCTACTACTCCAGACACTGGATGATATTAGCACAGAATGTACCATATAATGGTCAGTGATGGATGTGGCAATGTTAAAGGGGTGGTTTACTGCTTTTTTTCTTTGCATGATTGTGTTTATGGGGTGCAATATAACATGTATTCGTGGTTTTTCTTTTTTTAAAAGTCTTTTTCATAAATTTCACCTTTATTGTAAGCCGCTTTCTCCTCTGTCATTTGAACGACCGGTTTACATCCTGATTCTATGAAACCACTCCCTCAGAAACAGGCAATGGGCTCAGATTGGTTAGTTTGGGCCGGTGTGTTGTGAATGGCTAAACCTGCAGTATCAGAAAGAGCAAGAATCAGACCCAGAAAGCAGCGATGAAGAGAGTCAAGCAGAACCTCACCACACACGGCTCTAAACATTTCTAAATGGTAATTTGCCTATATTTTTTTTTTTACTTTATACACGTTTGTTTTACACAATAGCATCGAACTGTCTGGCTACTAATATTCACAAACAGCATTGGTGTGTGTGTATATATATGTATATATATGTATATATATATATATATATATATATATATATATATATATATATATATATATATATATAAAATAAATGAAAAATACATTTACAAAATTAGTACATATACAAATTCAGGTCCAAAATGTTTGTACGCGTTTGTCGTGAGACACAAAATAGCATAACTAAGTGGCTATAAAGCCAGTGCTAGCATTTGATAAAACTAAAACATTAGGTCTGAAATTATACATGCAACTACATTTAAAATGAATAAGTCTTAGCCTACTTACAGGTTGTGGCCCAACAACTGCTGCCTCTGGTTGGAACTGCTTCATGTTTTAGTAACAGTTTCTTGTTCGAATCCGGCATTGAATTTTTGGAGATTCTGGAAGCTGTCTTCTGTAAAATGCACAGCACAGAGAGCTAAATTATGATTGTAATTTTCAGGAACATAATCAAACATAAATTGTATCCATTGTTGACAAACTACAACGTCCGTGGGAAGCCCAAACACAGAAGACGTGACAGCAGGATGAAAACAACGCACTTTCGATGAGTCGCAGAAATATGATCATGCCCTTTTTTGCATATTCCGGAGGGAGGGTTGATGCAAACGTTCAGGTTCAGTTACGCCTAAAACCCATTTTTGTAGGCATTAAACTTCTGATTTTTAAAAGACGATATCTCTTACACTGTTCTTTCAGTGCTGCAACTTTGCAGACAATGTTCATGCACCAACAGCAACATTACACACTATTTAAAATGAAAAAAGTGAAATCACAATCACAGCACACTCTTTATCACCAATGTCATCACTTCCTCTCACCTGCAAACTTATGCAGAGGTGCAAATCAAGCAATAACTGCAAAGTGAAACTGCAGCCTGATCCCTATGGATCAATGGCCAATATTTGGAAACCTAAACACGTAGCTCCAGAGTCAATTATAGAAAGGACAAGACATGCCCACCCTCAAGAGCCTGGCCTTCAGACCACATTACACCTTAAATTCCCTCCTGCAATGTTACGCCCGCACATCCTCCATCCAAAAACACCACCAAACACCTCTCCCACACAACAACACAGTGACTGTGCAAAAGCGATTGCTGGTGACGCAGTGAGAAATGGCTCATCTTTTGCACACTAATAAGGGCATTTGTGCTTCCATGCTTTGTATTCAAGATTGCCCTTTGTTTTAAAAGCTTAAATAATGATGCATGCTGTAAATATAATTGTGCATGCAGAACAGATTTGGTCAACACTCTCAAAAGCAAGAAACAGCTGACAAATAAGGTGCTGAGCGCAAGAGCTCTCTTCTGGACCAGCAAGTCAACACTCACTGTGAATCAATAAGAGAAACAGAGCTTACTTTCCCCATTTATTACTCCAAGAGGCGATAAATTACAGAACAGCACTTCACACCACAGCTAATAAGTTCAAAACAAGGGAGTTAGCAACTTTCTAAGGCATTATCATATTCTGCTATTGACATAATTGGCCAGCTGAACACTGTGGCAATCCACGCATTCAGTGCCATGTCAGCCGAACTGCATGCAAAGAGACAGTAATAAGGTCTCCGGTGAATTCAACCTGTGAGAGAGCTGCCCTATAGGATCCATCATTTTGAGCTTCACAGTAAGCAGAATTGCAGAGGTAAATTCCCTGTGTGTGTGTGTGTTTGTGTTGAATAGTCAATTCACAGTGAGTTTGTGATAGTCTTTTCTTCCATGTGATGTATCTGAGTGAAACGGCTTGTCGAACTAGAAAAAAAAAATGTAGGCCCTCCAGTAAACACATCAGAGAAGAGATGTCGGCAAGGGCACATGAATTAAAATAATAATAATAATGATGATGTGCATGGATAAATTATTTATTATGAATACTGCAATATTCCATAAAAATTAAGAATAATTGTCATATAAAAATTCATAAAATTCTGTATTTATGTGGTCTCAGAAATTGGGACCCCACTATCCTGTCCCATTCAGAGCAAAGATTTAACGCGGGGGCCAGGGGGATTGACGTGGACTATTTGAACAGTCCATTATGTCTGTCGTTCTTTCTTTCCCTCTCACTTTTAGCCCCCTCGCTCTTCCTGCATGCCCTATCATTACTTGCAGAGCAAGAAATGTCACAGTGGGGCACTGATGTCAGAGTGGTACAGTCCCCTCCTGAGCGTTAAATTAAGCATTCACACCAAAGAGAGACAGAGAATGACCCTTTTAATTCTACTGTAGACATGTTATACTGAGACCACAGCGGCCCCATCTGCAGATCTGTTATTCTGTTCAGTCCCACTCTTACAAACCTTTGAACCGAATCTTATAGTCTACTACTGAAAGTACCTTTAAAACTGAGCTAATTAACTTTTAAATTTAATGGTTTTGTCTCTCTCCCTATATTGGTGTCTACAGTATATGGTTGTTATGTGTTCTGTGGTTTTTACTACATAGGTTGCTGGTTGCTTAGTGCATTCAAGTTATGTCAGAAAGATCGACTACACATGAACCCCACCACAAAGTCATAATTATGAGTGAAAAACTGTATTTGTTAAAATACATAAAATTATCTTTTTATTTATTTAAAATGGTATTTACAAAAAAAACAACTAGCCAAGTTGCATGCACAGAATACAGTACGATAGAATATTTAACAATTCCGTTTATAGCACCTTTATGTATAATTAAACCTTAACCCTTAATCACTGTTTGGGGTCAGCCTGACTGTGACTTTTCCTAGATAATCTATCTAAATATGCACAAAAAATGGGTTCTGATTTGGTTGTTCTAAAGAAAATTGTATTTAAAAAAAATTACCGTTAAAGCTGTTTAGAGTCAATATGACTCCACCTTGAAAATTAGAACACGTTCTACTTTTTTAAAATTTTGTTTGTAAAAAAAGAGTAAATATAAATCTGAATGTTCTACATATAAACCAAGGTCTGGTCCTAGAGCATAAATAAAAAGTAAAATCTCAAGCACACATTTTTCATGTGCCAATTTATGGCGTAGTTATGTAATTGTGCAGTAAATAGGTAGAAAACTTTAAAAATCCCCCAAAAAAACAGCACAAATGATTAGTTGGGAAAGTAAATTTAAATAATGATATATAGTTTTCCATATAAAAAAATTATATTATTTCCTTATGCAATCACTCTTTAAAAGTTTGGGGTTAATCTAACCGAAACCCCTAAAATAATGTCCTTTTTTAACAGTGATTAAGGATAAAAAAAGCAAAAACACACCTGTTGTTCATTCTATACATTTTATAGAAATATTATTATTTTTTTAAAAATGTATACTGAATTTTTTGTAGAAAAGGTAGATAAATTACATGGTTGCTCATTTGAATCTGTGAGCCTCACCTCTTTTATCATTCAGCAGGTGAAAATCATCTGGTTGCTTAAAAATTACAGAACAACAGGTTGCGTGATTTGGCATCACTATAAAGTGACATGACTTTTTTTTTAGAAATCCCTAACCCTGAAGATACACAACATATGAAGATAGTTCAGATGCAAAAAGCCTCTAAATGCCATTGGAAATTTTCTTCTAAAATGACTAATTTTATCAAGCTTGTTTATTTAAGTTCAGTAATTAATAGGTAATCTTCATTGTCATTTAAGTGAAATTACTGATATACAAAAATATACAAGCTTGATAAAAATGATCATTTTAGAAGAAAATTTCAAATGGCACTTAAGAGGCTTTTGCATCTGAACTCTTCATATATACTGTGTGTGTGATGTTAGCGAATCAGAAAGCAGAGGAAGGAGAAAGGTGGCAGGTTCTCCAATCTCAGTTCCTCCTCAGTTTCGGTTGACAACTGCAAATGCATGGGAAAGACCTTGGCCCCCTTTCTGACATGTGACAAAGACACCATACGCAAAGTATTTTCGCCCTTTGTGAATGAGAGATCATTTTTGCACCTGTTCGCCACAGGACTTGCGGGGGAGGAAGGCACAGACGGAGAGGGGAGAAAGCGGAGGGAACATAGAACGGAGGAAGAGAGGGAGAGTAGATAGCACATGAGAAGCAGGCATGGCAACAGGTTACGAGGGAAAAGCAAAAGGTGCCGATATCTTAATGGTTCAGTAAATTGGCTGTTTGCTACACATCAGCCCCCAGACAGACACTCAGCGCCACAGGGCCTCCCAGAAAACACAGCAGAACAACAGAGAATTCTCCTAATTATGAGCTGATTGCACTGACAGCAATCCGTGCTCTGATTACAGCTGGAATAAATTATACAAGCCTCTATGGTTAAAGGGCTTGGGTTATTTCTGGTTTCATTCTTCATTCCCCACGCAAATAAGGCCTGTCTGGCTGTGTTTGGCAAAGATCACACTTAATGGCTGATTTGGTGAGGCCCACATTTTGTGTTGCCATTTTGATTTTGTTTTGAATCATAAAGGTGAACGGTCCTTTACGTTTGGCAGTTTGACTAATAAAATCGTTGTGTCTGTCAAATGCAAGACAAAAGAAAAAGTGCTTGAATCAACATGAAATTATGAGCATTATTTAAGAAGATATTCAGGAAGCCCTACAACTAGGTTCTATGCATTTTTTACTTCAAGGCCCCTATTGTCAAAGGCAATATTTGAATGCCCCTACAACAAAATGTGTATATTTATTATAAATAATAAAAATCATCATAAAAAGTTTTTTTGATGGTGAAATATTTTGTCCTAAATTAACATCCAAACATTGAAATTATTAAAACTTGATAAAAAAGAGACTTAAATGGTCTCAGAGTGCACAGTCTCAGTCAAGTCACTTTTATAAAGGCTAGCGCTTTTTACAATACAGATTGATTTAAGCAGCTTTCCAGTGACAACAGGAAAATAATGCAACAAAGTTGTAATGTTAGAAGAAAATAGCGTAGACCAGCTTAATCAAGTTCAGTGATAGTTCATTTTTGTTGTAAAAAGTTATTAATTTAGTTAATAGCCGCTCTGGAGAAAACTGTGATGTCATTGCTCAGGTCAGTTCTCAAAAATAATGTCAATGCAGGCATATCAAAAACTTTGTTGAATATTAAAATGTTCCCAAACAAGCAAGCCAACCAAAGCAAGCCTTTGGCAAGGAACCAAAACTCCATCAGGTGACACAATGGAGAAGAGTGTTTTGGCCTGGTATATAATAAGCAACACACAATCTGTTTTCTCTGTTAACAGCATTAGTCCGTTTAACTCTGAGAAGGCAAAACTGTGACTAGTCTTGGTCTATCTATGCGTCCATATTCCTCCCTCTGTGGCTTCAACTCATGAGCTCCTCACTGGCCAGACAATTACCATGAATTATCTTCACTTCCAGACAATCAATTAAGAGAATTATTGAACTCCTCTGAAACCTTATCGGTTCTCCCCAGCAGGGCAGCAGTGAAGATAGATCGCAGATTGTGAAACCTCTAAAGACTGACTCTTTATCACTTTGCGTAGGCTATGGGCCTGTAGTCACTCTGCCACAACAGCCTGAACTAAACAACCTTCAATGTAAAGCTTTATGCAATACACTAAAGTGGACTTCAGGTCCGCTGCCAACAACAAAAGATGCCACAGTGGATTGAAATTATATCTAGGCTATTATACAATTTCCCCAGTTATTAAAGGGCATTTTACCTTGCAATACAGTAGTTTGCATTAACTGGATTAGACGCATACAATAACCAAGTTAAATACATTGGAGAAAGCTATAGTTTGTGTCTTGGGGTAATCTCTGACATTCAGTTCAACACAAGCAAAAGCACGATGTTGTCATTTCAATCGCATGCGCCATCAGTCAAACAGCAACTAAAAAATGATAATTTACTGCCATCTAGTGATACACATGAATCAAATCAGATAAGGTGAAACATTTGTGATACCATATTGCCCTCTTATGGATGTTTTTATTCTTAACAAAGGACATTTAACTCTTTTATCGTTTTGTCTCATCTCCAAAAGACTCATAACAACTTTTTAACGAAATGAAAATCAAAATTACTTACCAAATGTGAGATTGTCATAGATAAAACGACGTATCCACATCCATTCTCGTGTTTGCTCTTCCCTCGCACGATCAAAATTCATTAAGGCTAATCGGAAACAGGTGTATGAGTTTAGTTTTTTTGGAGAACTTTTATTTTGCATTAGTTTTCATTTGTCTTGTAGAAAATCAAGAAGCATAGTAAAAAAGTAATAAAAAAAATTAATAAAAGCAATGTAGTTTAATAGGTGTACACGAAAAACAGGATGTTTTGCCATCATCCATTATCTTTGAATTATTCTGACATTAGAGAAAACATTTTATGAATATTAACAATGAAACAGATTTAATACCAGAAGTAAAATAAATGCAGTAAAATAATATAATAAATATAATAAATACAATACATATATATATATATATATATATATATATATATATATATATATATATATATATATATATATAATAGCTGTAACTACATGCTGATATTTTTTTAAATATAAGCACAATGTAAAAACATGTAAGTACACAATAAGTCCATTGTATCAAATTATTAATTTCAGTGTAAGTACATAGTATTTAAAGCGACTTAATATAAAGTGGAACCGATTTTTCTATGATTGTAGATATGTTTTTCTATAAAATAAACTTAGAAATACATTATTTGTTTGAAATGATTTGGTTATTTGTCAAATTAATTTAACAATATAATTTAACTTAAATTAACTTAAATAAATTAACTTTAATGCACCGTGCATTTGAAGAACATTTTTTTTTTCAGTTTCAAAAATTAAATAAGCATTAAAGTAATCATTTATTTACAATTATGTGAATTCTTCACCCAATTATAAATACACACACAAATAAGTTTTGCCTATATAATATGTTAATATAGCTTTTTTGTGTGTATTGGATTGAAATTATATCTAGGCTATTATACAATTTCCTCAGTGATTAAAGGGCATTTTTAATACAGTAGCTTGCATTAACCGAATTAGACGCATACAATAACCAAGTTAAATACATTGGAGAAAGCTATAGTTTGTGTCTTGGGGTAATCTCTGACATTCAGTTAAACACAAGCAAAAGCACGATGTTTTTATTTCAATCGCATGCGCCATCAGTCAAACAGCAACTAAAAAATGATAATTTACTGCCATCTAGTGATACACATGAATCAAATCGATGAAGTGAAACGTTTGTGATACCATATTGCCCTCTTATGGATGTTTTTACTCTTAACAAATGACATTTAACTCTTTTATCGTTTTATCTCATCTCCAAAAGACTCATAACAACTTTTTAACGAAATGAAAATCAAAATTACTTACCAAATGTGAGATTGTCATAGATAAAACGACGTATCCACATCCATTCTCGTGTTTGCTCTTCCCTCGCACGATCAAAATTCATTAAGGCTAATCGGAAACAGGTGTATGAGTTTAGTTTTTTGAAGAACTTTTATTTTGCATTAGTTTTCATTTGTCTTGTAGAAAATCAAGAAGCCAAGTAAAAAAGTAATAAAAAAAAAGTAATAAAAGCAATGTAGTTTAATAGGTGTACACGGGAAACAGAATGTTTTGCCATCATCCATTATCTTTGAATTATTCTGACATTAGAGAAAACATTTTATGAATATTAACAATAAAACAGATTTAATACCAGAAGTAAAATAAATGCAGTAAAATAATATAATAAATACAATATATATATATATATATATATATATATATATATATATATATATATATATATATAATAGCTGTAACTACATGCTGGTATTTTTAAAATATAAGCACAATGTAAAAACATGTAAGTACACAATAAGTCCATTGTATCAAATTATTAATTTCAGTGTAAGTACATAGCATTTAAAGCGACTTAATATAAAGTGGAACCGATTTTTCTATGATTGTAGATATGATTTTTCTGTGATATATATAAAATAAACTTAGAAATACATTATTTGTTTGAAATGATTTGGTTATTTGTAAAATAATTTAACAATATAATTTAACTTAAATTAACTTTAATGCACCGTGCATTTGAAGAACATTTTTTTCAGTTTCAAAAATTAAATAAGCATTAAAGTAATCATTTATTTACAATTATGTGAATTCTTCACCCAATTATAAATACACACACAAATAAGTTTTGCCTATATATGTTAATATAGCTTTTTTGTGTGTATTTGTACATTGGATTGAAATTATATCTAGGCTATTACACAATTTCCCCAGTGATTAAAGGGCATTTTTAATACAGTATGCCAGCTTGCATTAACCGAATTAGACGCATACAATAACCAAGTTAAATACATTGGAGAAAGCTATAGTTTGTGTCTTGGGGTAATCTCTGACATTCAGTTCAACACAAGCAAAAGCACGATGTTGTCATTTCAATCGCATGCGCCATCATTCAAACAGCAACTAAAAAATGATCATTTACTGCCATCTAGTGATACACATGAATCAAATCGATGAAGTGAAACATTTGTGATACCACATTGCCCTCTTAAGGATGTTTTTACTCTTAACAAAGGACATTTAACTCTTTTATCGTTTTGTCTCATCTCCAAAAGACTCATAACAACTTTTTAACGAAATGAAAATCAAAATTACTTACCAAATGTGAGATTTGCATAGATAAAACGACGTATCCACATCCATTCTCGTGTTTGCCCTTCCCTCGCACGATCAAAATTCATTAAGGCTAATCGGAAACAGGTGTATGAGTTTAGTTTTTTTTTTTTTGGAGAACTTTTATTTTGCATTAGTTTTCATTTGTCTTGTAGAAAATCAAGAAGCCAAGTAAAAAAGTAATCAAAAAAAGTAATAAAAGCAATGTAGTTTAATAGGTGTACACGAAAAACAGGATGTTTTGCCATCATCCATTATCTTTGAATTATTCTGACATTAGAGAAAACATTTTATGAATATTAACAATAAAACAGATTTAATACCAGAAGTAAAATAAATGCAGTTAAAATAATATAATAAATATAATAAATAAAATACATATATATATATATATATATATATATATATATATATATATATATATATATATAATAGCTGTAACTACATGCTGGTATTTTTAAAATATAAGCACAATGTAAAAACATGTAAGTACACAATAAGTCCATTGTATCAAATTATTAATTTCAGTGTAAGTACATAGTATTTAAAGCGACTTAATATAAAGTGGAACCGATTTTTCTATGATTGTAGATATGATTTTTCTATAAAATAAACTTAGAAATACATTATTTGTTTGAAATGATTTGGTTATTTGTCAAATTAATTTAACAATATAATATAACTTAAATTAACTTAAATAAATTAACTTTAATGCACCGTGCATTTGAAGAACTTTTTTTTTCAGTTTCAAATATTAAATAAGCATTAAAGTAATCATTTATTTACAATTATGTGAATTCTTCACCCAATTATAAATACACACACAAATAAGTTTTGCCTATATAATATGTTAGCTTTTTTGTGTGTATTGGATTGAAATTATATCTAGGCTATTATACAATTTCCTCAGTGATTAAAGGGCATTTTTAATACAGTAGCTTGCATTAACCGAATTAGACGCATACAATAACCAAGTTAAATACATTGGAGAAAGCTATAGTTTGTGTCTTGGGGTAATCTCTGACATTCAGTTAAACACAAGCAAAAGCACGATGTTGTCATTTCAATCGCATGCGCCATCAGTCAAACAGCAACTAAAAAATGATAATTTACTGCCATCTAGTGATACACATGAATCAAATCGATGAAGTGAAACGTTTGTGATACCATATTGCCCTCTTATGGATGTTTTTACTCTTAACAAATGACATTTAACTCTTTTATCGTTTTATCTCATCTCCAAAAGACTCATAAAAACTTTTTAACGAAATGAAAATCAAAATTACTTACCAAATGTGAGATTGTCATAGATAAAACGACGTATCCACATCCATTCTCGTGTTTGCTCTTCCCTCGCACGATCAAAATTCATTAAGGCTAATCGGAAACAGGTGTATGAGTTTAGTTTTTTGAAGAACTTTTATTTTGCATTAGTTTTCATTTGTCTTGTAGAAAATCAAGAAGCCAAGTAGAAAAGTAATAAAAAAAAGTAATAAAAGCAATGTAGTTTAATAGGTGTACACGGGAAACAGAATGTTTTGCCATCATCCATTATCTTTGAATTATTCTGACATTAGAGAAAACATTTTATGAATATTAACAATAAAACAGATTTAATACCAGAAGTAAAATAAATGCAGTAAAATAATATAATAAATACAATATATATATATATATATATATATATATATATATATATATATATATATATATATATATATATATATATATATATATATATATATATATATAAAATAGCTGTAACTACATGCTGGTATTTTTAAAATATAAGCACAATGTAAAAACATGTAAGTACACAATAAGTCCACTGTATCAAATTATTAATTTCAGTGTAAGTACATAGCATTTAAAGCGACTTAATATAAAGTGGAACCGATTTTTCTATGATTGTAGATATGATTTTTCTGTGATATATATAAAATAAACTTAGAAATACATTATTTGTTTGAAATTATTTGGTTATTTGTAAAATAATTTAACAATATAATTTAACTTAAATTAACTTTAATGCACCGTGCATTTGAAGAACTTTTTTTTTTCAGTTTCAAATATTAAATAAGCATTAAAGTAATCATTTATTTACAATTATGTGAATTCTTCACCCAATTATAAAAACACACAAATAAGTTTTGCCTATATAATATGTTAGCTTTTTTGTGTGTATTGGATTGAAATTATATCTAGGCTATTATACAATTTCCTCAGTGATTAAAGGGCATTTTTAATACAGTAGCTTGCATTAACCGAATTAGACGCATACAATAACCAAGTTAAATACATTGGAGAAAGCTATAGTTTGTGTCTTGGGGTAATCTCTGACATTCAGTTAAACACAAGCAAAAGCACGATGTTGTCATTTCAATCGCATGCACCATCAGTCAAACAGCAACTAAAAAATGATCGTTTATAGTGATACACATGAATCAAACAGATGAAGTGAAACGTTTGTGGTACCATGTTGCCCTCTTAAGGATGTTTTTACTCTTAACAAAGGACATTAAACTATTTATCGTTTTATCTCATCTCCAAAAGACTCATAACAACTTTTTAACGAAATGAAAATCAAAATTACTTACCAAATGTGAGATTTTCATAGATAAAACGACGTATCCACATCCATTCTCGTGTTTGCCCTTCCATCAAAATTCATTAAGGCTAATCGGAAACAGGTGTATGAGTTTTGTTTTTTGAAGAACTTTTATTTTGTATTAGTTTTCATTTGTCTTGTAGAAAATCAAGAAGCCAAGTAAAAAAGTAATAAAAAAAGTAATAAAAGCAATGTAGTTTAAAATATGGTTCGACGGAGAATTAAAAATATAAATAAATATTATTTTTTTCAAATGACCAAATTATGCAAAATACTGTATGTATTTTTAATGATTCTAATATATTCAACTGGGTGAAGAATTCACATAAAATTGTAAATAAATGATTACTTTAGTGTTTAAAATGATTATTTTATTAGATATGCTTATTTAATTTTTGTTAACATGAAACTGAAAAAAATGTTCTTCACATGCACGGTGCATTAAAGTTAATTTATATTGTTAAATTAATTTGACAAATAACCAAATCATTTCAAACAAATAATGTATTTATAAGTTATTATATATATATATATATATATATATATATATATATATATATATATATATATATATATATATATATATATATATATATATGTATGAAGAGTTCAGATGCAAAAGCCTCTAAGTGCCATTTGAAATTTTCTTCTAAAATTATCATTTTTATCAAGCTTGTATATTTAAGTTCAGTAATTTCACTTTAAATGGCAATGAAGATTACCTATTAATTGTCATTTAAGTGAAATTACTGAACTTAAATATACAAGCGATAAAAATTGTCATTTTAGAAGAAAATGGCATTTAGAGGCTTTTGCATCTAAACTCTTCATATATATATATATATATATATATATATATATATATATATATATATATATATATATATATATATATATAGCAGAAAAATCATATCTACAATCATAGAAAAATCAGGTCCCACTTTATATCTTTATAACAGAATCACATATATTTCATATATAAAAAAAAATAATAATCACACACACACACACACACACACACACACACACACATATATATATATATATATATATATATATATATATATATATATATATATATATATATATATATATATATATATATATAGTATTTATTATATTATTTTACTGCATTTATTTTTGTTTTATTGTTAATATTCATAAAATGTTTTCTCTAATGTCAGAATAATTCAAAGATAATGGATGATGGCAAAACATCCTGCTTTTCGTGTACACCTATTAATGAACTGTGCATGAAAAAATATGTTTCCAGAGTTACATAAAAATGTCTATTTCCCGTACACTTCTTTGAAAGTGTAGTGTGTACTCGTGTGTGTGTACTCTGTGCTGCACTCTCATGTAGTGTAGTTCAGGCTCTAGTCTGTAGAATGAGAGCGAGGGAGGGGCGGGGTTTGTTCTGTGCACTTCGCTCGGGGCCGCGCATCAGCCGCTGAGCTGAGCCCAGGACGCGCGCACTTGCTGCTCGTTCTTTGTCCTCCATTGCAGCTGGTGTTCGCAGCTCCGCCGCACAGCGCAGGCCCGAAGTAGCGCAGCCGCTCTGAGGTTAGTGCCCTACCGCGCAATCTCCAGCCATTTCAGCCCCGGCGCAGCCGCACCAAACAACCCGGCAGCGTTTGTCTTTCACACACTCAGATGCAGATCGCGACGATGCGAAACAGAACTCGGGACGATATCGAAAGCATTTGTCAGGATGGCAATTATTATTTACCCCGCTCAATTTTGGGGCAAAATAATCATGGCGCTGTCGCAGGCCTTTGGCCTACTGAATTTAGATGTGCAATCGTAATCGCTCTTGTTTTGTCCAGATGCTAAATGGGTTTTCAGTGCTTGAGAGCTTGTGTTTATATGCTCTTGATCTGGCGATCGGATTTGAATGCATGTTTCATGCCATATTAGCACAGAAGTGTTATCGATCAGTCGAATGTTTAAATCGCTTTATACAGAGTCGACAACGGTGCCGGCTAAATTTTATTTAGAAGACCATTTCAGATGTTTTGAAGCTCGGCTGAAATTTTTACTGTCGTGTATGAAATAGCAGTTTGAACAGGCTTCAGTGTTTAATGTTTCACTATTACAGTTCGCTCTCTTTACACATTATTCACCAGTTTGAAAATAACCGCCATTTATGTGTTTGTTATTAATGCTAGAGATTACTAACGTTAGTCTATATTGATTCAGTTATTTTAGAAATTCAAACCTACCCTTTATAATGGCTATTAGTGGTTGTTTGAAATGTCTTTTGATATTTGTAAACGTTTTGGTCTTCTGCATATCATTTGTTACGTTTTCCAGAACGTAGTGTCAGGGCGATGATGATGATGATGATGATGTTGATGATGCAGCGCGACCTGATATTGGGTATTTAATATCTATGTGGATCATTCGTAGCACCTACGTCATCCTAAGTTATTCCCTATATACGTATTTTTTAATTCAAAACGTTTTAATACATTTCATTCATACTCCTTGCTGTGAGAGAAATGTCATTAGAGTATCTTATTATTCAATAAAATTTAATTTAAAAATGTTCTCTCTCGTGTGTCGTTGGGTTTGTCATTGATAAAGCTTTGGTTTCTTCCTGTAAATAATTCCTGAGCTATTTATTTACATGATTGTTCATAGCTAAATGCTAATACGCACAGAAAAGGTAAATGCTGTTTGTAATTTGGAGTGCGAACATATACCTTTTGGGTAAATACAGAAAGCAGTCAGTCATACAGACTACAGCCAAAAACATTATCACTGTTAAAAATAAATAATATGTGAAAATTATATTGTTTATATGTGATGATTAGTGCCCCCTACTGGAGTGATATTTAAAGCAATAAAAATAGATGCAGTGCTGTTTTATGAAAATGGTTATTAGATAACTTGTGTGTATGACAAATGTCAAATTTTGGGTGGCTGATTCACACCACTTAATGACATTGAGATAATTTTCAGTGGCCTAGTTTGCCTGGATTCACCCCAGATTAAATGTTTTGTGATGATGTTTCAATATAAAAACATATATAGCCAGCACTATATTAATAGAATACTTTGTAAGTCTGATTCACATTACATACTACTAGTAAAAAGTGATTTTGGTAGCTATTATAAGGCAATGTCATAAGATGATGTCCCCTTAAATTTTTGAGTGCATTTTTAAATGCAAATACAAATTAAAATACACCACCACACACATATATTTTAGTTAGACCACCTCAAATTATTAAGTCAATAACGCTCAATCTGACTTAATCTATTAATGTAAGCAAACCAGTTACTTGTGGAATGCATGTGTGCTAATATATTGTTTATGTGTGTCTCAGTGTGTTGAGAGAAACCGTCTCGGGTGATGGAAGACCACACGGTGCATCAGACGGAGCACATGACCACTACTCGAGGCCCATGCCGTCTCTCAGCAGGTCGGAGCAGGTGCATGTCGCCACGTACACAGAGCACGGCATGCTGAGCGCTGATGAGGATTCGCCCTCATCGCCCGATGATGACGCTTACGATGACTCTGACATCCTCAACTCAACTGGAACAGATGAGGTCACTGCACATCTGGCTGCTGCAGGTCGGTTCCAGCACATTGTTGTTGTGTACTGACTGACTAGTAGTTATTACACTGACCACTAGATGGCGAACTTAAACCATAAATTGGCAGCTGTCTTATTGCTTCAGATAGAGCATGGTGCTAGCAATGACACAAACAGCGCATCTCCTGGATGATATAGAATGTCTAAAAACGGCTGATTTTATGCTCTTAATTCTTTTTCAGGACCTGTTGGCATGGCAGCAGCCGCCGCTGTAGCAACAGGGAAGAAACGTAAACGGCCGCACATCTTTGAATCAAACCCTTCAATCCGTAAAAGACAACAGACCCGCTTGCTTAGGTGAACTATATTCGCAGTATTGTTCAATGAATTGGTGTTAAGGATCAGTGGTTTTTACAACATAAAATAATATATCTTGATTAAAACAATCAAAACAGAGTGTTATTTATCTTCGGATTATTCATATGCTATTATAAGTAGGGCTGTCAAATGATTAATCACATCCAAAATAAAAGCTTTTGTTTACATAATATATGTGGGTGCACTGTGTATAATTATTTTGTATATATAAATACACACATATGCATGTATATTTAAGAAAAAATATTTATAAATAAAAACAATTAATATAAATTATATATAAATCTATATACAGTATATACATGAAAATAATTATTAAATATATACAAGCATGTGTGTGTATTTATTTATATATATATATATATATATAATAATTATACTCAGTGCACCCACATATATTATGTAAACAAAAACTTTTATTTTGGATGTGATTAATCACGATTAATCATTTGACAGCCCTAGTTATAATATTTATTAATATTTTAAATTAGCTGTTATTTTTATATTTTCAGTTTCACTTGGCTATGTGCTTTTGTCATTTTTATTTATTAAATAAATTTAATCAAAAAAATTCTATTTAGCGTTAATATATTGTTATTTTTAATGTATTCGAGTTGGTCGCAAAGGAATCATTTCAAGTTTAAGTATTTTTTCATCTAATATTTATATATTTTTAATTTCAGCTTTATTTCAATTACAAAAAAATATTTTGGTAACACTACAGTCTTTTTTAACATGAGTTAATGCATGAACTAACTTCAGTTTGAACAATATATTCTTACAGCATTTATTAACCTATGTTTATATTAGTTAATACAAATCTTCTTGTTAGTTCCCAGTACTAATGTTAACAAATAAAATTTTTGATCTTAAAAATGTATTAGTAAATGTTAAGATTAACATTAACTAAGTTTAATAAATGCTGTAGAAGTATTGTGCATTGTTAGTTCTTGTTGACTAAAGTAGTTAAAATGAAACCTTATTGTAAAGTGTTACGAATTACAGTTAATAGTAACTACACTGACGCTTACTATTTCTGTAGGAAGCTGAGAGCGACCTTAGACGAGTAGCACGACACGGGTTGGCCAGCAGGCTATTGTGTTGTGCATCTCTCCTCTAAACCGAACCCTGTGTTTAGAGTCTTTGAAGCGGCGCCATTAGAAAATGTGGTGAGTATTTTTACGTGTGCGTTTCTTCTTCATAGCATTTGCACTGTTTCTGTTTTGACCCTAGTTTTGTTTTGATGTCCTGTGATCAGGTGAGGAAATACAAAAGCATGATTCTGGAGGATCTGGAAAATGCTCTGGCTGAACACGCGCCCCCTGGTGGTGGGGAGCTCACCTCTGAATTGCCTCCACTGACTATTGACGGCATACCAGTGTCTGTGGACAAGATGACACAGGTGGGCACCAGGTGGCACTATGAGCCTGGAATTTTTCTCCTTTGCCATGCAAATGAGCTTTTTCTAGACTCGTGCTGCAGCATTTAATTGAGACGTAGAAGTCATCACACTTCAGGGCTTTAGCACAGGTTGCTTTTACTTTTGGCCTGGTATATGACAACATAACCAATTCAGCCACTTCATTTACCAGCTAGCCCATTACTCACTGTCCCACATGCTCTGTGCTGATAGCTGAGGTCCCTCAGGACAGACACACCTTGCTTGGGTTGTGGCAGTTGGAGGCAGGTCTGTGCAGGGATCATCAGGTGAGCTTGTACGCGCGAGTAATTATTGCGGCACATCGTGGCCGAGCACAGGGGTTTCTGATTGGCTCCCAAGTGGATTAAGAGCAGAGCAAGGGGAGGGAATGGGCAGCTGATCTCGGAGTGTTTGGGGGCGTGAGATTCCTCTTAATTCCTTTGCCATGTAATTAGACCATCTGCACAAACACAAGCAAGAGCCTACAACTCATGATGCCACTGTGGACAATCTGTTACATTACTTTGAACCCTGTACTTAGTATCAGTATATGTTCAGGTTTTTGCTGTTATCGTGATTTATTAATGTACATTGAGGTTTTATAAATATATATATACACTAAAGGGGCAAAATAATGGGCAAAATTTGGAATAATTGCTATTTTAATGTTTTTGAAAGAAATATCAAGCCTGCATTTAATTTGATCAAAAAACAGTAATATTGTGCAATTGTTTTAACAATTTAAAATAAAGGTTTTCTATTTGAATATACTTTTAAAATAGAATTTATTCCTGTGATGCAAAGCTGAATTTTCAGCATCATTACTCCAATCTCCCCATGATCTTTCAGAAGTCATATTGAATGCTGATTTATTATCAATGTTGAAATCAGTTGTGCTTCTAAATATTTTTTGATGAATAAAAAAAATAAAAAGAACAGCATTTTTTAAAATAGAAATTTTTGGTAACAATATACATTATCAATTAAAAAAAATTAAAGAAGTGAATACTTTATTTGGCGAGGATGTGTTAAATTGTTTGAAAAAAAGGATAATTATTGATAGAAAATATTTCTATTTTGAATAAATGCTGTTTTGTTCAGCTTTGGATCACAGAAATAAATTATATTTGAAAATATTTTTGAATAAAAAAAATATTTTAAAATTGTAATAGTAATTTTTACAATATAACTTTTCTTTTGTATTTGTGATCAAATAAATGCTGGCTTGATGAGCATAAGAGACTTCTTTCAAAAACATTAACATTTTTACTGGTACTTAAAATGGTAATAGTATATATAGTGTGAGTATACATTTTTCTAGGTATGCTAAAATATTTACAATACACTGAGTATACTGTTTGAAATACTTTTTTTTATCCTTATCTAGCTATCACAACTGGAAGAATCTTAGAAATGAATTGCTCAAAAACGTGACTTTTCAATGAATTAGTTGTATCAGAACTTTTCACCATGTTGTGGTCTGTCACTGTCCAATGTCAGGCTTACAGGAAGTGTTTGTGACAGTGGGAGAGTCGGAGGGAGAAGCTCTTTTGGGAACTGATTTATTCCTCCCAAGCCAAATTTAGCCTGTGATGTGGAGGTGAACAGACGTTGCTACAGTGAGCTGTGCGGGACAGAGTGCCGTGTCCCTGTCCTGCCTACGGAATTACCAAGGGCACTGAGGGCACTGGGATAAACTCCACCCTCACCCCCAGGACAGAGCCGTCGCTGGGCTAATGGACTGCCCCAAACAACGCAGTGGGGTTTTTTTCAATGGACTCATTCCGGCTATTAAAAAATAAGCACCTTGATTGTCCTGTTAATACCTTAACAATTCCTTACTAACACCTTTTTAGATCACGACTTTAAGCCCATAAAAATACATTTCAAATTGAACCAAAAGCAATATGGCATCATTGCAAAATTAATTTACTGAATTTTCAATTGTTTTTTCCCCGTTGCATTTATTATTTCCATTTCTTAGTTTTATTGATATGTATTTATGCTGATTTTTTTAAATTTATCTTTCATTGCATCTATTTAACCATCTTTAAACTTTAAAAAGACAGCACAGGTACCTTGTCTTTTGTTTTATTTGGTTTTTACATTAAAGTGGCAATTGCTTCAGTCTTCAGCGTCAGAACGTTGAACGTTCAGAAATCATTCTAATATGCTGATTTGTTGCTCGAGAAACATTTTTATATCAATATTGAGAACCTTTGTGCTGCTTAATATTTTCTAAAAACCGTAATGCATTTTTTTCAGGACTCAGAAAGTTCAAAAGAACAGCATTTTTCAAAAAGAAATATTTTGTCAAATTTATTTAAAAAAAAAAATCTTACTAACCCCAAACATTTAAACAGTAGTGTACTTATTTATTTGTTTGTTGTGTACATAATCTATAGTGCTATAGTGGTGTATGTTTCATCTTCTCAATCTCCTGCAGTCAGTGTGCAGTGGAGCCTCACCCATAGATTCATCTTTAAATAGAAACCTAATAGTCTACTTTTAGCTTTTCACAAGCTATACGTGTCGGCAGACTGTCTGTACTCAGTTTCAGAAGGAAGGAGGGAATCAATAGCTTGCCGTTTCTAAACTCTCTTCACACAAATGTAATTTTTCCAGAGGCTGTCGTGCGCTCTGCAACTCCCAGTTTAAAATCTCCCACAGTGATTGTACACTCTTTGTTGCCTTTTCAGGCCCAGCTCAGAGCATTCATTCCAGAAATGCTCAAGTATTCCACAGGCCGTGGGAAGCCTGGCTGGGGAAAAGAGAGCTGCAAGCCCATCTGGTGGCCGGAGGACATTCCTTGGGCCAACGTACGCAGTGACGTCCGAACAGAGGAGCAGAAACAGAGGGTAGTATTGGGGGCTCACACTAGGACCGGGGTATAAAGAAAAAACACTACAGAATATTTTCTATATATCAATATCTAGAATATGGTCAAAAATTCAAAACTAAATGTAAATAATTTGCTTAAAATGGTAAAATATTATATTAAAATGTGTGTAGAATATATATATATATATATATATATGTATAATACATTTATTTTCTTCATATATATATATATATATATATATATATATATATATATATATATATATATATACATATATATATAGTGAGGAAAAATGCAGTAGAAATTTTGATTAAAACAAGAATTGGTAATATTTAACCATTTAACACACTATAATTTTATCAGCTTTCCACAAAATGGCATCTGAATTGAAGCAAATGAACTAAAGCTTGCATCATCTTGATTTATCGAGAGCTTGTTTCCATTGAAAACAGGTGTCATGGACGCAAGCCCTGAGGACTATCGTTAAAAACTGCTATAAGCAGCATGGGAGAGAGGACCTGCTCTACGCCTTTGAGGACCAGATCACCCCACAGCAAGTTGCCACAACAGCCACACACAGCATCGCACACCTAGTGCCGTCACAGACCGTAGTTCAGACGATCAGTAATCCTGATGGAACCGTCTCGCTCATACAGGTGAGCTCAGGTCCCAGTTGTGGGAACACATGCACGGTTGTTTTTGACTACAGTATATACCAGATCCAATGGAGGACTTCATATTTAATATAGAGAGAGCTCAAAATATACAAAAATGACAAATATGTAATATTAAAGTACATATGACATAAATAATGTACTGCCTTAATACATGTAAACGGTTTGACTGTGTATAAACGTTGTGAGTATATATATATTAGGGCTGTCTGTTAAACGCGTTATTAACGGCGTTAACGCAAAACCCATTTATTGGCGTCAATTTTTTTATTGCGCAATTAACGGTCTTTTTGGCCTAGCAAACTTTGTAGTTTTTTTTTTTTTTTAAATGCTTTTGCAACAGGACGTGGCATGAGCACGCTGCACTATGAAACCCGTTCATTTCAATGGCTTGTGCCGCGCAAGGACGTTTTGTTGCTTCGCGAACCAAAGCGCAAGCGGATCTAGCTAGACTGGAAACAAAACAACAAGCACGCCAACACACACACACACTTGTTTGGACTTGCGAGCCAGCCAAATAGTTGGTTAGCGTTACGTTTCGAGTGGATGACGAGCACGAGACGCCGAAATGGAAGCAAATTAGATTTTGAATGGAAACTTTACTAAAAAGTTGCCAAATGGTTCAATTGACAAGACCAAAGTGATCTGTGTGTTTTGTCGTTGTGAACTGAGCTATCATCATCGCGATGGCAGCACGTCCGCGATGCCAGCACGAATTCTCCACTCCCTCGTCAATATCAGGACCTTGTCAGTATTTATTTCACCCTTTTATTGATGGACAGTGTCAATAAAAAAAACGAAAAGAAATCAAGTGACATTTAGAATAGAAAGAAAATGTGCGATTAATCGTGAGTTAGCTATGACATTAATGCGATTAATCGCGATTAAATATTTTAATCGTTTAACGGCACTAATTAATTCACTATATTACTGTTATTACTGTATTTTTTTAATCAAATAAATGGTGAGCGTTTGAGACCTCTTTCTAAAACATTAAAAAGTCCCCACAATTTTAAAATAGTAATTTTAAAGATATTTTTAAAAAGTATTAAATTTACAATAGTGGTCACATTACAGTATCCTAACGTCCAAATTTGAACTACTCAAAAGGTCGGCACTGGAGCCACCGTAGCGACACTGGCAGATGCGTCAGAATTGCCAGGCACGGTGACAGTCGCCCAGGTGAATTACTCCACAGTGACAGATGGAGAGGTAACGTCAACGCACACTTCCTTTTCCGAATATTCCATGAGTTTGCATCTTGTGCATGTTCTGTCCTGTCCTTACACACACATACTGTACTCTTAGCTCATATCTCTCCCTTCACACCTATTATTGTTATTTCGTCTCTAAGGTGGAGCAAAATTGGGCCACACTACAGGGAGGTGAGATGACCATCCAGACCACGCAAGCGTCGGAGGCCACGCAGGCTGTGGCTTCCTTAGCCGAAGCTGCGGTTGCTGCATCACATGAGATGCAACAGGGGGCAACTGTTACCATGGCACTCAACAGGTACTCATGGGATGTAAAGGTGAAGCTGGGGTTGGGGAGAGAAAAAAGGAAATACTGAACAGCAGCAGCATCTAGGTGCAGGTTTAAGTCCCAGGGTCTTATTAACAGGCCTCACCTGAGCCTGTTCTCCTGTTTATCACAAGGAGTTAGCAGCAGCAGCACAGAAATACAGGACAACGGGAACATACTCCATTCCCACAACAATTAGGCTGAGGAGGCATTGTTTTCTGCTCAACAGTCTTCATTAAAGCAGTAAATCCACCATCAGTCTGTTTAGCACAGTCAGGACATCTACAAATGGGATCAAAAAAAGTCTACTAAAGCCCCGTAGCACTGAAAAAAGCCCTTTTTGTCAGTATCTCAAATGGAATTCTGGATAGACAGTCTTTGGACTCCATTTGGATTGGAAGCCCATTTCTGCCACATAAGAAAATCATGCTTTGTTTGAATTTTGAATTATAAAATAAAAACTCATGATCATGGAAGTCATAATTTAGATTAAGTTTTGTCAATTTTCTTTATCTCTGAATGTCAATTTTGGATATTAGAAAGTTGAAATTATGACATAGTGTTGTAATTGACTCACTTCATCTTTTCATGTAATTTTTGAATGTCATGACAGATTAGCATGTCATAATTTTTAGATAGTTAGATGAAGTCTTGTGATGAAAATGTCAAAACATGTGGTCCAAATATGACTTTTTATCTCAATTTCTGTCCGTTTCAAAATACTATGTCATATTTTAGACTTTCATCGTTAACACTTGGTTGTGTTAAGAATAAACCACCAATTTATCTACCATACTTTTTTTGCATACAGTTACTGTAGATTACAACAGATTTAAACATGGATAAATGGTTATCAACAGGGTCGCTGAAAAGGACAAAAGCAGAAGTTTCTTCATCTACAAGTAAGGATAAATCTTCAGCAATGCATGACATCAAAAAGACAAAAAATAAAGACTAAATTCAGTATTGACTACCTAGCTAGTCTTCACATGTGTGGGAGCGCAGAACAAGCAGCTACTGCTCTCTTTCTGAAATTAAGCTTTATATTATTTAGCTTTTTTAGCTTCACACATTATTTTACCCGAATAAGCTTTACTTTAAGCCTGATCTCAGTTTGAGGTATAGTTCTTTTTAGCCTGACATACAGTGCTTAGGTAATGCTAATCAACATCAAACTTTGCGTTAGGTGAGTCACAAAGATTTTACTTTACAAGGTCTAATTGTTATGCCAGAGTCTCTTGAGGCTCAGCCAGGCCTTGTTCTACCCTCAAATGAAAGTAAGAGCACACCAGCATCCTCAGTTGAAGCTGTTATAATAGTATATTGGCAAATGTTTCTATTTACAACATGCTTTTTTTCAGTGTTGAGCAGTGTAGCCAATTGATATTTCTTGAACTCAATGGCCAATCAGGGCTGTTTAAGTTAGTCAGAATCCACTCACTGCTCAATTTTTGTTTAGTGCTGAATTATGCAAGCTAGCGAATCCTCTCATTTTAACAGAGTGTAGACACTGATAGTGATAGACATAGTGGCCATTGCAATGAACAGGACAAAAATCTGATATGTGTATTAAGGCTATAGTACGCGATTTGATTCTGGAAATCTGCTTATGTGTCAGAAATGGGCGTCCGTATTTTGGACATCTATCACGAGAGCAAGAACTTTTAGGACAGTGGTTATCTTTTTCTGGTTCCTCTTGATTAACTTCCTTCACTAGGGGGCAGTACACACCAATTGACATCAATACATCTTAAATCCTGTATTAAGCATTGCATGTTTATGAAATTGAAGATTATTTCCTTAATTTACATCTGTGTGTTGCAGCGAAGCAGCAGCTCACGCAGTGGCGACGTTAGCGGAAGCGACTCTTCAGGGCGGAGGACAGATCGTGTTAGCGGGAGAAACGGCGGCCGCAGTAGGAGCTTTAACTGGAGTTTCGGATGGCAGTGGTATGAACCCTTGCTATATATCACAAGCATCCACGCACTCTGTTCCAGCCTCACACTCAAATACATAACAAACAGGACAGTGTGGGGTGGGCGGACATATAATGAAACTTCCCTTTCGTCATCACTCATCTAGGATGTGAGGGAACGTATGGGTCTCATGTAAGGTGTGTTAGAGCGTGAGGAAGTCAGTGGAGGTCTATTGTAATCCCTGGGGTGTTTGTGGGACAGATGGTGACTCCAGGTTCTACACATCTTGCTAATCCTTGCTTTGACTCAACCACTAAGCGCTCTGCATATGCACGGCACCCTCTAGTAGTGCTGCTTACACATGCATTAGAAGCCATTTTACAAACCAATAGCATTGCCAATGTGTACTATAGGCATTCATTACTGCCTACTTGTGAAATGGCACTACACGTTTCCTTTTTTAGCTGCTATAAACTAGGTTAGATTGAAAGAAGCTAGAAAATCAATATAAGTTTGTATTTTTTCTCTTCAAACCATTACATCCTTCAAGACAAAGTGAAGTGCCACTTGCAATCCATTTCCATAATGTGACGCATTTCTGTGGAAAATTGTTGCAAGTTGATTTTGATTTAAGATAACGAAGACAAGCATTTTTTAGGAATACACCAATATTGCAATTCGATAAATCTATTTTTTTATCGCCAATAATCAAAAAATGACAAATCCTAATTTCATTAACACTTTATAATAAGGTTTCGTTTGTTAACATTAGTTATCTATATTACATTATATACCACTGAAAAATAATTCTAAATCAATTATTAATCTTAGTTTGTTCACTTTAACATTTCACAAAAGTGTCTGTTAATATACTGCTAACATGAACTAATAATACACTAGCACTAACTAATGGGACCGCATTATAAACGTTACTCAAAATTCGATTGTCATTTAAAATAATACACTAAATAAATTAACAATAACACTAAAACCTAAAATAATTTAAATGCTACAAGGGAATTTATGGAATAGTATAAGGTACAGTATGATAAATGTTTATTAATTTTTGAGAATAAAGATTTAATTGTCTGCTATTTCTGATCCATATTTGTTGAAGTAAAAGAAACATGCTGAAAATAAATTATAGTAACTGTTTTACCGTCATGATTTTGCCGTTCATATTAAACAAACTTAATTATAACAAATTATTAAATTCTAAAATGCATTCTTTGGATGGACTTTCGGTTAGTGGCGGATGCTTTGTCGGCTATAGGAACATTCAATTAAAGATTTCAAATTTAAAGATTAAGATCTTTCAATATCTACCAGATAAATTAGAGTACAATCGATATGGTGCATTCTTCATTTTTTATCTATTTATTTGTTTCTAATATACACTGATTCGTTCAATAAAAATAAGACCAAGAAAATTCATTAATAAAGTAAATGGGGTCCAAATTGCTTTAATGTTGCTGCTCAAAAGTTGGTCCAATCATACCTGCCCATTTCCCAGTGACCTATCGTAACTAGTGTCCTGGTTTACCCCATTGCCCCCATTGACCAAAGAGAAGCCCCCCCTCCTAAACCTCAGAGGAACCCTCTTAAAGGGCTTTGATCCTCTCCATTATCAGAGCATAGTCTAATCACAGAGCCAGCTGTCAGCACTGGGAAGCCCAGTCTATAAAACACACACACAATCTCACATGACATTAAGAGAATAGACAGGAGCAAGGGCTGTATTTAAACATAAAAGCTGATTAGCAGGCATTAAAACTACATTTAAAGACATGGGCGTCAGGCATTTCTTGGTATTATTATATGACCACTGCCGTTACATTAAACATTTTTATTTTATATAAATGAATCTCTACATTTATTAGCAATTCTAAATGGACTACATATTGAACTATACTTTTTGGGGGAGTAGAGGAGGGCAGTACGGAGAATGCTAGTACGTTCCATTTCCCACATACGTAACCGAGCATGTTGACTGTTCATCTAAACCGACACCAGCAGTGAGTCCCGGAGAGCAACCTCTGCCAAAAACGAGGCCCTCATCTTTAAGCTGCGCAATTAAACCCAATTTACGCTTCAGCACGGGGAGGTTTGGGAGAGCGTTGTCAACAACAGACAGACACTTGACTGACAGCCAGTGTTTATTGACCTTATTCAATCAGCGAAATGGCAGTGCGGGTGCAGCTTTGAAGTGGCTGGTCTGAGATAATAGTGACTGATTTATGTTTCTTGCTCCAATGCCCCTCTATTGCTCCATAAGCCTTGCAGAAACCCTCAATGTCAGAGTGACTGAGGGTTTGTAGGCTCTTCACTCAAAAAAAAAAACAATGCTTCCAAACTTCCCGTCAATTATTGAGACACAATGTGATTAAAGGGATGCTTCAGGATTTAGCATTTAGCTTTGTATTAGTAGAAAACCTGTAGTATTTTCAAATTACCATGCTTTCCACCCTCATTTCCCCTGAGATAAAAAAAATCCTTTTTATTTTGCGTCATCTAAGGCTAAACACGATCTCAAAACACATTTTCGGGCAGACTCATTATGGAGACTCACTAGTAGCCTAGTAACTTGTTTAACTAATGCGCTCTGTTACCGGTAGGCGTGGCCTCTTAGGGCAGCAAAGCAAGTGCATTCTGGGAGTTGTTGTCTTTCATCAACATAAGCCAAAAATACATTTTCTGGCTTTTCTCAGTCTAGAAAGCTCCAAATTAAAAAATATTTTCACATTTCCTCTACATAAATGACCCATTTTAAATGCACATTTATCTTTCCAGAGGTGAAGTATCCCTTTAAGAGAAATTAGAGTCGGTTTTATCCCACATGGAGTATCTGATTTTTCCCTTTTTAAAGTGGTGAATCTCATAAAAACATGTTGGTGTTTAATCAAAAGCAAAACATACATACATTTATTTATATAATATAAAAATGAAAAAACTTAATTAAAATTGTTATATTTGAATTTACACTACTGAGTGTCATTATTATTATTTGTCGATAACACTTTATTTTACAGTGTCCTTTGATTACTATAATAAGTAATATTATATACAAGTAATAACTATAAATGTTGCATAATTACATGCAACTAAATCAAACCCTCATCCTAACCCTATAGTTAGTACATGTAGTTGATTATTATTACTCTGTACTTAAATGTCTAATTACACTAACAAGGATACCTTAAAATACAGTATAACCTCATTGTAATAAGCACTTTCTAATTTAAAGTGAAAATATTATATTTATTTATTTATTTGAATTTACAATCATTAAAAATGGGTGAAGAGCTTAATCATCATAGCTTCATAATGTTTTTTTTGTGTGTGTTTTTTTTTGACAGGTTTTGTGAGATTCACCCTTAAAATTCAACAAATTGAATTTTCCATGCCTGTTTAAGATGCATTTTAGCTCAAAACTGATCTACTTTTGTGTTAAGCTGCAATTAAAGGGAACATTTAGCTTGGGGAGGTAGTGCCGGCACGAAAAGATAAAGTAACTGACAGCCTAAATGACGAGTTTGAAATATGAGCCTGCCTTTGAGACGCTGAGACAGAGTAGCATCGTGAGACTATTTTACTGCACACTTCCAGCGCACAAGTCCAGCGGCCGGCAGGTACGTGACCACAACGCTTCTCTCGACGGGTTTACGGTTAGTTTTGACCTTTCTCTTTGCCCATATGAGCAGGTTGCTCACCCTCCTGCCCCGTGTGACTGCAGCAGTAATCCAGGCTGCTCTGCTCACAGCTGGGCGGGGAAACAGAGGTGGATTGAGAAAGAGAGAGGGGTTTAACCTCGAGTCAGAGAGAAAGAAACGGAAGCTGGGAGTGGCCGCCTCAATTACTCCATTGTTCCGCATTGCAGTGTGATGCTCTAGCCCAGCCCTGGCCACGTAGCGTTCAAACTCTTAACATGGCCGCCCGATTGGGCACGCTCTGCGGCCTCATCCAACCGCACTTCAAAACTGCCCTCCCTCCCAACTGTCTCAAATGACAAGTTACGTGCATCCCAAACCACTATGCTTCGCTGATGACATCACAGTTGTACTCTTCAGCTAGATCTGTGAAGAGCGACCGAAATTAGTTTATACACAAGTTGTCATGTATGTAACGAGTGTTTGTGTCATCCTAGGTCTCGTACAGATTCCAGTCAGCATGTATCAGACTGTCGTCACCAGTTTGGCACAGGGAAATCGACCTGTTCAGGTGGCCATGGCTCCCGTAGCCACGCGCATCGACAACACGGTAACACTTGACGGACAGGCGGTGGAAGTGGTGACCCTTGAACAGTGACATACTCTACCCCTGCAGATGTGTGGGACAGGAAATTCAGCACCTATGTGAAGTGGCTGCTGGAGTATAGTGTAAAAATAATATTTGAACCTGTTCACATACGTCTGCAGGGGTTGGATGGCTTTTTCCTGTTAATATTATTATTGTTATTTTTTTTACATTGTACACAGTTCATTGTCTTACTTTTTTTTCTAGTGCTGTTAAATATGTTAACGTTAGTTTTTTTTTTTTTTAGCTGATGTCTGATAAATGTTTTGCAACAAAAGAAAACAAAATCAACCACATTTTCAGCCTTCAAAAACTGGCATAATTTGTTTCTTACTCCCCAGATAAGTCATTCTTGATATGTTTTCTCCTCAATTTTTATCTAGGTTTATGTAATATATATTGTGAACCATCTTGTGCCATATTTGAATCATTTCATTAATATATTATGTGAAAATTGGGTTACGATTTTAGTGTTAGATTCCATTGACTACTGAGATGACATGCATGGTTTTGTTTTTTGCTTGTTTTTTTTGTTTTTTGTCAGGCTGTATAATGTAGATTTCTCTTTGTATGCATTTCACATTAATTCCCAATGTAAAAAAAAAATGATGATGACCTTGAATGATTGTGTGGTATATTGAATGAGACCACCGTTTCCTGTCGGTACAGAAGAACACTGGCACTCAGTGCTTTCACTGAATTGTACTATTAAACGATAACTATAAATGTCGACGATTTACCAATGACAAGGCTGAAGATGTAGCACTCCGTATCGTTCAACTTTTATACGTCAAATAATGAACAGACTTTACATATTCATAGTATATTAGCATATTGGAAACTGATCTTGTTTTGAAACTGCTGGGGAAAATGTTTTATTTATTTTTTTATTTATTTTTCTTTAACATTTTTGGTTAGACGCGCGCTCATATCTTTAGAATAACACAAAATCACATATTGAAAGAGCTCAAGATATTATACAGGGCATATTTTGAATTCTGATGTTATTGCATATATTGCAAAGAACCATAATTCATATCTCAAATTTGTGTGTCAAATATGGATGTTTTGTTACTGTTAATCACCTCTTTCACTCATAACCCACTCTGTCAAGTTTTCTGCTCCTGCTCGGTTTGAATTTTTATACTTCTGTAAGACTTCACACAATGAGATCATTTTATGTAAAATATGTAAAATATAAGGTTGACGAAACCTAGCTCTCCCATGTTGCTGGTGAAAGAATGATGGTAACATTGACAGAGTTTGTCTTTCCCTTTTTATCCAGTCTTGGAAATAAAGTGGCCACTATTCAGAATTGTGTTTTGGAAAATTATTACAGAAATATAATCACTGCTGACACAAGAAAAGTGTTTTAATGCTTTAACCCTTTACCGGTCACCCCCCTTTTTGATAATTGACATTAAAATGCACTATACTATATTAAATGGTTGTAATTCAAGAATACTTCGAATATAGACCTAAGTTTGGTCTTGTTTTAAAGAAAACAATCAGCAGATTATTACTGAAGTGAAAGCACTTCAAAACATTTAAGTATGAAAAAGTTATGGAAGTTATAATTTACAGTGTATCAAATATACTTTATTAATATATATTTTGTAACATAAAAAAATATTTTACAAAATATTTTTTACTATAAAATGAAAGCTATATATCTAACCAAGTTGTGTTCCAAATTTAAAGTTGATATCACAAAAATTTAAGTTCCCATGAGATTTTCTTTAGGCGTTATACCAAAAATAGCCACCGGGTGCCATTTAATTTAATTGTATGAATTCCGCCATAACAATTTAATACATTTCTGTCCAAATATCACTTCTGTCACTAAATATGGAACCTTGAGACTCCGACCTTTCTGACAATGTGTTTTATCAAGATTAGAAAAGGTTTTGATAATAAATTCTGAAAGATGATGCCCAAAAGGGGAGGGGCCTAATAAAAAGAATACCGTTTCTATGGTAACGCAACGTCCAATTTCAAAACGGTTTTCCCAGGATGAATTCTAAGTTTGTAAGCTTTCAAATGATACCTAATTTATGATAACTGCTAAAATATGCGATATATAATATACTTTTTAAAATATAATTTTATCTTTTTATTGACAAATACTAATTGTTTTATTATGAACTTTTAGCACTAAAAACCAAAGTTTCAATTATTAAAAGTGTGCGTGTCAACTCAGAAAGTCCTGTAGTGATTTAACGATTTTTTTGAGGCGCACTCTTGTCATAAATATATATATTACTGTTCATTCATAATTTGTAACTAAAATATCTATTTAGGAGTCTTAGACCTTTCCAACAATATATAGTTTGTCATGACTAGATTAGGATTTAATAGTAATATAGTGAAGTAAATTTAGGTTGCCCGTATTGAGAATGAGGAGTCACGTGCCGATTTGGGCGGGGTCTGAGCCGGTCGGCCATGATGGTTGGAGACGCTATCGGTTACCAGCGGCAACGCCTTTAGAACCCTATGTTAGAACCCCACAGAGACGCGACTAAACATTCCAGAGCTCTTTAATTTTCGCGCATTTATTATTTTCGCACATTTATTATTTTGGCAGGACAGAGACGGATCTAAGAATACGAGAAAATGGAAGAAAGTAAAGCAATGCAAAAAGATAAGGGCGAAAGAAAAGGGACCTTACAGGAACAAACTCACACTAAGCGCAAAACAGCTGTATTTGGAGAAGCAGCATCAAGATATTTGTTCTTTTGCACTAATAACAGTATTATTAATTATAACATAACTATTATTAGTTATGTTGTGTATATTTTAGCACAACTGGAAATGCTGCATTCAGAACTATGAGCCATATTGCACTAACACCATCATAAATCCAAAATTTGAGAATAAATCCAATGTGGAAGTTGGTAATCTGCGTGTATTTTAGATGCCACCTGTCTTATGTCAAGGTCACTAGTCACTTGTTTTTATGAAGTTGAGTAATCTCATCACGAAAACTCCATGACCTCTTTACAACAAAACACATGGTCACATCCACACCCCACCGCAAGCTTGTAGTGATGGATGGGGCTCCTGTTGCATCATAAGCCTTGATCCCTCCCTCCTAGCTAAAACCTGGATTTAAGGCCCGTGTCCTTCTGCCGAGGGAGGAGTAGGGAAACGCACTAATCCATCAGGCACCGCACACATCCCAGCGGCCCACTCTACTTCCAGATTATCAGCGTGGAAGTCCACGACCGGAGAGAGATATGAAGCTTGCAACTGTCTAATCCCTATCAAACCACATCCGTTCTGAACAGAGCAAAGTGAGAAACGTTAAGGGAAGTGTGTATACTATAAGGGAGAGCGTGGACTTGTGTGTTTGTGGTTTCCAGGTCATGGTGGCAGCTGGCAGGAGATGCTCAGTGCACGCGTGCGTCAGTCGTGAGCTGCAGATTAAGGCACTCTTATTAGCACGCTTTCTGAGAATTCGGCCCTGGTCCCGACCTCATCCCGACCAAGTGCTTAGCCAATCTGTTCCTCAGTCGGGGCCGGGTTCACAGAACAGCGTTCAGCTCTAATCCGAATACATAACCACAATTCTATCTCAACATCAGAGCGTTACGTACTTGATTTAAGTGTGATGTCACTCGGAAAATCACTGACAAGTGTAGTGCAATCTTTGATACTTATGTAACTAATACACTAGAGACATACTTCTTTAAGTCTTTTTTTTTAATAAATCAAATTAATACAAACATTTTACTATACAGTTAAATTCATGACATTTTAAGTTTTACACCATTAATTAATCTATGCAAAGGGGAATACATTTTTTAATTCACATTCAATGATAAAACATTAAATGTTAATTATGTAACCTGAAATAGCAAAAGGAATACATTTTAGTTATTTTTAGAGTCGATTTTGTCACTCATACTGTGAAGCTAAGTTGGATGACAGGAAAAATTTGTTTTAATGTTTTAATATCACCATTTAAATTTTCAATGTGATTTTAAGACTTCACTGATATGTAATGAGTTACTAGAATATACTGGGTAGTTGTAGGAATATACCATAACTTCGTCATATAGCTCATGATAACCTTTATTTTGAAAAATTGTGATCCAGTCACCACCCCATACACACTTTTGCAGTGCCGCTGCTAGCCATTTTGGTGCCATAAGCATAATTCCTCTATGATGCCCCCTCTCAAAAATAAAACATTTACATTTAGGATTTTCATTTTGGGGGTATGATTTATAAAAAAATATATAATATATAAAAAAATATATAAAGTTACACTTTAGTAATGCTTACTATTAACTAGTTTCATTAGTTTAACTAGTTTACCTGGTTGGTTTCATGGTA
Source organism: Hybognathus amarus (assembly GCA_030378365.1). Lineage (NCBI taxonomy): Eukaryota > Metazoa > Chordata > Actinopteri > Cypriniformes > Leuciscidae > Hybognathus > Hybognathus amarus. The sequence continues at coordinate 329,777 of JAQIUQ010000217.1, forward strand.
CATTTTGGATTTCTCTGAACTACAGATGTGCATTTTAATATGGTGTGAAGGCTAAAAATAAAATAAATAAAAAAATTCGATAATAACAGCTTTAAAACCATGTCAGTGGGCAGAATCACACTCTTTTTCTCTTTGTTTTTCTCCTGCCCTGTCTCTTTCCCTCTTAAAGTTGGATTTTTTTAATTTACTAAAGGCTACAATTTGTATTTTATTCTCGATATGTACACACACTGTGCCTAACATGATAAAAAAAGGCTTTGTTCATGTTTCTTGTCCCCTCACAATGACGGTAACGCATATGTTACATAGACTTATTTCCGGTTAAAAATGGCGAAATTAGACAAAACTATATTAGTTTGCCTAATTATTTTGTCATTCGTTTAACATTTATGACCAAAAAAACTGTCAAATATATACTTACATCTTATCTCGCCCACTGAAGCGTCGAGTTGCACTTTTAAAATTCGCGCTCAGCGTCTGTAAACATAAAGCCCGCCTACTTCGATTTGATTGGTCATCTCAAATATTCTGACATTGACGAGCGGTGACAGACCAATGAGGCTCTGAACACACCCTGTCAGCTGTTTCTGACGTGCTCTCTGCTCGGTGCCGCTGCGGATTGAAGATGAAGAACGCGCTGAATCTGATTATAACAAGAAGTTTGAAGATCGATTTTCATTAGGATATTTTTGGTGCACCCTCAGCACTTGGTGCCCTACGCACAGCGCGTGATGCGCGTGGTGGGAGCGGCGGCATTGCACTTTTGTCCTATCAATTTATGTGTTACTTTAAAGTAGGGCTGTCAAACGATTAATCGCGATTAATCGCATCCAAAATAAAAGTTTGTGTTTACGTAATATATGTGGGTGCACTGTGTATATATATATATACATATATATACATATACACACATATACACACATATACACACGTATACACACGTATACACACGTATATACATATATATATATACATATATACACTCACATGCTTGTATACATTTAAGAAATATTTTCATATACTTTATATAATTTATATTATATATAAATATTTTATATATAAAAAATTTTTCCTAAATATACATGCATGTGTGTGTATTTATATATATAAAATTATTATACACTGTGCACCCACAAATATTATGTAAACACAAACTTTGATTTTGGATGCGATTAATCGCGATTAATCGTTTGACAGCCCTACTTTAAAGATAATAGTGGGGTTTTGTCCCTCTCTTTTTTTAAACATACTTTTGCGAGTTTGTTCCCCATCACTTGTCCCCCATAGATAAACTTTGTGATTTGTGCAATCAGCTAAAACTGGAGTTGGATAGACAGAGGAGAAAGCTTTGCTAACGCAAGCAAGCCAAAGTCAGTCTCAGAGCTGTAAATGTATAGGCATCCTTATTAGTTTTATATCTTTATGAAGGTTGCCATTATAGACGAATGGTAATAGCCGTCTGGTGGTATCGTGTCATCAGGGGAATATGGGGCAGAAGTATTGATTGTGTTAAGGAGAGGATATGGCTCTCTGTAGGGGGTTGTTCCTTCACAAACTCTGGGGCAGAGCTTTAATCTCTGCTAATATCTTAATACACACTGCATCCCTTTGGCCCTCTCTCTTACACACACACACAGGCATCCATGTAGCAGTAGCTCTGAACTAATGGATAATCCCCTCGACTAAACCCAGCCTACCTGTCTGTCTGTCTGCCTGTCTGTTTATTAGGAAATTTGGCTTGCACAGGTGCCACATATCACATTAATACACATATAGACATTCAAAACAAATTCATAATAAGCTCACGAATAAAAATAGTAAGCAAAATACATTTTCCTCCAAATGGCTAATAATGGAAGTGATTGACAGTTAATTATCTGATAGGCTTTTTCAACAACACGTTCTTTACAAATGTCTGTTGAACTCCTATCACCTTAATCAGCTTAGTCATCATCTATCTATGTATCCTGCACACACTTTTATTCCACTTTCATCATTTTTCCCACAAAGCAAAACAAAAAAAACTGCACAGATGCTTCCTAAAGTAGGGGATATATTATTCCCACCACCATCATCATCACTTTCTTACATTGATGATGTTCTCACCATCATACGCACCTCGGCATCAGACAGTGCGTAAGAGAGATGGACCCTAATCTCATTCCACTAATGCTCTCTTTACATTAGAGTACAGACTGAGCTCTGTCTCAGCCATGCTCTTTCTTTCTCTCCTAACCAGGGATTATTCACTGAATGAGAGGAGTAGTTGGTACAGAGGAGGGGGCCTGGAAAATGCTGTGTAACCCGACCCGGCTGGCCCATCTGGAGAAGGCCCACATGGACAGAGATTTCCCACAAAGCAATTACTGCAGCCAAAGTTTCGGCAGGAATCTGACAATGTTCCTTTCTTCTCCCATATATGCATATTTACTTAGGATTTTGTGACGTAGAGAGGTAAACACAGGTGAAAAGCAATAGCAGTGAGATACTGAAGATGATAGAGAAAAGCTACGACTAAATGAATTTAATGGGATATTGCAATGCATTTGGAAGTCTACACAACTGTTAGATGCAAAAATGAGTCAAATATTTTCTTCAATGACCAACATGTACACCATTTCCTTTTAATCTGTTCCTAAATAATGTTTGAACATAAGTAACACATTCTCCATATTCTTTATAATGAAAATTCTTTAGTCGATGAGGTTCAGATTTAATAACCAAACAGTTCACCAATAAGAGACCTGAAGAGAGTGGAACTAGACACTAGAAATAGCATTGCACTTCAATGATGGCTAATGTTTTCATTTTGTCATTCATTCTGTATGAATAGATTTATGCAAAAGGAGATAAAGAGGACTTAATCCAGCAATCCTCTCCTCACCTACATTAGCAGCCATTGACCCAGATACAGGGCAGCCTCTCCCTTTACCAAGCGACAAAACACAAGCTGTTTCACACAAATGCCACACCACTTCTCCAAGAACCGTGATTTATACAGTCATTGTTTATTTATTCGTTTTGCGTATGAATATGAACATCTGGTTGGTCTCAATTGGATTCAGGAGACTTTGATTAGTAACTTATAACACACAATCTTGGTTAACACAGCCCCAAAAAAGAAAAATAAGTCTAATATGTGCATAATGAGGTACACAATGCAATGAAAGCCATGGCCGACTAGTATCAGCAAACAGTTTGGATCAATGAGCGACGCATCGGGAGTTTTGAGACTGTGGTGCGCAGGGGGGATATTTGAATTTCACCCCAACCCGCAATACTCACAGTCACTCACTCGGGGGTGGAGCCTGTGACATCACTGAAATGCAGTAGGGTTCAAAATGGTGCTCTGAGATGATATTTTTGACAGTGGAGAAGTTCTCAGGTAGTAGTTGGCAAGTCTAGAACCACCGGATCTGACTACCTCACCAGTGTGAGTTCTACCATTGCCAAATACCGTCAGAGAACCTTGTGGTTTTGTCCTCTGAACTCGGTATAGCGGAGGAGAAAATGGCTGTTTTTGCCACAACAGACAAGTCATTCCTTGCATTTTTATTTCATTTTAAAGATACTTTTAATGATAAGACATGAACAATTAATGAAGGTTTTGGGTAAGAAAAAACGGCTGCACTCCTAAAAATATTCCTTTTGGTTCCATTAATGTTAATGGCTTTTCATGGAATCATCAATGCCAATGAAGAATCTTTATTGATTGTAGGCATTAAAAAAAATATCTTTTAAAGCTACACTGTGTGATTTTTACCCCCATCTAGTGGTGAAAAGGTATATGACCATCCAGTGAATATATAGTTTCTGTTCCTCTCAATTCCAATTTCGTTTTAACTCCTACGGTGGCCAATGAAGTCCAAGATTAACATGGCTTCCAGTTCGACCTCGTCCATGAGTGTTAACTCAAACGTAAACGCGAAAGGCGAAGCTTGAAGCTTGAATTAACGGGTATGTCCCTCTTTGGCTAATGTACTTTCAAGATGGAGGGGCAACATGGCGACCAACTTTAGAACCTCTACCCGTCTGTATTTTCAATAGCATTTTATACACTCACGAGAATACTTTATTACTTGAATGAAGTAAATATGCATTAATGAGCACATATATTTTTGAAATAACTAAGTGTTTTTAGCCAAGAATAAACTAAAAGAGTTACACAGTGTAGCTTTAATCAGAAACTGTAGCAAAAAATGTTCCCCTTGAAAGAACATTTATCGATGAAGATGCAGTTGCTTTCAAGAGAAGATAAATATCTGAACGTCCTCCATTAATGAGTGTTTATGGCGTTTGATGCAAGACAAAATGTGTTAATGTAATAATGCATCTGGACAAATCATCTCCGTGATTTGACTCAACTACTTTTAGGGTTCAGAAAGGAAAATGTCTTCAGAAAGATCCGAGATTATTGAATTTTCGGCTTTCCGCAGCAAAGGTCGCTTCTTATGTTACACTGGGCAGAAGGATTGAAAATAGAACATGACTGCCTAGGAGAGGATCAATCGCGCCAACGGCCTGCTGTCTGTCCTTTTGCTCGTGATCGGGAGATTTTTTTGCAGCATTTCTGTCTTGTTCCCATATTGGCACTACACATAATTGCTCAACGTATATATAAAAAAGCAAAAATGTGCTAGTGCCAAAACAGGCAAAGAAGAGGGACAGCTGAGCGTCCGGCTCAGAAGAGAGTTTGGAATCTGTACCCACTTACACCAGAGAGCAAATCTGAAGCGAATCGGCCGTCATGTGGTTCTTTCTCTGCTCTGTTTATGGCCCTTTGGTAATTCACTGATAGTGTGCTTTCACAGTGAATTCTACCAGTGCCATACACAGAACAGGAGTCTGTCAGCTTCACCCCTTAAGACAACCTGCGGCCTCCAGCAACACCAATGAAAGAACGATTGAGCAGCGGGAGGGGGGTGGACAGGGGAGGTTGGGGAGATTTGGTTAAGGAGGTTGAGAAGAACCCTTCTTCCTAAATGGAAAAAGAGAGAGAGACAGAGTGTGAGAGTGAGAAAGGAAACGCTAAGTGATTTTCAGAGAGACAGCAAGCGAAGATTCACTACAGAATAATACGGTAAAATAAACTGTAGAATCAATGGAGGGGAAGTCTGCCGCAATTTCGCAGATACTTTTGTCTAAAGCAACTTGCATTTTTAAGATACATATTTCATCAGTTCACACATGAGAAATGAACCAATGACCTTGGCGCTTTAGTGTTTCTAATCATTTTCTACTAATAAAAGGCACTACTAATTCATTTCAGTTATGACTAAAGAGAATAAAAATACAATGCTTTGCCAAGCTATTACTTTTGTTGGATTATCACTAAGATTACAAAGGACACACTAGTGACTTTCCACGATTTTGAATCAATTGAAATGCTGACATTATCCTCCATAATGTGCTCAACCAGCACTTTAATTAGCTGTTGAGGAGATTATACCAAGTTATATTAATACATAATCATACTTTATGCTGAGGAGGGACTTGCATCTCCTTAAGAACGGACAGTCTTTTCCTCAAATGAAATTGTCTTTAGATAATCTTTAGAGATTATCAAACAAACTTCTGGACGATCCCTTTACCGTTTCCATGTCCAAGCATGATGGGAGAGATGATCAAAAACAATGATGTCCTTCCAAACACAGCAGACAAATGTGCAATTAAAGCCTGCAGAGATCCATCAACGTGCTCCTTTAGTATTTGACATCACCCTGAGCATAATCACCACCATTGAGTAAAGTGACACAAGAGACGCCATGTTGCTGGGTTCACTATAGCCTTAAGCAAAAAACCCAACACTACATTATCAAACACTGCACCCAAGAGAGCTTGCTGCATTCGACTCTGTATCTTCTGGTTACATGCCATCTGCCATGGTAGAAGCCACCAGACCCCGAGCACCCTCCTCCCCGAGAGGCGAAGCCTACAGCCCCACCCAGGAGGACCCATGCAGGAACAGCCATTAGCTCCTGCTCCCTCAGCTCCTGCAGGAGATGGAGGCCAGATTGATTCCAGATCAAAAATGATGTTCTAAGTGATTTTTCAGACGCCCAAATGGCTCCCGGAGCAGGAGTCCTCTTGCAATTTCCTGGAATAATCAATACCTCTAAAAAGCCAAGTTGAGAAGCCAGCATAGTCAAATTGGTCTACTCATTTTGTTTCGCCCCCACCCATGCGTAATGAAAGAAACAAATTCTCATATGATAACATCATGACGACTTCACGGTCTATTTTTGCTGAGTGTCATGGCACAAAGCATATAAAAAACAAAAATAAAGTGTCATCACTCTCACAATTTCCCAAATTGTGAATACAAGAGTGTGAATCCAGTGCTTAACTATATCAAATGTGCCAAGCATTTACTTTAGCAACACAAATGATCTGTATTCATTTCTGTTTTATATAAGCAATATTTACAGAAATAGCATAAATTAAATAATCCACCATGTTTAACAATGCTGATTATTTATTGATTTATTAATATTATTATTTTATTTCAGTTCAATCCACAATACCTAAAAGGCCAATTCATTCGATCCTGATAAAATTATAACTAGGCCTATTTATATTTTTCGTTTAAGGTAACCAGATTATTCAGAGGTTGATCTTCAGTGCAGTGTTTTTGAACCCTGCACTGCGTCATATTCCTGCCCGGTTGTTTTTACGGCATGCATGAGTTAACGAAGTTTTAAAAAATGATGTTTTTAGTCTCGTCATTTTTTATCATCATCAATAAGCTTGCGTGCGAGTGCATTGGCACCTCTCGGTAACCTCAGTAACATTCTCAAAGCTCAAGTTAATCGCATTTGTCTAATTAGCTGGTATCTCCTCGAACTTCAGTTATTTTAGGAAAGATTCGGCCACACTTCAGTCTCCCCAAAAGGACAACGCCCGGGGCTACTCATTCTCCCAAGTCTCCCAAGGTGATTGTAGACAAAACAATCATTGCTATTGCGTGTAGGTTAGCTATTGTTTACCTGAAAATAAAATAATTTGTAGAAAATATAAATTGGCTACATATATTTTATATTTTTTTAAATACTCATTTTTAATATAGGCTATAGATTTTTTTAGGCATTTAGTGATGCGTGGTGATGCGCAACGAACTGAAAATATCACAGATTTATTTTTCAAATAAAAATATACTTACATTTTATAATAAATTAAGAGGTAGGCCTAATCCTGAATTATTTGTTCATGTGGAAAAAAAATATATATAAAAAAATAATAAATAAATAAATTCATTAAAAAAATCTTAAGTTATGTAAGCTAGCTAGTTAAATAACCGTTTGACTCTTAGTTACTTCGACTTGTTATCCATGCAGTTGATAGAATAACGAGTTGTACCTAGACTACTAAACAAATCTATAGGCCACTCTATAAACAAAGCCTATGCAAACGACGCAGGCAAAAAAAAAAAAAATAAAAAAAAAAAAAAAAGAACAGAACAAAACAGAATCAAAAAGAAGATAATCACATTTTGCTAGATTTCGGAACCCTGGAAATGGTGTAGATGGGTTGATGACATTAAATACTTTTGGGAAGCTGCTGACATGCGCTGTCTGACCTGCTATTGTCACCTAAACCATTTTAAACTAAAATAATTGCTACATATTTTTCATTTATTATACATAGATTTGTTTTATTAGGCTATAGCCTGCATAATCTCATACGGAGTTATTTTTTAGAATAAATAAATTGAATTTGGTGAAGGCAAAAAGAAGTTTAAAAACAGCAAAAAAGAAGTGGCGATCAGTTACAGCACCTAAAACATACACGTTTCCTTAAATATCTAAATAAATTGGAGCATAACATGATGCTGATAAAAACGTTATGCGTCAACCATCTCATACATATTCAGCCTATTTTTGCAGAGGGATGCTGTGAATGCAATTCCACACATGCGCTTTATTTCTGCATTGAGACTACAGCATATCCTTTGTTGTAAATAACCTTAAAAAATATCCAATATAATCTGTAATAAGAAATTTTTGTAATAACAAAAATAAGCTATACATGGTTTTCCTTTTCAGTCCATAAAACCCTTAAAATGTTAATTCTACGCAGGATAATATTTCAAAAAGAAAACAATTATATACACAATCCATTATTAGTCTGATATTTATGTTTGATTTCAAACAATTATTTAGAAACTTACCTGATGCATACGTCTCAAAATCCTGACTTTTTTCAGACTCGGCTTCTTCCTATTATTGATTTATTTCTGAGCGCTAACACAACTTTTAACACAACTAAAATCTAAAACTTGCTCTTCTCTACCTGATTTGCAAAGGTTCGACGCGATTGCTACCGAAAAACAACCCGACTTTTCTCCAAACACGTCACGCAGAGCTCGCGCTGATTTAAACTCGTTCGCTTCCATGAGTGAACGCGGACTTATCAGGCTCTCTCGCCGCATAATCGAGCATTTTTCAATGAGACAAAGAAGTCAAAGCGTCGTCACTGACTTCCTGAGTATCAAATAACAAATGCAGCCCAGTTTCCCCCCCTTACATATTATCTCTCTCTCCCTCTCCCTCTCTTTTCCACCTGGAGAGTCGCTGTACCTGCGCAGCTCCAGGTGCTCAAACGACTCTCCTAATTTCAGCTTTTCTCTTCTCAACATGCAGGCAAAATTAAACGTGTCGATATGCACAGAAGGTAGCCCGCTTGTTTAGTCTGCAACCGTGAGGATTTGCCAATGGAAAGATAATTAGTTAAGCATCTTACCCCAGTGCCGAAGGAATAATCCAACCCTCCTCTTGTCTCCAGCATTTTGCGATGTAACTAACTCAGGTGCTTTTTTTCTGTCCTTTTAAGGTGGAGCTGACGGGAGGCGAGGCTCAATGATTGAGCGCTGCTGCACTTCTAGCATAACGTTATAGGCTACAGCTGGCACTGGGTTACTTCATCTTCGGATTAAAAGATTTTCAAACCCAAATTATTCTGGAGAACGGTTTTTATTTTATCATACAAAAATGATGAAGCGAGACCGCAACAACACCGCCTATTTATAGTCTCAGCAGTGCGAATTATTCGACGATTTTTAAGGCGATGAATTTTTAAAAATTAATTCCTGTCAGTAAACAACTCAAATTGTCAATCTCAACTATCTCGAAAGAGTTAAAAACAAAACATTAACGTTTTTTTTTCTACAAAGTGAAAAATAGGCCTAGTTGTTTTCTAAAGGCTACTTCTGTTTGCCTACCTCATCACACGAACGTTAATTTAACGAATTCTGTGAAATTCAAATTTTTGTCGTTACTGAAACGTTGTTGAAACGAGTTTATGTTTAAAGATCGAACGCTGGCCTTCGTGATATGACTTGAATTCGTGTTATATATTTTATTTGGCAAAAATACAGAAGCCAGTCTATTTTCTTCTTTTTCTTGTTCCAACACGCAACGCAATTTCTCTGATTTATATTAAGCTTATTGGCTTACATAGTTTTGATATAGTCTAATTGCGCAGTATAATTTGCATGTATTATTCTTTATTCATCAGTGCTGTACTAATATAGGCTAAATGTAAATAATTTAAACAAAATAGAGTATCTGAATATACACTGAAAATAGTTCTTTAGACTAATACCGCAGTGTTCTCTGACGAATTTGTCGTTCAATTTAGACAGCAGAGCAGACTCTCAAACACATATTGGACTAAATGTGACGTGTTGTGAGGGCCAAGACAGGTGTTTACCTGTATTACTGGCAGACAAAGAGGCTCTGTCTGTATTGAGAGAGAGAGAGAGAGAAGAGAGACAGAGAGAGAGCACAAGGGGGAATGAAAGAACTCAGCTGAAAAAAAAGACTCTTGAACCAGACTAAATTGGTTTGCTAGTCTGAGCTGGTCTAACACCCTAATAGAAGATAACTTTTGCCTGTTTTTAATGAGGTTTTGTGCACCTGTCAGTTGGCTGCAGGGAGCTAAACCAGCTGCTATTTCTCTGATCTATAAAAAAAATATTATAGATGTTCAAAAAAAGAAAAAAGCAGCATACATCTTCAGTCTATCTCAAGTCTATCAATAAGTGATAATGCATTGCATTGGTTTGGGATTTTCTCCCTGTGCATGTCCCGAAGGTCTTGAGTTTTGGGATCAGATGACATCATCCAGATGGTCAGTAATGAACAGGCATTCAAATGCACCATTTCATCTGCTCTATATGCCTGCAGGTCCTACCAGCACACAAGCATCCTTTTACATAACACTCTTTCGTAGTTAGCAGCCTGAATCCATCATTGTGCACTGCATGTTGCTTGACTATTTAAAACAACACATTAGGACCATATGCTGTTATACATTTAAAGTCTTTTTAATTATGTTTATTTCTAATGTGTATAGACATTTCTATCTATTTCTAATAATTCCTAGGTTTAGGTCTGCCTGTGCCCCAGTGTCAACTACTTATAGGTCAAGGACAAAATTTGATGAGTCTAAAAATAAAATGATCTAAAGTTAAACTGATATAAAAGGTTACCCAATGCAGGCGTCATCACAGACAGTATCCCTCCATCCTGGAAGACATCAGGACATCTTTAGAGCAGCTGCAGTCGGTGCATCACAGTGGCTGGGGAACCAAGGCTGTCCTCCATTGGGTCGCTCCTCATATTTATATACCGGTCCACGTTACCCACAACCCCCGAGTCCACTTACCTGCTGTTGATAGTTGAAGCCATACTGACACCTCAGTGGAAAAAAAACCCTCTGTATTTTTAAATTATGCTGGTGGCGTTGGTCTGGCGGCTCTGGTTACATCTATTCAAACCGAATAGCCGGAGTGAAACCTATCCCAAGGGCTCTTTGTTGACCAGTCAGCCCTGGTCGAGTCCTCCCCTCACCCGTCCACTCTTCATTCACCTGATTAACTTCTGGAAAAGTCGAAACACGAGCCGCAGATCACCTGTATGAGGGAAGCTGAGTGAAGCTGTTGAATTTTTAAAATAGTCATTTCGTTGCAGCTACCTGTCGGTCCATATGAGGTTTAGAGCCCTCCCCACCTGCTAGGACGGGTATCGGGTGTAACCGGCCCACTCTTCTGGCACTACGGAAGCCCTCATCGAATGATACATGATACGGGCCTAAGGAACAAAAAGAGTGGTGGAAAAGTTTACAGATGATCAGCGGAGCATTTGATGTAGCCTACTGACAAACGTCTATCATACCTCGTCTGTTATATTATACATTAAATATTATATTCTATATAGAGTTAATATTATAATTATAAGAATGATACACTTATAACTCACCAACAGTTTTCAATCCACCATTTGTGGTTCAAATTATTATTTAAAATTATGTGGTTCAAATAATTCTAAGAGATTGTAATTAGTTTGTTTTGGGGGGAACGTATTATAATCATTAAATCCCTTAGTAATAAAATAATGTAAACACTTAGGCTATATAATAAAGTAAAATAAGAAGATAATACATTTCTTGCTTGCTTGCTTTCTTTCTAAAATTATTTTACATTATTAAATAATTTTTATATAAGTATTATTTAAAATATGAATTATTTTCTTTTAGGAATTCCTATTTTAGTTCATAATATTAACAATATCAGAAAATTAAATAGTAATAGAGAAATAAAAAAAATGTTTAATGCTATGAACTGGAAAATATTTCATTCACTAGGCTATATAACAGAGATACCCATGATACTGTGAAATATATATATATATATATATATATATATATATATATATATATATATATATATATATATATATATATATATATATATATATATATATATATATATATATATATATATATATTATTCGAGCTGTCAAATCGATTAATCGCATCTAACATAAAACTATGTAATATAGTTATAAACTATATATGCACACTAACACACATAGGCTTAAATCTATATACATTTACAAATGTTTATCCGATGTGATTAATCGCAGCTAATCGATTTAACAGTAACAATTTCTTGGAAGTAAAATATTTTCAAATGTTTGTTGCTCATAATTTAGTCCCTTATTTGTAAATGATTAAATATGTATAACAATTTTATGTCTAAATATTTCACAGCATATCTTAAAATCTTTAACAAGCTGCAAAGACACAGGAAGAAGATGTAATTGCAGACTGGTAAAAAGCTCATTTTAACCATTATAGTGCGGATAATGGTTTGAGAACATATTGAGATGCTGTTAATAGACTGCATGGGGCGTGAAATAATTAATATTGATCTGATATGGTTTCTAAATAGAAAGAAGCATTTCAGATAATCAAGGAAGTCTGAAATCTGAAGTCTGTGTTAGGAAACTTGGTATACAAATCTGCTCAGGCAATTGGTATAAAATAAAACGCTTACTAAGCACAAAATACCGGAACACGATTATTTAAATAACAATACCAATACTAATAAAATAATGGTCATTTTTTTCCATAGGGCTTTTTATCTCCCTTATGTCATCACCTTACCATCAGCAACATTTAGCTAAGTTGGCATTATCAGTCACCATGGAGACGGGGAGTCAGAGCATCTGCCATTTGTGTCTTTGTCTGAGGCGTTTTTAATCAGACGGTCATCCATTAATAACAGAGTTGGGCTGGTTTAGTAACCGAGTCCTCGACACGAGAGACGCTCAGCCGGGCAAGATCCACTGTCTCACATGTCAGCATCAGGATGCCATTTCACAGGAGACTCACTCTGACATGAAATGAAAATAAGGCAATAGTTTAGCTTATGGTCTTGTTGTTTGTTACAATATATATTGTATTATTATCATCCAATGATGCACTCATACCAACCTTTGATAGGACACACTATAATTAAAAATATGATAAGAACATTTTGCTAACGTTCCCATTAGTTATTTCAATGTTTTTGGTCAAGCTTTGGTTATGTGAAATGTGAAGGAGCATTCCATTATTCTATAAACGTTATGAAAATGTTACATTTGAATAATTTTGATTATTAAAGAGCAGATAACTCTGAACAAATGTTCTAATAGTGTTTCTGAAAGAACGTTTGTTGATAACCTATTGAGAACGTTCCTTGTTTGCAAAGTCATTAACTGATTAGAGTTCAAAAGTGCAGACTGCGATTACAGGGATGGATATCAACTGCCGCATCATTCTTATCCTTACAAAGCTGCAGTCCTGTTCAAGATAAACAATATTTACCATTCATTCTGAAGACACTTTCAACCCCATTTTTTGTATATCTTTCCATAATTGAATTTTTCTGCGCATGCCATTTATCAGATAGTTGTGAAAACAAATCCCAACACATTAGCCTACCTCTAAGCCCTTTAGTCTGAAATTGTTTTAAGTGAAAATGATGGAGACATTAACAAATATGAAAGAGTATCAAGCTTCTCCTGTGAGTTTGCTGAACCACAGGGATTGGTCACATGACGGTGAAGCTATAATTCCGGCCAATCACGGCAGCAGTCTGGGGCTGGGCATTACATCATGTAGGCCTGTAGCCCTCTTGACCATCGCACTGCAGATAAAGGCTTTGAATATTTCATTGAGGAGCTCATGTTTCTCCATCACTGGAGGTCAGGTCTTTGGAAAGAAGAGGAATACGCACTGCCCCATTTCTGTCCCAGCTCGATGTCTTCTTCTCCTCGACTACTTACGCATAGACTCTGACTCAGAGGAAATGTTAACGGGGAGATTTGGTTATAATGGGGTAAAATAGATGCGTTTAAAGTACAGAGAAGCAGAAAAAAGGAAAGCAGGGGGAAATCTGAAGGAGAGTAATGGCATACAGTTTGTTAATTCTCCTTAAGCATGAAAGAACAAGTGAGGCAGACTGCTGCGTGACATATATGTTTTGGTTGAAAAGATTAATTTGCCTTATGTTACTAAATTGTTTCCTCCATGGTAAAACGAGTGATGTCGCCCCCTGCAGGCCACTAATGGCACTACATTTGGATTAGGATTCTATGTTGTGTAACTCATGGTCATGGGGCAGGACCTGCTGGCCAACGTTGAATTCTGCACATAAAACTGGAAACATACAGCCGTGGTCAGAATGATTGGCAACAATGGAGCCTGTGAAAATAAATCTGCATTGTTAATCGTTTTGATCTTTTATTAAATGAGTAAACCACAAAAATATACCCTTTCATTGTAAAAAGAATTGAAAAAGAGGGAAAATCTCTATGAAATATGTGTTTTCTCTCAACACACGTTGGCCACAATTACTGTCACCCTTTTATTCAATACTTTTTTGCAACCTCCTTTTGCAAAGATAACAGCTCTGAGTTTTCTCCTATAATGCCGGATGAGTTTGAAGAACACCTGACGAAGAACACCAAAAAGGCTCTTAATTTAATCTAATCTTAAATCTGAAAGGCTCTTAATCTTAATATATATATATATATATATATATATATATATATATATATATATATATATATATATATATATATATATATATATATATATATATATATATATATATATATATATATATATATATATATTAGTAATGGCCCACTTTATACATTGACATGGCCTAAATTATATCTTTAATGTTTTATGCTGTGATTTATAGTATATTTTTGGATTAAATTAAGAGCCTTTTTGGTGTTCTTGCAACAACTTTAAATAAATATATTCTCCTCTTGGCCACTTTTGAAACCTGTCTGCTCTCTAGTGGTGGTACAGAGTAACAACATCATACATGTAAATGATAAGGCAGAGGGAATCATCCGGCTTTACAACTCATTCCAAACATTGAACGTATTCAAAATACATTTCAGTAGTTTTTAATATAAAATCAAATACATCGGAATATCATTTGGATCATGCTGAATCATTTGAGCTTTAAAATTTGTTGTTATTTAAATAACTTAGCCTATCAAACCTATTTATAACATACATACATACATACATACATACATACATACATACATACATACATACATACATACATACATACATACATACATACATACATACATACATACATACATACATACATACATACATACATACATACATACATACATACATACATACATACATACATACATACATACATACATACATACATACATACATACATACATACATACATACATACATACATACATACATACATACATACATACATACATACATACATACATACATAATAATAACAAACTGACAAATACAACAAATACTTACTGTTTGCGCTGAAGCTTTTGCACCAAAAATGATGTCATTTCCTGTGAAAAGACGTAAGGAATGGTCTTTGATCATTAAAGGGATATTAACCCCAACAGGATAGAAAAATAAATTTAAGATATAGTTTTTTTACAGTCTTTGAAGAAAATGCATTCAAACTACGTGGCAATTTAAATAAAACAGATAGCAAAACATGCATATTCGTTTTATTTTTACGTTTTATTATTTCTTAATATAAATAAATACAAGTTAGTAATACATTTGCATTTTTTGTTAGAAGTTAACAAGGACACTTCTACTTATTTACTTTAAAAATTACTTCATGATCATTTAATTGTGATATTATAAACTAACATGATGAGGGTTTTTTATCGCAAGTTTAATATTTCACCCAATATACAAGATAAAAATGCTCGAATGAAAATGAAAAACAAAATGACCGATTTTGAAGAAAGATACAAAGCAATTTGTACACATATTTAATATTTTATTAAAAAAGAAGTTATTACAGTTTACTGTACACAGCTATTTAAGAGATTATAATCCTATAGATAAAGAGCATTTGTCCTTTGTGACAGGCATGCCCACTTCACAATGCAAAAGAGAAAAAAAGAGTGGCAAAAAAATTGAATTAGATTAATGGTTAAGGAAATAAAAGGGACAAATTACCATAATACCTGGGATTTAAAAAAAAGTGTAAAAGAAAAAAAAACAGTGTATTTTCTTTTTTAAGTCAGCGTATCACACACTAGGAACTAGAAACAGATACTAATAAAAAATAAATCCATGCTGTGTGCCCACATAAGCCCCATGTCTGAGCACCCTCTTGAAGCACAGGTATAAGGGACTAAAGGAGTGGACAGCCAGGACTCAATTAGACTGGACTCTACACCGGACGCATGCAAAGTGCACTGGAAAGCTCGTCATCAACACAATTGCAAGAGACGCGATGCCATTGGCCGAGAAGGCCAGCAGGGGGAGCCTCTGAGGCCATGGCGGCAACCGGAAGACACATCTCTTCTTCCCCTCGCTCTCTCTCTCTGGCAAACAAACAGCTGGAGACCACGCCATTAATAACTGCTGTCCCCTAAATGTGTAGGTGTGCAATGTTTGTGCGCGTGTGTAAGCACTGGGGGCATATGAGTGCAAAACACAAAGGACACACTGTAATTATTTATTCCAGCCCACCCACTAAACAACTTAAAAATAAAAATAAATATAAACTCCCTTCAAACCCACAGACCTTTTCAGCACACATTACCTGCTCAGATGGATGCCTGTTATTGACATGAGGGAAAAAATAGGAATCCAAAAATTAGTAAATAAATTCACAAAAATGGTATTTCTAATTACATTGGAAGCACGCTTATACATTTGTTTATTTGAGATTCTCAAATTCTTTAGTCATTTTACTTCCGACATGACATTTGTTAAAAACAAAGGAAACTTTTTTTTAAACTAAATCTTGGATCAAAAATGAAGCAGAAATGAAATAGAGAAGCTGAGTCTGTTGTGTTTGTCAGGGTGCGTGTTGCTTGGCATGGCAAAACGTTTACCAAGGCAACCAAACCACAACGACAAGCATTTTCCTCCATACATGTCTGAAAGATGTGAAACAAAGGCCTGTCTAAACATATGCCGTCTGACCATTATGACTTCCTCTCAATACAATACTGCATATAAGTGATGGTTTTCTTCTTTTATCTTGAAAATATGAACCCCCAATAACCGATTTAGACTAAAAAATGTTCAACTGAGACTTCTCTTCTTTTTTTAATCCTATTGCACAATTTGGCCAATTCTTGACTAGGGCTAAAACAAGATCAAATGCTTAGCCCATAAAGCAGTGATTTAATTCAAAATGAAAAAGAGAGAACGTAAAAAAGGCATGGGATAAAAATAAGCAGCTCTGAATCGTTCACGCGAGCTGAACTAAACTGAAACACCTCCCCTAATGCCAATCCGTTGGGGTCGACGTCTGTTTTGTAACGCTGTACGCTTTCACTTCAACCCCTTTTCGTTTACATATTGGACGATGAATGAATCTGCAAGTGCATTCAGAATGCTAGATTTGTGAGAATACTGCAAAACACACACACACACACGCACACACAAACTAAATCTGGTTCTTCATGTTACCAACATGCCACTGATGATATCTGCAGATGTTGAAATTCAAAAGCTCTTTATACAGAAGATATCAGCCCGTTTCCACAACTCAGCGGCCAAACCCCACCTCGGCATTAGTAAATGTTACTCGGCCTAAAACCACAAGTAATTCCGAGGCAGATCCAAATGGGATCCTTCCGATAATATCCGTGTTCGGACAAGCAGGTTACGAAACCTAAATCCATATGAACAACTATTTTTGATTTCACCACCCAGTAAAACTAACTAGATCTACATGAGGTCAAACAACAGCTATCATAATTATGCACAAGCAATAGGAAAAGATGAAGAACTCTACAAATGTTAGTAAAAGTCTTTTTTTGTCTCTTTTCTCTTGGTTTCTTCTAGGCTAGACCAACAAAGTCCTACATCTACTCTACTTCCGCATCATACAACAAATGTACAAAAAAAGATGCTCGTGAATAGGGAGAGGGTGCGAGACAGAAAGAGGAAAAAGACAAAACACTCTGTGCAGGTACAAAATAAAAGATTGTGTCTCTGAAAGCAGGACAGTCACTTTCCTGGTCGTTTAGTGAAGGTCACACAGTGTAGAGCCACGTTTATGGGTGTGGGACTTCCACAACGAGGGAACAAAAGCCAGAAACGTCGAGCTAGTGGAACAAAGTTGAGCTTCGGTGTGATAGCCTCTAACGTCTACATCCTCTTTCAAAAGACGCTCGGGGAACTTAAAGGGAGTCGTATTGAGATTTTCCGCGTAGACTGTATCGTGGGCTTGATTGGTGAGCAGAATGTGTGACGTTCTGTAAATTCCTGATGATTGCTTTAACGTACAGCGTGGAAACTTCCCCTTAAGGTGAGAGCCAAATAAAAAGGAGAAAGGAGAAATTCCTCTCTTGAGCGTTTCTATCTTAAAACAAATGGAAAAAAACATGACAACCAGGGAAGCAACGATAATTCAATGACGTGCGCTGGATTGATCAAAGCGCTGAGGTTGAGGGGAGTAACGAAGCAAAAACATGTCCGATCCAACTGCGACAGCTCCACCTGAAGACCGTCCTTGCAAAAGGTCTAAGCTGAGGGGATTCATATATCAGAGCATCACGGACACAACTCTCAGTACGTTAGTAACATCACAAGGGCACCGGTTAAATACGGCCTCTGTCCCGTCGATCTGCATCGGAAAAGGTGGATTAGGGAGGCGATGACATGCATTCCAGCTACGCAGCTACCAACGTGGAATCAAGGGAGGAAACACTACAAGACTTTCTTTTTGTTGGGGTGTCGGAGAGAGCGAGTGAAAGGGAGAGAAAAAAAGGGGGGTGAGGGGGTGGGGGGGACAACCACCAAGAAGTAGAGATAGAACACCTAGAGAGTGTGCCGTATTCATCGTCAACGCTAGATATCCATAAAAATCCTGGTTTAGTAATAATAACGATAAAAAAAAAAATAATCAAAAAAAAAAAAAAAATCACCTTGTTTAAATATGAATCTTTTATAGTCTGCTTCGCATGGTTAGGAAATAATATAGTCTCTGTGGTAAAGGGGAGAAACTGTCGCCCTTAACTACAACTCCATGTCCTGAGCTTCGTCCTCTGAAAAGTCAGACATGGAGCTTTCTGAAGAGGAGTCGCCCGCTCCTTCCTCCTGCTCCTTCAGAGCCTCCTCTGTTGCATATTTCTGGATGTATTCTGAACAGCGAGACAGAAAATTATTATTTCACTACAAAAAAAATATAGAAATTTAATAAAACAATCACGCTTTTGTATCACTAAATTAACAAATACATGCCTATATTCACACTATTATTCAAAGGATTTTTTAAATGTTTTTGAAAAAGGCTTTTATGTTCACCAAGGCAGCATTTATTTGATAAAAAATACAGTAAAAACTGTAATATTGAGAAATTTGAAAGAACTGTTTTCTATTTAAAAATATTTTAAAATGTAATTTATTCCTGAGGGGAAAGCTGAATTTCTTAATGCTCAAGAAACATATCTTATTATCAATATTAAAAACTGTTTTTGTGGAAAAACCATGATACATTCTTCTTAATGTATATAAAGTTCACAAGAACAGCCTTAATTTGAAATAGACATCTTTTGTAACACTATAAATAAATGTCTTCAGTTGTGTTTATTATATTTGTCGGTCACTTTTGATCAATTTAATGTGTCCTTCCTGAATAAAAGTAATAGTTTATTTTTAGAAAATCTAACTGACAATAAAAAAAAAAATTAACTGTAGTGATTTTTTACCAAAACATATTACTATATAAAAATAAAGACAAGAAAGGTCATGATACTAACATTCGTGCTTTTGGAAACTCAATTTGCCTTATGAAAAGTATTTAAAAATCACAATATATCCACAAATTTGCTTAGAAATACTATGAAATACATAATGGTAAAGACAGTAATTTGGCTTTTTATATTCAAGACTTAACTTTTGCAAGAAAAAGATATACGACTGGCCAAGAGTGATGTCCAGAGGAGAAATTTGGTTTTAATGAACCTACAAATTCGATTAAACCATCAAAATATGAGGACAATATTATATGTACTTTTTTTTAAATCTCAAAATATGAGGGAAGAACTTAACAAAAAACTTAACTTGGTTAATGTATTTATCTGACAACATTTTTTGGCAAAAAAAGGCAAACATCTACAGGTTTTATTTTGCTATTGAAAAAAAAAATGCAGAGAAACAAAAAGCTCAAATTAACCATAACAATAACCAGTTTTTATTGGTTCTCTCTTGTTTTGCATGTGTTCATAATTTCTTTGTATGACAGCCAGGTCAAAAATGATGTCTGCAATTTGGCATGTTTCATTATGATCACATGTACCTTACGCACACACATTATTTTAGAGCAGAAGACATTGTGAAGTGGTGACGTGAAACATGGTGACAGATATAAAACCAGAGGCCAGATGGAGGTTAAACCAAGAGAAAATCACCTTTGATTTTCTGTTTGTAGTCCTCTGGCCGAGTGCAAGTACATGGCTGCCGCATCCCGTTCAGAGGGTCAATGGGGTTCGGGTAGGCCAGTAACTGTGGCAAGAACGACTCGAAGATATTGGTGAGATCTGTGAGGAGAGAGAAAGACAGGAAGTAGAGCCTTTAATACATGAGCAGAGCAAAAGTCTTACGTTATGAGCCCTACATGCAGCACAAAATGGAGGATTTGTGGTGAGTGACATGATTATGGCCTAATCTCCCTTTCAGTCGGGGGCTGTAGACATAGATCTCTCTCTCTCTTTCTTTCTGTCCTTCTCTTTTCTCTCATAGACAGTACTGTACGTTCTAGCTGTCACTATGATACAAACACAAAGTGGACAATGACAAAGCAGCTGAGTATATATATAAACCAAATACGGGATAATGTACAATCAGCAGGTCATTATCACACGGGTGTAAAGTAACGAATTACAAATACTCACGTTACAGTAATTAAGTAGTTTTTTTCAGAAATTATACTTTTTTTGAGTAAGTTTAAAATAGTGTAATTTTACTTTTACTTGAGTACATTTTAAGTGATGTATCGGTACTTTTTCTCCGCTATTTTCCTTCTGTTTGATATAAATTGTATTACTGCCTGATGAATGTTACTGTAAACTAGAGCTAGACCGATATATCGGCAGACCGATATTATCGGCCGATATTAGGCATTTTCCAAATATCGGTATCGGCAGTTATAATGGCCGATAAATGAATATTTCAAAAATAAAATAAAAATGGATGAAAACACGCTTGAACCATGTCATGAGTGTTGGAGTTGTATAGTTTGTCCACCAGAGGGCACTCTACACTGTCCCTGTTGGCTACACTCTGTTGAGTTGGTCACAAGACATACATTGCTTGAATAACAATTAAAAGAACATCCTCATCAGTTCTCTTAACTCAAATAAGCATGACAACATTTGTGACTATCATGTCCAGTTTTGCTGCTGTTAAATAAGTTTTACAATTTGCAGTATGACGCAATCCATTGCTAAATTATGGCTCATCATAGACTAGCTAACCACTAAGCTAGCTAATGCCATTATCATCATTCTGTTCTGTTGTGACAATAAAATGAACTTTTAAAAATGCATTATCATATTATTTTAGTTAAAACTCATAAATAATTACAAATAACTAATGTTAGGGAAATATGTTAATGTTTTGTTTCTGGAAAATGTAAATAAAAAAATATCGGCCGATATATCGGAATATCGGATTTTAAAACCCAAAAATATTTGTATCGGTATCGGCCTTCAAAATCCTTTATCGGTCGGGCTTTACTGTAAAACGCTGTTCATTCTGGTGTCTGTGAACGCACGCTCTCCAGTTTAACTTCGTACAAAAGGCTGGCAGATTTCTATAGAGCCTACATGCGAAAACCCAGCTAAAACACACGGAAACAGCCTTAATATGTAGTGGAAAAACACCCAATCTGGCAACACAAGACACCAGTGTCGCACCGCGGCCGCCATCGACAAAGCAGCGAGCGAGGAGGCGTCGTATGATCATTTAAACGGATTTTATGACGAGGTCGGTGAGGATGGGAAAAATCTTACATTTCTGTGCAAACTGCCCGTCGATAAAATAATTGTTGTCTGTGATTGTATATGGGCTGTGGCAATAATAGTAATAAAAAAAGCTCGCAACATATGGAAAAAAAGAACTATGAATAAACTAGTTAATTTTTTGACGTATGAACTATAAGCTGAACTAGTTCATGTAGAAAGTGAACTTTCCCAACACTGCTGGTGGGAATGGGCCATTTAAGTGTGGTTGTTAGATGAGCTGATGCTGTTTTCTGACCTTGCAGGTATTAGCTTATTTATTCAGAGAGGTTAAGAGGATTACTGTGCACTACAGTCCTGTCTATGGGGCCGAGACTTTATTCTACTCCTCAGGCAGCATCAATGCAAGCAATGGCCTATCCTGAGCATTTATTCTCAATATACATGAAAGCAGACACATGATCGAGATCGCATATACATACCATAAAGAGCGGTCCATGTCTGGTTGATTACATCTAAACACACGGTCCCTGACCTGGACAAAGAATAACAGTCTTGGCATTAGAGTAGGGGTGATGACCTAAATTAATATCATTATACTGTGATCTAGTCAAGTTACCTTTATTTATATAGTGCATTATACAATATAGACTGTTTCAAAGTAGCGTTTCAGTGATAACAGGAAAATGACAAAGACACCCCATCACATTGTTTACTTCCACTTTCCCATTCCAGAACAGCATTACCCAATACATTTTGCAGGTACGAAGGATTCTCTCTTCACTTTAAGATCAGTATGATATGAACAGCATTTTTCATATTGCTCTTGGTGTGAATAGACATAAAAAAAAATACAATAAAAAAAAAACAACCCAGAATGGAAAAAAGAACATTTATTGCTGAAAACCAGTGCTGTTATTATTAACTAAATCTAACGAAAATTGCTTTCGGTATATTAGACGGTATGCCTTGGCTATGAAGTTAGTTTAGAAAATTATTAAAACTAAATCTGAAATAAAAAAAATATATAGCTATATAAAATATATATTTTTAAAGAATAAAAATAACAAAAGTACATAACAGAATTACTGAAAGTTTAAATAAAAACTGAAAATATAACAAAAAAATTCTGTAAAACACTGCTGCAAAGAAAGAGTTTTGTTGCTATTGTTGATGTCAAACATTGCATGACTTTTAGAGTTAAAATAAATATCTGAAGCCTAAAACGGAGGATTTAAGAAAATAAATCATTCACAAAACTAGTTTATTGCTTTGAAAGAGTGTGTTTAAGTCTTTTATAACACTTTTGGTCCTTTTTGGGCTTTCGGCACCTGATCTCCTGCTGATGTTTTGAATTTATGTAAAAAAGCAGTACAAACGTTCTTCAAAATATATTTTGTGTTTCACATCAGTAAAAAAACAATTTAATACAGTTTTAGAATGATATGAGGGTGAGTAATGGTAACAGACATTTTTGGGTGAACTATTATTTTAAGAAAATAACTTTTTGCTTAGAGGAAACCAGAAGGCAATTAAAACTCAGAATAAAGAGACTTACGCTTCATCGAATGTTCGGATGAAAAATCTTATTCATAAATCCTGCAGAGAGATGGAAGAAGAAAGATGAAATGAGATCATAGATAAAAAATAACAGCATTTGATTTCATAGGACTTTTTAAAACTAATTAAATAGCATAAATAAGTATTTTTGCTTTATATTATTTATGACTATTTCCTCGATTCAAATGACTGTATTAAATATTCATTAAATAAATAATTACATACACTACCAATCAAAAGTTTAAGATCGGTAAGATTTTTTATGTTTTTAAAAGAAGTCTCTTCTGCTCACCAAGGCTGCAATTTTTTGATAAAAAATACACTAAAAACACAGTAATATTGTGAAATATTATGACAATTTAAAATGACCTTTTTTATGTTAATATATATTAAAATGTAATTTATTCCTCTGAAAAAAAGCTGAATTTTCAGCATCATTACTCCAGTCTTCAGTGTCACATGATCCTTCACAAATCACTCTAATATGATGATTTTATGCTCCAAAAACATGTATGATTATTATCCATGTTGAAAACAGTTTTTTACATTTTTATTTCAGGATTCTTTGATGAATAGAAAGTTCAAAAGAACAGCTTTTATCTGTAATGGAAAGCTTTTGTTACATTAAACACTACCCTTTAAAAAGTTTGGGGTCAGTAAGAATTTGTATTTTATTTTTGGGGGAAATAAATAAGAAATCAATACTTCTATTCATCAAGGATAAGTTACATTGATCAAAAGTTACAGTAAAGACATTCTAATTAAATAAATGCTGTTTTTTGAACTTTCTATTCATATATACATTCATATTTCAGAGGAATAAATTACATTTTAATATATAAATTAACATAAAAAGTCATTTTAAATTGTCATAATATTTCACAATATTACTGTTTTTTTGTGTACTTTTTATAAAAAAATGCAGCCTTGGTGAGCAGCAGACACTTCTTTTAAAAACATAAAAAATCTTACCAACCTTAAACTTTTGACCGGTAGTGTATATATTATTCACATATGTACATTTAATAAAATCCTAATGGTATTAAAATGGTATTAGATACAAACAACATTTGACTGCACAACACTGGCTGTTCCCAACCTTTCTTCTACCACACCATCTTTACAGACAATTAAATATGACACCACATAAATATGGTTTTAGGAACCCTCAGCTGGTAATGGCTCTTTTGGGACACATGTATAGTAAAACTGTACCTATAGAGGGAGATTTGAAGGGGTATTTGTCTGGAAGATCTACTCGCACCTTCCATACACCCCCTTCATACGGTGCTGGCAGGAAAAACAAAAACAGACACAAGACTATTCAAGAAACAATTCACATCTCCTCAAGCATGTAACACAAGCTTTGAAAAAGACCAGCAGTAATGCACACTAAATGACTAAGCGTAGAGGTCTTTGTATTCAAAAGTGACTCTGTGTGGGTGTAACTACTTCTTAATTAGGTAATTATGAATTGTGTGTGTAATAATGACACACATGTGGGTGTGTACATGTGGACAGGGAAGCTGTCCTGTTGGCCTTGTGTGATATGGGGTATTGGTGCAACGTGTCCTCACTCCAAGAATAGCTTTCTGCAATCTGACCCTTGTGGCCACAGGCTCAAACTCCAAAAGGTAAAGCCTAGCCGCACAAGTCATGGATAAGACCTGCTCCGACCTCTCCAGTGGAGAGAGGGAGGAAAGATCATTTAACAGAAGATGATATGATCATTTAAAAGGGTCACGAGATGTTTTCTGAGTAAGCAATGACGGCATGTCCCAAACCAAAAGTTGTGTAAGATATGCATGTTTAAATATGCAAAAAAGTGACATCATTGCTTCACGTGATAGCTAGATAAAGAAATCGAACAAGGACATGTCTGGGTCATATTTCGCTCCAAAAAGAAATAAGAAAGAAATGACTGTAATGATTCAGAATCAATTAAAAGCCTTTGATTTTTGTGTTAAAAACAAGAAAATCATGAAAAAAAAATTATATATTTATATATATATATATCTATATAAAAAGAAATATATATATATATATATATATATATATATATATATATATATATATATATATATATATATATATATATATATACATATACAACACACACACACGTCATAAATGTGGGAAAATATATATAAAATATATATAAATAAATATAATAAATAAATGTATATTTTTTTATTAAATAAAAAGAAATATATATATATATATATATATATATATATATATATATATATATATATATATATATATATATATATATATATATATATATATATATATATATATATATATATATATATATATATGTATATTTATATAATAAACAATTATAAATGTATTTATTATATTTTATTATATACATACAAACACACACACGTCATAAATGTGTGGGAAAAATTGTAATTGGCTTTTTTCATGATTTCTGAGTGAAATTTGACCCGGAAATGTTTTGATAAAGAACATATAAGTAAACAATTTAAAAATAGACTTACTTCCTTGTGGTCCATAAAACTTCACTACAAATTCGTTGAGTCCACTCAGGATTGTGACTTCATGTTTACTCTCAATGCTAAATGAAATCTGTTAAGGCAAATTCAAGAGCTTTGATACGAACTGTAAGCATTTCACAAAAGCAGTCAAGCAATATCATTCAATTAATTTATAGAAAATACTTAATAAAAATAGCACATGGGAAAATGTTGAATGAAATGTAATCAGGGTGACATAAGACAGACTCATCATCCAAATTAAATTAACCTCAAGTGAACAGTAAATGCAATTGTAAAGAGGCACTAAAATGACCTTTCAACATACAAAAAAAGAGCACATTCACACCAACAGATCAATCACAAACCACGTTTCTCACTTAGCCTTTATTCTCTGACCATCAATAATTATCAAGAGGTTCAGCTCAGCAGATCGGATAGCAAAAACACAATCCGTGGGTCTGACCCACACGACTCTGACTGATGCGCAGGGCATCGGGGCAACTCCAGACCACGCTCCCCTCATTAGCTATGGTTGTCAGACTGTCACTTCTCCTATTGACAGCACAGAGAGAAGCAGTCAGACCCTCGCTGACCAAAACAATGCATGCTCACCACCACACCAAGACCATGACGGAGATCCCGACGCTCTCAAAAACGAACACACAGTCTGCCACCCAACACGCACCCAAAACACAGTTCTCAAGTAGACATTGCCATTGTCATTGTTTGTAATTTCATGATGCTATCATGCATCTGCCAACTGTCAGCTGTTGTGTAGGCTGCACTGTGACTCAAACCATACACTCACACTGCCCAGATTGGCTCATAAAGGCAAACATGTTTACGCTCTGTTAGAACCGTGATGTGTCCTGTGACTTGTGTGAGAGTTTAACCAGTTGAGGTCTTGTCTCAAGGGTGCCCGTCTCAAAAGATGATTCTCTAGTCTACTGGGAAACAGAGCTGTCAACTTCAAGTGATCACCTTAAAACATCTGGTGCGAAAGAAAGTGGCTCCCGGGAGAGGTGTGCAAGCTGCTCTCTTTCCGATTTTCACTCAATGTGGCTTTTTGATGCGGAAGTCTCAAGTTGCATTAACCCGATGACTGTAATTACGCAGAGATTTTATCCCCGAAAATTCAACATTGTGGACAATTATATCTTCTTGCATACAACAAAAGGGTCAAAAATCATTTTTAATATTCAATCATTGAAATACAGGGGTGGGGGGTATACTGAAAGAAAATTAACAATCACTGATTTTTTTTTTTTTAATAAATAAATTAAAAAATATATGTGTCTGTAAATATATATATATATATATATTTTTTTTTATTATTATTTTTTTTTTAAAAATTCAGTGATTGTTAAAATTAACAATCACTGAAATTTTTTTTGAAATAAATAAATTATATATATATATATATATATATATATATATATATATATATATATATATATATATATTTTTTTTTTTAATTGTAGAATAAAAAAATGATCAATTAAAATCCAAAGTAATTTAAACATACATGTTTAAATTGATATTTAATGACATATAATCAAATGTAATTAAAGTGATAGTTCACCCATGACAAACAAAAATTCTGTGGTCATCATTTACTTTACTTGTCATTCCAAACACATATGACTATTTCTTGTGAAGATATTTTATAGGATGTTTTTAATCTAACAGTTTTGAGAAAAATATTCTCAAAATATATGCTATTCCACAGAAGGCCATACAGCTATGGAACATGAGTAAATAATGACAATTTTAATTTTGGGTGGACTATCTAATATTTAATGTTTAAAAACAGTAAAACATAACACTAACATAATACAATTAAAAAAATAAATTATTTAACATTCCAATTACCTTTTTTTACTACATCTACAAATATAAATAAAAAAATATATATAACAGTTGAATATATGATTTCATTTTTGTTGCTATTGATTTTAAAATATGTTTTTTTGTGAATTTGAAAAGTCATATTTTACATATATCATTTGTAAAACGCTGTAATAATAATAATATATATATATATATATATATATATATATATTTTTTTTTTATAAATAAACAATTAAATCAATTTTTTTAATGGCACTCCTAGTCATTCACATTGATACAAGGGAAACATATTGAGACAGGGTGAGCGTGAGAGAGACTGATAGTATTTACTGTTTTAGGACACCAGCTGGCTTCTTCATCAGTTGTAGCTGTAAGCAGCTGTGGTCACCAATGGGTTAAACATCATGGGTTTATTTTAGGCAGTGAAGTATCTGCAGAGGCTGAGAGAATAGAGGAAACACCAAGGAAGAGTGTGATACAGCACAATGTTTTCACTCACTGATTCAATTCTGCAGAACGTAGTACCATTATTAGCTGCTTATTCCCAATGAACCGGAGACTCAGAACAAACACCATCCTGAAGATCGGACTGATGACTCATGGGGAACAAGCTCCATTTTTCACAACATGCCTTTTTCTTTAACACATGAAATCGCAATCCGTTCAGGAAGGAATGCTGCGGTCTTGTGAGATAAAAGAGAAAAGGGCGAGTGTGTTTATGCATGTGTAGCTTCAGAAGATCCGTCAAAGAATCCGTGCCCATCGCTGTGATCACGAGTCCTCCAGTGGAGTAGAACCACGCTGAGCTGTCTGGCTGTGCTCAATGACATGTGGGACTAGTTTTTGCCTGTATATTGAGCCTCTTTTGGATGGACACAAAAGCAATTGCTCATGCGTGTACAGGAATACACACACACTGAAGCCTGGAGGCTGCAGGGCTTCTCTATTCCTCATGCCTTTAAGGTTGTTTTTGATGCCAGTTTCCCTCTCATCTTAAAGACGACAAAAGAAGAGATGGATTCATACTAGCATGGGAAGAAAATTACAGATAATTTTCTTCTCCACCTTCAGCAGAACTAAAGGCACGTGTTTCTCCTCTGAAGTATCGGTGACACAGATTTAAAATAGATCACTATTAATTTCCATAAATCCTGTACACATTAAAGAAATAGTTCTGTCACTATCCACTCATTGTCAATTCATTACAATATTTTGTGAAACCCAAAAGGAGATATTCAGCAGATTGTCCAAGCTGCCCTTTACCCTACAAATACAAAATAATCCATAACAGTGGTCCACAGGATTTGAGTGTTTTGAAGCAGCTTTGATTAAGGAACAAATAAAGATTTCTCATTGTTGACCACAAATTTCACTATCAAATTTTCTGTGTACTTCCACATATTCAAATTACATAAAAAAAACAAAAAAACAATGGTTCTTGTGTGTTAAAACTAGGGCTGTCAAACAATTAATCGTGATTAATTCGCATCCAAAATAAAAGTTTGTGTTTACATAACATATGTGAGTGCACTGTGTATAATTATTTTGTATATTATATATATATATATATATATATATAAATACACACATGCATGTTTATTTAAGAAAAAAAAATTAGTTATACATTAAATATTTATATACAATATAAATAAAATTATTTAAAAATATTTCTTAAATATATACAAGCATGTGTGTGTATTAGGATATATATAAAATAGTTATACACAGTGCACCCACATATATTATGTAAACCCAAACTTTTATTTTGGATGCGATTAATCGTGATTAATCGTTTGACAGCCCTAGTTAAAACTGATTGTAAGTTAAATATCTGTGCAACTCCAGCTGGCTCAACTCCAGACGGCTGCTGACAAAGCAACTCAAACG
Organism: Hybognathus amarus; assembly: GCA_030378365.1. Classification (NCBI taxonomy): domain Eukaryota; kingdom Metazoa; phylum Chordata; class Actinopteri; order Cypriniformes; family Leuciscidae; genus Hybognathus; species Hybognathus amarus. The sequence continues at coordinate 359,370 of JAQIUQ010000217.1, forward strand.
TGTTCTCTTCTCAAAAGACACTGCCTTGACACCCACCTGTTTTTCTCCATCTCACCGCTCCCTCCCCCTTCAATGGATTTGTATGGATGGATTAAGCCATAATCAACAGGAGACCATTGGGCCAATGTTCCTTTATGCACATGTATAATCTACTCACACACTCAAGAGTCAAGACTGATCAATAACCTCACTCAGAAATATGTGATACATTTAAGGAACAAAAGAGAGAGCCGATCGGATTAGCGTTCATGTATGTTGAAACAACACATGCTTAGACATGGATTCCTACCAGCTGTTGTGGTTAGTTGCACAATGCCGTCTTATGCACAGATGATTACGAGTGTTTATAAACCTGTGTGAAGGAACAGGTCCAGACAAGCATGTTTATGGTTATATGATCTTCTAGAGAAACCGTCTGTCATGTTCTGCTTTGCCCTTTGGGTTGAATATTGTATATATGACTGCAATATTTTTCACATAGTTTAAAGTAGAGCATCAGACAGCATTTGTACAGACAGCCACTGTAAATGTTTCACTGTTTATATATGAAGTTCAAAATGGGAAAGAAAGGTGATTTAACCAACTTTAAATGTAGCATGGTTGTTTTGTGCCAGGCGGTCTGGTCTGAGTATTTCAGAAACTATTGATCTAGGGTTTACAGAGAATGGTTCGAAACAGAGAAAATATCCACAGAGCGGCGGTTCTGTGGGCGAAAATGCTTTGTTGATGCCAGAGGTCAGAGGAGAATGGCCAGCAAGCAAAAATAACCACTCGTTACGACTGAGGTATGCAGAAGACCATCTCTGAACGCACAACACGTCGATCCATGAAGAAAACGGCTAAAGCAGCATAAAAACACACCAGGTTCCACAACTGTCAGCTAAGAACAGGGAACTGAGGCTACAATTCACATCAAAATGGGACAAAAGAAGACTGGAAAAATGCTGTCTGGTCTAACGAGTTCTCAATTTCTACTGCCACATTCAAATGGTAATGTCAGAATTTGGTGCGTAAACAACATGAAAGCACGGATCCATCCTGTCTTTTATCAATGGTGGTGGTGTAATGGTTTCTGGGATATTTTCTTGGCACATTTTGGGCCCCTGAATAGAGCATTATTAAAACACCAGCCTGCCTGAGTATTGTTTCTGACCATGTCTATCCCTGAGTGACCAAAGTGTACAAATCTTCTAAAGGCTACTTTAGGCGACAAAGCCGAATCAGTAATCATCTCAAACATGACAGGACAATGAATTCACTGTACTCAAATGGCCTCCAAAGTCACCAGGGCCTCATTTATAAAATTGTGCGTAGGATCCTTACTAAAAGTGTACATGTGCCCGAAAGCCAAAAATGTCGTACACAAAAAAAAAAAAATCGCGGAATTGGCCAATTAACACGGAATCTAGTGTTAACGCAGAATTCTGTGGATTTTTACATATTTGCATATATATTTGAAACTATTTTAAGTAATTTTTTTATTATTAAATTTTTCTCTTGTAGGTCCATTTCTTTGTGCAATTCACAATAATGAAGATCGCAGACTGATAGAAACCTAAATCAGATCAAAATTGAAACACAGGTTGACAAACAGGTAAAGTGTGTTCTCAGTCTTTTTATGAGTACCAGTGAAGTCAGTGGCCACCGTGCTGAATCACGGCATGAGTCACAGGGAACAATTACAATTAAATCCGTCTTTGGTGCAAAAGACACAAACACAATAGCCAGGTTTGCCCCCTCCCTGCAGGAGCAAATCCCTCCTGTTCATTCTGGATTGCCAAGGATGAAAACAGCAGGCAGACATCAACTGCCAAGGCAACACAGCGTAGCAGCATGATTTTTTTCCCTAAGACACAATCATTCATCATTATAGACAAACACAGAAAGGAGGGAATCTTGTTCTCGGACACCTAATGCTAACGGCTGGCCTTGGGGTGCAGAAAAAAATATTTACCCACTGCCAACAGGGTGGAAAACACATCTACTTGTTAGGGCAACGTTACTTACAGATGATTAAAGAAAATACATCACCATTCTACCGCAAGTCAATACAGTTAATGCAAGAGCGTCTGTGTGAGAGCTTTGTGGTCTGAAAAATTATTGATGTTAATGCCAAGGGCTCCGCATATTCTGTCCGTAAGCATTTCTATTACAGTCAATTAACAGGGTCTCAAATCTACTAGTGTTGGATGGAAAAAAACAAAACAACATTGCTGCATACAAAACAATAGACACTAGGGGTGTAACGACATTCGAACTGAACAGAAAAACCGCGATGCAAAATTTATGATTCGAATTGCAACACTCTCATTGCGTACCGAACACGCCCCGCCCCTGCTACCCCGGCCTAATGTAGGCCTACTGGGCCCCTCATTTCAAGCGGCAGCGCGGCGTGCGGTAAACGCGATCATCTCTTCCTCGGTTACAGAATGGACACCTGAAGGTATGTTGAAAGATACAGTATACTTAATGAAAGATTAAGTTAACTCAATGCCTTATGTTCAGTTTACATGTTTTTATACAATGTGTTGTGTGTTTATTATATCTAAAAAATAAATAGCATCTGAATTTAGGTTAAAAGTCTAGGCTACAAGCTTTAATGTTATAGTAATATCCGACTCCCTATATAGTTTACAGCATTAGCAGATTTCTTTTAATCCTTCTGAAACGTTAAATTGTAATTGAATTAATTTAAAGACAGACAATTTTTTCATTACACCACTGTTTAAAATTTTTTTTTTTAAAAATGAGCCTTTTCTAAACTGAACCGAATCGAGACGTCAAAACCGTGGGAAAACCGAACCCATCAGTTTTGTGTATCGTTACACCTCTAATAGACACGTAAGGTGTAATTGAGCATTAAAAGTGACCAGCCGAGCTCCAAGCACAAATGAACAACTTCAGCCAGATTTTTTACATTTTCTGAAGAAAAAGTAAGTGGTGGTTGAATGCAAAACTCACCAACGCACTGCTAGAGTGTTGTTTGGGTGGTTGCTAAGGTGTTGCTAGGTAGTTGAATAAAGAAAATAAGCATTTGCACAATCTTAGTACATTTGACTGTCCCAATCATATTGGGACAACATACTGTAAATATACTGCCCTAACAAAATAACAATTTTCATAAATTTTTACAGAATTAATTAAAATATTTTTTATTTTCATTTTGCTGTTCTAATCATTTTTATATGGGACAATGCACACAGGCGTATTGCACCAGAATTTGCATGCTCAAGAGAATCTACTGCATGCTCGTCAGCACGTGAAATTTTCTGCTAAGCACAAGATAAGTTTCGCGTGCATACGTGAAAGTTTCTCATGCGCACGTGAAAGTCTGTATATTTTTTATTTTTGCAATGGTCCGTTTAGGGGCTACATAAAAATGACTGGATACCAAAACAAAGGTAAATGTGACTGCACCTTTATGGGTTTCCAGAAGCATATACTATCACTAAACTAACAACAGAGCTCACTTGAAGAAAATGATATGAAAAAAAAAAAATCTCGACATATTAACCAATCAAATTAAATTTTTTCTTTCAGAACTGTTGCATTCTGACAGATGTAAAAAGACGAAGATTCTCTCTCTCTCTGCAATTCAGACACAAGCACACGGTTGGGCAGATGAAAGACAGGAAGTGTGGCAGTTTTTAGTCTGCACGACTCTAAGAGGAAGTACATGGGTTCACAGATGGAGAAACAGACAAGAAGCACCTTGAGGTTTAAGATTCCATTCAACCATCAAGCAAATATGGGTCATGATTTGCATCAGGTCAAACAGGGTTAAAAAGGCAGACGTCAAACCTGAAAGGAAGCCATCTATGGCCATTGCCAGTACCCCTAAAACAACATCCTATCCTAGTGTAACCTCACACCCTTCACCAGCTGCCTGGCTCAATGAAACTGTGTAAGTCTGCTCTGTTCTGGACTGAAGTTATGCTGTGTGCAGCTAACCTCTGGAGGCACATGCATGAATGTTTAACCATTTTTTTCGAATCTGGTTAGATTTTAAAAAGAGACTAGGTGAATTAGAGAGAACTATCCATTTCTACAGTGACCATCACTGTGTAACAGTCTGGGCACAGTAAATGGACCCCACGGCAACAGCACGACAACTTCATCAAAACTACATTTAAACACATAAAAATGACCAAAAATCTTCCTTCCCTTTTCCAAGCTCTCTCCACTAGGGCTCTATTTTTATTCCTAATTAACCACCTCTCATTTGATTAGCAGGAACATGAGATAGTCTTCATCTCTCATGGACATCTGCTGTACTCTAGACTAAAGCTGGGCAAAAATGAATTAAATATTCATGGTGATTTGGCTGATCTGATATGAAACACTGTCAAAATCTCAATGATTTTAAGTATTAATAGCTCCTTGGCCATTGCATTTTCTAAAGACTGTCATTAGTAATAATTTTGCAGTAAATTTAACAGTAATCTTAGTTCTTACATTAAGCATTTGAAATATATATGGGAACAATGGTGTGATTAAAAAAAATCTAAATGTAAAATCTTCATGCCATTAGAGCAAATATATAGGAAATATCAAGTGTGTATTGAATACTGTAAAAACATTGAGAACATCTAGATATATGCCAGAACAGAAACACCACACTGCTGTGACACGGCATATGCCATCAGTGAGGCATTATATCACATCAGAGATCATACACAAGCACCAAGAGCAAACACCTATACTTATGTAGGACTGATCTAGATGCGTGCACTGTACTGAACAACTCCAGATATGTCTGTTTGCATTATGTCTCATAAAGAGCTAGTCATGTGTATCTTTAGTAGAGGAATGTTGAATAAACACACTTGCATTTTCGTTGCCAATGTAGACGTTACAAACATTATGCACTGTGCCAGCATGTCCCATAAGTGTGCATTTGTTGATTTGAAAGCGAGCAGCAGCTGTCTAGTAATATGTGCGTTTAGATATGAGAGCGGATGAGTGGGTGGGGTGGGGGGTTAGATCTAGTCATCTTCAGTAAAGCACAACCCGGAGACTGCTTAGCTTCAAAGTTAGCAATCTTGTCCAAACCATCTCTCATCATAGTGTTATATAATAACGGCTGAGTTGCAGATTGGGACCCATTTAATAATTTAAATAAAATAGAGTCAAAAAGAATTTGTTTAAAAAAAATACAAGAAAACCAAAGAAAAAAAAGAAAAAAAAAAAGATCAAAATATAGCCAATTATTAGTGACTGAGTGATCTCTTAAAGAAAAGCATGACTTTTTAAAAGTCAATATATGATTCAATTTAATGAACAAATAGTAGCCTAAATCACACATATACACAACTTCAAAAAATGTAACATAATATTTACAACAAAAAAATGTCCACAATTAATTTGAAATGTATTTGTGATAATTAATTTGAAAATTAAACGTTTGGAAAATTATTATTAAATAATAATGTTAATAATAATTAAAAATTAAATAATATTAATAATTACAACTTTGGAGCATGGAGAACACCAATAACGGATACATGCATCCTACATTGTCCAGTTACTCTGAGACCGGTGTGGAAGTGTTGAGCATCACTGTTGGGTCAGAGTCGCTGACCTCTGGTATACATTGCAGAAGTGGATCCTGACCTTAAACGCTGCATGCCATGCCCTCTAAATAAGGGAAGCAGTTGTACAATAGTGCTCAGGGCAGCGACATACGTGTGTGCCATTTCACAGAGACACGTAAAGATCTGGAGTTAAAAGCCTGAACTGAACATAATAATGCTTTCTGTTAGCCGTATTGGAGTATAAAGTGCTAGATGCAGTATATAGTCTACAGCCTGAACATATCAAGGATTCAGAGTCAAGTGGATTGCACTTATGCCCCTTTGGCTACAAAAGGGGTGGGTGATATGACCAATATCTTATATCACAATAGGAGTAATTTATTACATGATGACAATATCTCAAGATTGTTATTTTTGCATTAAATAAGGTTTTGATATTTCCTAATTCTTATCACCATATTGAAAATCTGAAGACTATGTGGACAACGAACTATGATCTTATTACTCGCATATAGAAAAACAAACTACTATAGATCTTTGAAACTTCAAGCCCTGGAAATAAGAAATACTACATAAATTGAATAAACTAATGAAATGTATATAAAAAATGGCGTAGTCTTTACTGTGTAAATTAAATACACATACATTTTTTTATTAATTTACAAGAGTTATTCAGTCATGAGAGATTTTCTCTTTTGTCTTTTCATTAATATTAATGACACAGACAGCAGCAGGATTATTAGGCTGCTGTCACTTTAAGACCAACTGCTCGGATTCAATATACCTGTGCGTTTTCCTTTTCAACAGTTTACGTTCACTTAAGACATAAATAACTTTGTTTACTTGCAAAGGCATGTTCACTTTGACCACACATTTAACCATTCACACCCAATTAGGTGTCAAAAAGCATTCAGTTTAGTACTCATGTGCTCTGAGCAACGGCTCCATGTGCGTTTCTCTGACAGCGCTCAGAAACCAGCGTAACTGAGATCCAAACTCTCTACCAGTTGACAAATTTTTACTGGTTAATCGTGTCTACCGGTATGTAGCCCACCTCTACTTATGTCCCCCATTACAAATACAAAATACATTATAAATAATGAACAATCATAAGGCCTATTTCACGAAAAAAAGATGTGGTTTTGCATCAGTGTTATTGTAAACTAAAGCTATAAAAAAGCATCTAACATAAATGAAAATGTTGCCTTAGCAACTAACTGAAATACAATTAATTTAATGTGAAGCATTAAACCTTCTAAAACTAAAAAAAAAAAAAAAATGACTAAACCTCAAATAGAAATTGAAAATCCAAAAATTAAAGCTAATTCAAAACATTAATAAAAACTATACTAAAATTCTTTGTATAAAAGTCTTGCATTTGATTTTCCCTTTGTAACCTTGAGGACAGGAAATGACATCACGGAACCTGACATGGCTCATGTTTTTCTGCAGTTAAAATGGTTTCAGATGTGCATGTCTGTAGCAATACTCTCTTGCAAAAACCAATATCACGGGACCCGACATACCTTCACTTATAATCTAATAACATAAACTGACTTCATTACAATTCTGATGTCCACTTATATTGTTTACTGCAGCGTAAACGTCCTGAACATGAAAGGTTGGCCATTTTCAAACTAACCACACATTTTTGTCTCCATCTAACAATCAAACATTTCATAAATCTTAAAAACACAATCACAGAAAACACTACAAAACGCCATAAACCCATTTAGCATATCAACAGTCACATATGGCACAGAGTCAAGGTTGAGCGGCAATGATTTAATGGCTTTTCTTTCCTGCTATGATTTAATGGCATGTTGGGGAGAAGAATTCTGATCTACTCTAGTGCAGGATCCAAATCTGTTTTGATTTTACTCTGTACGAAAGCCGCTAACCTCCCTTCCGACATCACAAGTTTCTTATTCCGAGTGGAATGCTGCAATCTGAAGGGCTCCGTTAGGATGAAATCTCTGATCCCAGAGGCCTGAACATAGTGAATAAATACTGATGGAGCAAAAGAGACGGGGAAAGAAAAGCCTTAGCACACTTAACATATCAATGCCTGTCGCAACCCACAGTTCAAAGCCAGTGAAATCCAAATGGAAATGCTCTCTTGAATAAAACTTCAACCTGTTCACTCCCACATATGGCCATAGAATGTTTGTTGGCATACAGTGTGCAGGTCAAATGCATTTAAAGACCAGAAAATTAAGCACGATTTGTACTTTCAGTGAGAAAATGCATCTGCATGCAGCAGGAAAGTGGTAACTTGGGAGCTAAAATGACATCATAAACTGTTTGTAACAACTTCTAAACAGTTTTGACTTCAACTAACCATATATTTCATACTGAAAAATAAGGCCATAAAGTTAGAGGCATTACAAGGCTACACAGCTATAATGAGTTACAGAATCTCCTGTGAGAGATCTTGATCTCTTTCCTGCTCACATTGGGGCCGGCTCCTGAGAACACACAAACCAGCCAAACACGCACCGCCTCTCGCCAGAATCACATCCCGCGGCCAAGTGGACCCTGCTCTCATTTCCATAGACAAACAGCAACAAAATAGAGTGCCACAATGAGCTTTCATTAATGTTAGTCTGCATGTAATCCCACCCTTAAGATAATGATGCAACAATTTCGTTCTTAATTTTGTCCCTCAGCACACTGACCTGAATTGCATTTAGTAGTGCTCATGACGTATTTGGTATTTTACACTGAACTTTCTCCCCAAAAAGTAGGCATAAAAAATAATAATAATTAATAAATGAATATATATATATACTGTATATTAGAGCTGTCAAATGATTAATCACGATTAATCACATCCAAAATAAAAGTTTTGTGTTTACATAATATATGTGGATGCACTGTGTATAATTATATATATATATATATATATATATATATATATATATTATACACACGCTATGTATATTATTTAAAAAAAAAATATTTTTATATATAAATATTTATACTTATATATAATATAAATTATATATAAATCTATATACAGTATATACATGAAAATATTTCTTAAATATATACAAGCATGTGTGTGTATTTAAATATATAAAATAGTTATACACAGTGCACCCATATTTATTGTGTAAACAAAAACTTTTATTTTGGATGTGATTAATCACGATTAATCATTTGACAGCCCTAATATATATGTAATTGTGTATATGTGTGTGTGCATTTTGTGTTATAACATTGATATTAAAAATTTTAAACTGACTGACAGCCTATTACATATTTTTATAATCAAGCAGGAATCTCTTTCCTTGTCTTTCACAATAAGAGAGTATATCTATATTTCAATTTCTCGCAAAATCTATTTTTGCCTGGCTTTTTCAAATAGGGTTTGCTGTGTTACAAAGGGCAGGGTCCATCAGCATGCAACACACCATGGCTCAAACAACCATATCACCTGAAACATCCTGCAGTGACATGATAAAGAGCATGTGCACTCAGCTGATTACACCACAACTCGTACAAATTCGATACTTCAAAATTGTCCATCAAAAAAGGTCATCAAAGGTCAGGGCATCTACAAGCGGTCGGTAGTTATACATTAGTAGAGCAAGACAGTCTGATATAGGTCACAAAGATATTCATATACCGTACATCAAAGCTAATCTGATTATCTGGTTTCACAGTAGTGATTACATCCGTTTATCTGCAGCATTTAGATTTGATAGAACAGATAATTGTTGAGCGTTTTGGACCGTTATGAAAACGGCGATTCATTTATTCTCAAAAGGGAAAAAATGCACACATGTGGCACAGCCCCAATCATCAGACAAAGAGAGGAACTTCAGTCCATCTGTTTTTCAGCCTGAGGTTGGCCATGCGTGCAGGAAACTGCAGTGTTATTGTGGGATTACAGAGGGCCTCAAATCTCCCACTGTCAAGAGGCAGACGCATCCATGACCCGACTCGTTTGCCCTCCCTGTCCGTCAAACCCACTGTAACAGAAACAATCCTTACCAGTCAATAATCTCTATTTTTACAATCTTGTAGATCAATTAAGCTCATATACAGAAACCCTGGGCAACATTTAGTAAAGCTACAATAATGATATACTTTTGACATGAAATAAAAAAAGATTTTATTACGAAGATGAAAATTTAATTTCCATACTTTCACTGCTCAAAAAATTGCATCATCCCAGGAACAATCAAGGAGCCGTTTAGCAAGATGTTCCATACAACAGAAAATGGATGGCTAATCAGATTGGCAATCTCCATAAAGATAATAAATAAATAATACTATTGCATACATACAAAATCATTATAAACTATATGAAATAGATAAATAAGTAAATAATTACTCAAGTTTCTTTAAAGTTATAGTAGTGTGTGTAACTTTTGGCGCTCAAGCGAGAGTCACACTGGTACTGAGCTACTCCGCAATGGTTGACATCCCGCTCGGTCTAAAATAATCAGAATATAAAAACGTATCCACCTTAAGGCCTGTTCACACCGGGACGAATTTCGTGCATGTTATTCACCGACGTTTATCGCCTCATGACTAAACAAAGGGCACCAATCTGCGTGTTCACACCGACGCGTAAAACGCCTCCGGGTTCGTTTTTTTTTAGTTCAATAACTATCCGACCAATGAGGATTGGGCGCCATCTAATGTCAGAGAATGAATTTGCATGTCGTCAGCGAAAATTGCTTGTGTGTGAAAACAAAAAACGTGTTGAAAAATGCTGAAGAATAACGCACGCTGCTATTCGCGTGAACGCACGGCCGCTATTCGCGTGAACGCACGCTGCTTGCCCCGCGAAGCTTAGCGCGTCTAACTTCCGTTAAGCTTTAAACAATCAGTGAAAGGCTCGCTCTATGAACGCCATACATTAAAAAAGTGATGTGAAATGAAATGTAAAAGTTTCAAAGAATCAAAGTACTTTCAACAGACCAAAAATAGCCCCAAAAGCACGAGTCTTTGGTTAAATATCACTGTAGTAGGCAAATATATTTCAAACAAGCCTTAATCAAAACTGTTCATTACTGCATTACATGACAACATATCGTCACGATTTCCGTCATTTTGACAGATTAAAAATTTCATTTTCCTGTGAAAACAAAGAGTTAGAGAAATTTGTGCGTTCCAGTGAATTGTTAATGGAATATCGTAAATTAATTTCGGGGGAACAGACCACACATGTGCCGTATATGCTGTCCTTTTTCATACTTTTACAGCGGATTGCAAAGAAAAAAGTAAAACTCATCACGAGGAAAAGAAACCAGTGACTAAAAACAGCTCTTGTTATAACATCACGTTAAAATACCAAGTATAACGTTACTTCTCATGATGTCTGAAAATAATTCATTAAGGAAAATTGACAGCTCATCCAATCAAACTGACGGATCAGCTTTATGTGTAGGGCAACATTATGATTTTAAATTATTCGTTTTAGCCTTTTTAATTAGAAGTTCCCCAAACCGGCAGTGCCACCCATAATTCAAAACGCAGAAAGGTCGTCAGGAATAAGGTGGATTATAGTCGTACTGTAGAGATTCAGGATAAGAGGATAAGACGACGGATTCATGATGTACTCGCTTATTATATAAATTGTGTACATTTTTAACAAAAAAAAGTTACATTATGTACCTTTAAGCCAAACAAATTAAATATTTTATTTTTACATATTTTATCGGCTTTATCCAAAGTGACTTACAGCGCATTGAAGCCTGTGAGTTTGAAATCCCCATGTTTTACCAGCTGAGCTCCAGGAAATATCCATGCTTGGTAAATCTGACACCAAGGTAAACCACCCTTCTGAGTCATTTCAGTTAGGCTATTCGCAACATACGCACATTATAACAGCAAAAACAGATGAGAATGATGAGGAATATCTTCCTTTAGCAAACAAAGAGGCAATAACAGCAGCAGTGCACTCTAAGACTCAATTGGTCTTACACACCGGGGCTTTTGCCTCAGCAGCACGATGGGGATCCGATACATTCCACTAAACACAAGGGGCATTTCTAATGTCGATGTTTTTCCCTTTACAGTGCTGGCAAGAGCCCCGGAAAGCTTTCGGCACTCTCTGCATCTTTTCTCAAATTAGCGGAGCTGAACAATGGATGCTGGTACACTACGAATCCCCTCCCCCTCGCCACCACATACATGGCGCAGAAATGTTATGACAAACCTTCAGGCTGACAACAAGACGGAGATTTCGAGCCAAGGAAAAGCACAGCTTTGCTATTCATTATCAACCGCCAGTCTTACAGGGGGGGGGGCGAGAGGATTCATACCGCTGAGCTCACTACCATTAACAAATGCTGTTTACAAACAGCGATGCCTGTGCTTTTTTTTTTAAAGGTGGGGTTGCATAATCATCTTTGTAAGAGTCTAACAGTCAATCTCTTTATTTTTCCTGTGTAAAATTGCTTATGTGGCCTTTGTTTGCTCGTCTAAAGCCTTGGCAGTCAAACAAGTGGATAGAAACACAAAGCATTCCTGAAGGGGTCTTGCTTTCCGTTTATAATCCTCTACTTGATTCTTAGTAGTCAAGATTAAACAAGGACAACTCGATGGGAACACCTAGATTTTTTTCCTTTAAGATGTAGATGTGTTTGCATAATCAAAAAATATGTAAGAGCTGGAAGCAATGCCAGTGGCCATCATGCCGACTCTAAAATAGGCCCGAAATGCTCTCTTATTTGTCAAACAAATCCTCACAGTGGAAGCAAGTTTACAGTAATCCAGCACCGAAGTCTCTTGATTAATCAACCAACAAGTTGTGCAAGAAAATAGCAAGTACTCATGGATGTATAGCACTTGTGTTAAGAGCATAGTCACATACAGATGCTTCGAACCTATTTTTTAGAAGTTCATTCAAATCACCTTCAAAGTTATCAAATCACCTTTGACAAAAAGGTTGTGCCTTCTGAATACAAAATTTAGACACCATGCACAAAACTTTTTTTAGCCACACTGAAAGTGAAATAATGCGTGACATGGCCCAGTCACACAATCATTGCACATTTGACATTTAACATATATAGCTACATGAAGTGGGATTTCGGGAACGATTATACGGCGTGCAGGAGTACTCTGCATGACGCTATATCTGATGACTGGCTGGGACAAAATTAACTTAAAAGAGAATTTTATGATATAATGGCTGGTTTGGATATGAGACATCAATGACAAAACACTGAACCTTTACAAAAAAGTTATTAAAAACTACATTCGCCAAAGACAAGTTGCTCACCTGTGCAAACATCCAAACAGCCCACTTCCAAGTCTAAAAAAGTTGTGTTAAAATTGCACATGTAAACGTAATCTTAAATTGACGGAGCTTTAAGGATCAATTTAAGCTATTTTGCATGTGTGCGTGTGGGAGGGGGGTTGAAGTCAAATTTCACAAACTAAATTATGTTCGAAGCATGAAAGATGTGGAATAGTTTAGTGCTGTTTTATCACTTATTTTTTAAAGCAAGGACAAATTTCAAGAGCAAAAAAAAAATTCAATTGACTTTTCAATTGACAATTGCATCGAATACATGTAGGTCATTAAAAATGTAAATACATGTCCAATGACAAATAGATGACTTATTGCTGAAGATTTTATAATGACAAATCATTTGACTCACTAGGTAAACTGACCTTGCTAACTAATGATGCATTTCAAAGGCAAAGAAATCAGGTATGAAACGAGCATTTTGTTTACAGTTGTTCCAGCTAATTAGATCAAGACGTGGTTTGGGAATGTGAGAAAAAAGAATCACTATTGCTCAGTCCACACTGATTAAATCAGGTCTTTGAGTTCCAGATTAATATATTTAAAAAACCTCCATCCCTCAGTTAACAGATGATAGGCTAAATGAGAAGTGAAACAGATGTTACACAACATATTGACAGTATGCTATTGCATGCTGCCCAGTCAGAAGCCAACAGCCAGGTCTGACCTGTTCAAGCATGTTTCAGAAGTATCTGGTGATGTCAAAGACGGGTCATCATCTCTCTCTCTCAAGCTTAGGAAGTGCTTAAGGCAGCTCTGCACTGGCGAGGTCATTCTGACATTCATTTTGTGAATTCCCAGTTGAGCGTGCTCCAGATCCCACAGCTCTCTGGTGCCTGTAGCAAATTACCGAGCGTGGATCGTGGAGTCAGATCATAACAACTCTCTTTAAACGGCCTTTCTGCTTGCCTATAAGGTAGCATGCATTTCAGGTTAAGTCAGAAGGATACTGAGGAAAACAATAGTTATGCATGGAAAACTCCACATCCCAATTGCAAACACTTGTCCCAAGCAACAGGAGGCACTCTGGAAACCTGTCACGTGTCTGTCAGTTTCCCTTTAAGGGAACAGGGTATTTAAGTTGTGTTTTCTCATGGCTGTCAGTGTGTATTTTGGGGGGAGGGTGGGCGTCTTTGCATGTGTTTTGCAATGACAACAATTCGAGATAGTCCACCCACCATATTGTTTTAGAGCTGTCCCACATCCCATGCACAGATCCCTCCCAGTTCCCCACAAGATTACCGTAAAACTTCAAATAATAGCCAGGGCTTTTATTTTGCCAAATCGTCAAACTGCATCGCGCTTGTGTTTGAGACAGGCATCTATTTGAAAACCGGCCTTTATAATTTAGTGTTAAGATTAGGGTTGGGTATCGAGAATCGAGATCTGAATTGGAACCGGGACTAACTTTCGTTTCTCAGAATCGATTCAAAAGTAAAAATTTCAGATTCCTAGGTTCAATATTCACAGTCGGCCGACCGGAAGAAGAAACCGCTGGACAACATCAACGAAGAAGCGTCTACCGGAAGTGTTGGCATAACCGCGCGAGTCGAACATGAGTAGCTTACGTCAGCGGTCCAAAGTGTGGCTTCACTTTTCTAAAAATAACGAAATCTCGGCAAAATGCAAAATTTGTGACAAAAGGAGTATTTGTGACAGAAGGAGTATTTGTGACGGAAGGAGTATTTCCTTCAGAAAGACCGTTGGTCAGCAAGGTTAGCTAAACTTTTTTGACCTTGCCTCTTAAAAGATTCGAAATTGAGAATCGTTCAGGAACCGGAATCGAAACAGAGGAATCGAAATCGGAATCGTTCAAATTCAAACGATACCCAACCCTAGTCAAGATGTTGTTCATTGAGTCTCTAATGTCTAAAAATCTCCAAATGCTCCACGTGAAACTGCGTACTTCCACATTTTTACTATCGTGCCAGATTGATTTGATTAATATGCGTGAGAGAGAGAGCAAGACAGCACTTCGTATTGTTTGAAGCCAGACGTGAGAGAGCGCACTCTCTCTCTCTCTTGCTCGTTACATCACTCACCGATCAAAAACAGGCTTTGGGACAAAAATTTGCTATGGCGACTGCTCTGAACGGTTTAGAAGATTAACAACCCGAAACTAAAAAACAGACCCGGCCTCTAGCCAAAAGTCTTCAAAATTGGCTGTTTTACAAACACTCCCCTCACCTGCCATTGGTCAGCCACAAAATTTAGGCCAATTCACACACAGTGATGAAGTTGACGAATGCGGACTTGATTCTCCGCAGCAATGCATAGAACTATAACGATGTAGTTATCCTTAATTATCGTTATTGATGTCGTTATTGGTGTGAACGGGCATTTGCACCATTGGTTGAGCCAATGTTGTGTTGGAATCCACTAAGGAAAAAAATATATGGATAATGCACAACAGCCTATGGATGGCCTACTTATTATCACCTCCTATGCTAACTTAATAAGCAGATAAATAAATAAATACACACCCTTCACCAATTAGGCCAAACTAACACTAAACAATAAAGTTACTGTTAATTTTTCCAGACATTCTGGACAATTACTGTGGTCATGTTTTCTTAGTGAAAGGATTGTGAGATCCAGGAAGGTAAACTACTGTATTTATCTCTGTACACACATAGTGCACCTCTGAACTTCTTTTAATTTCTTTAAAAAGAAAGAAACTTGTCACCTGCTTGAAAGGCTCAAAAAAGTTGCCTGCCATCAGCTGTTTTCAGTAATTAAGTCCATTCACCTTTAACCTGCAGTCCTCCACCCATGACCCCTGAAGTGTACATTTTCTGCACTGCTAGATAACAACAGAAAACAGGTTTCCGAACCATTGTTTGCTACTGATAAACAGATTAGGATCTTTTTTTAGGTCTTCATTTGAGAGATATAAGCCATGAAACGAAGCCAACCAGCATATGAGGAGAATCACATTATAAACTTTGAATAAACCCTCATGTCCAATCTATATATAAATTTAAAATCAAACTATAAATTCACAGTTCTTCATGGGAGTGGGTGGTTCTTTAGGCATAATTTGCTTGTTTTGATTATCTGATTGTAAGAGATGTCTATGCAAAATTATGGACAATGTAGTTTCACCAAAAAATACGCTTTTAAACATTTTTTATGTAAAAATTTGAAATATTTCAAAAGCATAAACCATTAACTGTAATTCACAATAGGTCTTTAAAGGTTTATATGTATCATTAAAAATTAATTCCACTATGGAGAAAAAAATGAATGGGTCTTTTTTCTTCGGAACCTGACTGTTGAACTCTGTTGGTTGAACTAATGTTGTGTGTGTGGGTCCACTTAAACACACAAGAGAAAGTAACCTAAAAAAGATAACAAATACATATATCTGCATATTATATTGGGAGAGAAGAAATAATTTGAAATTGGGTCGAAAAAAAGTACACAATTGAGCTTTAACTAGGAAATACTGTCACTCAACTCACTGTTTAATCCCACATACTTGCAGTTTCCGGGTAGTAACAGAGTGGCCAATCATAAGGCGAGTTCCTACAGCTCGAGACAAAAACATAACGAGACATTCCCAGAGCCTTTCAGAAGTTTACACTGTCCCAAAGAGTGTTGCAAAATTTACTTTTAATGTACTGACGTCATAATCCAACACAAGACAGAAATTAAACGGCACAACTAAACAGGTCGCAAGGACTGCCAGAAGCACGGAAACTTTCCTGATCTTTAAAACAAACAAATCTATGCGGGTTTCTTTTGTTTCAAACGGCTTGACATAACTGCATTTCATAAATGATCAACCCAACGTTTCCAAAACCAACAGAACTGCGTGTTCTAGATGCTTAGATAGACAAAACACTCAACAAAACACACTGACAGCACAGCCAAACCACATTAAGAATAAAGGCATGGTAGCACACATAATAGCCATGGAACTCTTGAGACTAAACAACAACTCTACAAAACTTTTGTTGTGTCAATCACACCATATAACCTAAAGGGATTCTTATGGACTAGTGACAAAAACAAACATCCATACCCAAGCACTGTAGCAACAACTTTAAAATCATAGAAAGATGGTAAATAGAGACTACATTTCCTGTCAAAACATTTAACTTAACCCCTAAAACGAGAACATTCGACCTTAACAAAAGCCAGAAAAACAAGATGGATCCTCCACAAAAGAGAAAAACACATTCAGACAGGATTATAAAATAACGCTGAATTTTAAGTTTGTCATTTCTGATGTTATCATTTAAAAAACATTTAAACGTCTATATTTTCTGTGCATAAACATCGCATTGTTTGTGTAATACAAATATATCCGTGCTAAAATCTCTTGGAAGGACAACAAATGTCTATTCTGATTACAAAACTGCAACAAAAACAATCGACAAATAAATAAATAACTGGCTTGTGAGGTTGTGCTAGCTCGCTAGCAGGCCAAATGCATAGTAACGTTCACTATTTTGCTCAAAAACACGTCTGGTTTTGTCAAATATCATATCAATGTAGATATACGATTGGTATCTACACAAATATGTTTTTAAATCCTGTGGATGTCAAGCGTTGGTGTGGATTTGAAGAGAAAAGCGATGACAAAACACTCAAAGGACACAGAGCAACATATCTGCTATAAATAATCCTCAACATTTCTGCCTTTGAACACTGACAACGAACAAATCCCGTCGAGAAAAATCTGTTTTCTAGGTTGAGTTATGTTATTTGAGAAATTAACGTCTGGAAATATTGGCTTTGTTGCTGCCCTCACTGACAACCATCAAAACACTTTTATTGTCAAAAGCTGTTCACCATCCAATAAACCATTATACTGGCTTTGACAACTGTTTTTCAGACCAGACGGACGCCCCGAATGGTTTAGAAACAACAAGAAACGCGTTTTCGGGCTGTTTTCGTGAATATTTTAGGTATTTGACGGCTGTAGCTTTACAGTAATTCTGTTGTTTATATTTTAAAGGATACAGTTTCACCACGTCGGTGTCCATTCGTCTTTTGCCCGGACTTGGAGACGACATCTTTATACACTCCTCTTTCAGATGACCGAAGTTCAAATCTTCTGCGACTGAATCCCGTTCCCTTGGCCTCTACCGAAACTGTATATTTTTGCACATTGGCACACGGCAAGCTGTCGTTTCGAGAGTTATTTTTCGCCCTCCACTTTCTGTCCGCAGCGGATAGCACTGGTAGTCCTCTGCCCGTACAGCTCTCTCTCTCTTACATCTATCTGTCTATCCCTCCGCCTATGACGTCATATCTGCGCGACGAAAGGTGTACCCCTCATTCCTTTTTCGATGCGGTGTTTCGGGCTGTCATAAAGAGTGGACGATTCAAATTTGTAGTACATCTGAAAAATTGTAGTTTTTTTAGTCCGCGATGGCAGTTGGTGCACGGCCTCCTTTGTTATACCTCTTGTTTGCTACCGAACTTATTTATTTTACGCACATATATTTGTCCTTTAACAGATACATTTGTAATGCTCAATATTGATAGTAAACAAGAATTAAAATACATTTCCCCCATTCTTTTTAAGGGAACGTAATATTACATTTTAAAAGCATGTAAAAGCCATAGGAGTCACAGGTTTTTTTAAAAAAAAGTGGATTATCCCTTTAAGACACCATAACGAAACACCATACATAGTGAAAACCAGCAAAAGGAATACGTTTATTTCGATTAGGCAGAGATGCCAAGAATTGCATGCATGGCGAAGGGCACTACAGGCAGAACTGACAGACAAAGTGATCCAAAAACAAAAGCATTTACATTGGCGCTCATTCCTAAATATGGCATCTATTTCAGCTGGCCTGTGGGTAAAAGATAAGGGATAAACATCTTTAAAAAATTAGATTCAGTCCATTCACATTTATGGAAGTAAATATCATATACCTACTTGAAACGATGCAGAAAAATCCTTGGCTGATCTTTAAATTGAACAACGTCAAACAATGATAAAACTAGCATGTCCTCCAGTGTAGGTCTAGGAGCTTCACTAAAGCTTCCTTAAATTAGGCTAAATCCCTAAAGCCTGAGGTGGCGAGGACTATTCAGCAGTCCATGCAAGGTAGCCACTGGTCTGTTGATGTTTGAATGTAGACTGGACAGGCCCGGATTCAAAACAGTGTGTTAAATTTACAATTTCTGAGAAGAACTCTGCTGGGCTTTCCTGTTCCAAGGCAAGGTCTTTCAGCACAGGCTGCTTTGATCCGTGTGGATTTACTGTCCCTTACCCAACCAAACCCAATACTGTAAACAAGACTCACATTATCAAGAAACAATCTGATATGGAAGTGCTGTCATTATTACAAAGGACAGCGTACCACTAGAATAACGTCACCAGGGTTTCCCATTCCACTTTCCAAAGTGCAACTTACTGGCTTGGGGAAGATACCTGCCACTGCTCGGAATATCGAGAACACCTTTTTTGATTTGTCACGAGGACCCTAAATGAAAGAAGAAAAAAAAAGTGTTAAAAAGATGAAAAATTATTGTTAGCTTCAACAAATGAGTAATTTGGCGCACCTGAGATGGGCTGGCTCCTACTGGACTGAGGCTTCTTTTCATGGATAAGAACAGGGTGAGCGCTGCTTTCCAACCTGGTTGAGGGAGTTCTGACTCACAGCCAACAAAGACAGAGCCATCTAGATTGCTCTCCTCTCTTCCCACACTTACCCAAGGACACCAGTCTCGGTGCTGGGCTACTGGGTCAAACACATTTCTGTGCAGGGTCCCTTCCTATAACAGATCAAATAAAACAGGCTTAGGCATTTAAAAATTGAAGTTGTAGGGTCATTAAAAACAAATATGAAGAGTTTGGTTCCAAAACACTATAAATCCATTTTGATGAATTTGAGTAAACTGTTTTCTTTAGCAAGAAAATGGGAAGATGAAAACCACTATTTTCTGTTTCAAATTTTCACATAGCATTTGTAGGTTATAATATCAATACAAAATTTAATCCAGGTTTTGATTTTCAAAGATTTATTATAAAAAAACAGATTGTTTTTTCCCAAAATGCAATTAACCCATTAATTTATTTTTTTCAAAATGCAATTAATCAAAATAAAATTTTATACACATTGAATTTCTTGTGCATACTATAAATCCATTGCTTTAATATAACAATATTTGGTAACACTTTAAGGGTACATGTCATGAATTATCATGAATTCATGGATAAATGAATCATGCATTCATTCATACATTAATATCATCAGGAACTAACAACGTTTTTTTAACAGTTCAACGTTTTTCATTCATGACTTCATGGATTACATTGCATGGAATAGTGCGTTGTGATTGGTTAGCGAATATTTGCATTTTGCAGAAAAGGGAGACTGGCGTTTGTCACGGTTTCGAAAGAAAGGGAGAAAATATTACATCATAACACGGCGGATATCGCATTTTACGTAAATTTAAACATTGTTTTGTATCTGGTCGGTATTGAAAAGTCAGATTTTTGCAGTAACTCATTTTTAAAAAAAATGGCGTTTATCGCGTTTTGGAACCAAACTCTTCTAATGTTATTAGGACATTAGGTTATGCAGATAAATCAAATGTAATCTATTACATTGTCCTATAATAATAATAAAAATAGCAATTTATACATAATAATAGTCCTTACAGAGCCACTGGCAGATGAGAGACGCAGGCGTTTTGTCTTTCGCAGTGGACTAGAGGGCACATCCATGGCCAGGTTTTCTCCTTGACCTCTGCTGCGGGTCATTGGTCTCTTGCCCCTGGAAAGGGGGCTTGGAAGCTCATCATGTGGGATAGGGGAGTCTCTGCTTCTGGTGCGAAGAACCAGTGGGGATGATGTAGTGTCCATCTATATGCACAAGACAGTGACAATTTAGATGGTTGTGACTCACTGAAGAACATCAAAGTAATATAATGGTCATTTCCCAGTTAAGTTTATGAGGAAAGTTACAGTCTTAAAGTTTAACTCAAAAACTAATGTCAAAAGACTCACCTGCTCAGAGCGCGTTGAGTCTTGACTACGTAGCTTCATGCGACATGGAGTGGGGGATTGGGATGGTGAGGTGGGCGTACCCTTTTCCCCACTTGTGCCTTGAGTTGGAGTCAAGGCAGTAGTAGATGTTGGAGACTGGGGAGGGTTTTCACCCTCTGAAACGGTCTCCATTTGATAGAAGTTCCACATCCCTACCTTTCTCATGCAGTACGAACAAGTGAGGGTGGGCAGATTCATATTGTGTAGTGACGGGCTAAATGGAAACAAGGCATAAAATGACATAAAACCCAAATGTTCTGCAAGAAGTTTGCCATTGATGAATCATCAAAAGTCACTGAGTGGATTTTTACCTGGCTGCCCAACCACAGAGGGCTATGATGCACGCTGCCACCTGTACAGGGAGTGGATCTGATGAGACTTTAGAGGGAGAACCACCTTGCTTCACTTGCTCATCTTCAATCAGCTGTAGGAGGACACTTATAACATCTTCAGTTAAGGTCTGAGGAAAAGAACATTCAAAGTTATGACTGCATTGAAGAATCCTTCATGGACTTCCCTTTAAAAATAAAGAATAATACCATGGCTTTGAACTGATCTGGCTTCATAGCAGGCAGCTGCTGTTCTAGAAGACAAGCACTTTTGAAACGTTCTACAAATGTACCGAGTAATATCGTGGGCTCATTAATAGGAACCATCCAGAAACGATCTGCAACACAACCAACATTGATTAGCAATGATTTATTTAGATGTCAAACAGACAGATGACTAGTGAATGTCTAAAAATACCTGGACATGGAAAATCTGGCCAGGAACAAAATTTCTCATGTTGCGTTTGAAGCTGCTGTAGCAACTCTGAAATCCGTCCTTCGTCTAAAAAAAGTGAAAATAAATATGTGAAGATACAAAATATAGCTTTGCTCTATAATAAAACAGAGGAAAACTTACATTTCTGGAAGTCCAAGGTTGCTTGAATTGATGCACAGAGAAAAGCCTGGCAACTAGAACACCTTAACATATCACAGTCTACACTGATCCAGCCGTATCGTGCACATCTCAGCGGCGAGAGCACACGGGGCTTTCCGCCCATTTCAGACAGTGCTTATGTTAAGGACTTTTCTTTCTTTTTTGCAAAGGCAATGAATGAAACCAAAGTTGTGATTTGTTCTCTTCATATTTTCATATAGAGGACAGTACATTATTAATAAACTGCATTATTCCATAAAAGAAAAATAAGAACAGTCAATTCTGATTTCATGATGACTAAGTCTATCAGGTTTTAAAGATGGTTTCATTCAGATTAATCAAACAACTAGACATGTAATACAACACCATGAAATCAATTAACGAAAAGTCCAAACAACTGAGTTGATTAGTCTAAAACAGACATGCAATTTAATATGCAACACAAACTGGCTGTTGCTTTTTCAAATGGTTTCACAGTGACACGCAAAAGGATATGGAGTAGGATTCTACTCTGTTGAAAAAAGCTTCTTTGTTCGCTGCCTCACAAGGAGCTTTCCCAAGACCATTTGGAGACACTGTTTTTGGATCCTGCTGCGAACTGAGACATGGAGAAAAAAGTGAATCAACCTTGTGCTGTATTTTCCACACATAAGTAAAACCAAAGTGACTTACTCCATTACAGGGAAAAATTCATTTGGAACAAGATGGTATACCAAAACCAGCTGTCACACTTATAAAAAAACAGTTTGACCAGCTGGTAGCTGGTTTGTTGCTGGTCTAAAAAAAAAGCCTGCATCAGCAAATTACTAGTTAAAAACTAGCTAGGTTGACAGGGACTCGGGTAACGTGGTTTGGTTCTATTCTAAGCTGGTCGTCTTTAGCTAGTTTGATGATTTTGCCAAGATGGTCAAGAAGTTTGCGTCAGTCAAAGTCCAGTTGGTATTAAATCGGTTTAAGTTGAATGTTCCATCAGGGTTTTCCGTAAAAACTTAAATGTTATCCGATAGTAGAATTGGTCACCACCCCAGCCCTGCTTTCTTCCCGCACATTCTCACTTTTTTTGCAACTTCTCTCTCAATATAATAAAACTCTTACCAATTAAACACGTTGTCTTCCGTGGCTACGCCTTCGTTTAGAAGTTCTCGCACTTTCAGGGGAGACACAAGAGGAGATTTGCTTTGTTTTTCGCCGTTTTCTGGGCGATTTGCACGGCTGCCGAGCGCCGCCATGTTTGGTGTCTGTCTCTAAACACTCCCACTACAAGATATCAATGATCAACATTTTTACACAGTTCCGCCCCATCCATTACAAAAGTGTAGCTTGGTAACCATTTAAGAAGCTTTCTGTCATTTTTCTAAAAAAATTTTTTGATGACAGTCATTAACAATACATTATATATATATATATATATATATATATATATATATATATATATATATATATATATATATATATATATATATATATATATATATATATATATATATATATATATATATATATATATTAGAATTAGAATGTATTCATTATCTTAAAGAGATATAATGAATAAACTATTAATTTTTAAAGTAATTTATGACGTTTGACATGAGATTTTGTTTGACTAATTGATGATGACGATAAAACCGTTGATGTAACCTTTTAAAGTGTGCACATGAATTTGAAAAAAATAATGATGTACACTGAAAAATTATATATAATTTATCTTACAATAATTTTTTTTTAGAATAAAACACACACACACAACATACATTTATATGAAGCAGGGTTTATACGACAAACTGCAGTATTTTTGTATTATTGGACATTTTGGGTCTTCTTGAAGTATTTGATTCAGATGTACCAAAATTGTACAACTCAAAACACCCCAGCATTTTGATTTTAAAATCTGACGTTTATCGTTAAGACTTTTATCTTGAAATGCCAAAAAAAAAACCGTTAAAATTTGTATTTTTTTTGTAGCCATCTTGAATTGGGTTTAATTCACCAGCGTTTCTGCCTTCACATTCATTGCAAAGGAGACCCCGGTCAGGTCCATCTATTTAATTTAAGCATCTCTTTCGGGGGAGAATGGGCTGAGTTATGCTCTACGATACACCTCTGTCTGTTGAAGGAAACCCCGTTGTCTGCGATTGCGTGTAGGTGGATGATTTCAGCGTGATTTTTGGAGCGATGTCTGCCGCAGAAGGAGCACACAGCCCGGACAGACTCAATCAGTTTGAGCGGCTGTCTGGAAGGCCTCCGATAAGAGCCGCAGGTCAGTGAGGACTCCGTTAACCGCTTGAATAAGCACAAAAACAACTATGTTTTTTTCCAAGAAAATTAATTTTCTATCTAATTTCTGTCATAATATGAAGCACAGTTATTGTGTATTTTAGATCTCTTGCGCTGCTAGCATCTAGTGTTAGCCGTATCGCTAATGGTTTTGTTTTGATTATAAACTTTTCAAGTTCGCATTTATTGAATATGACGCGTAAGTTACTCATATTTAACTTTGCAAAAGACTGTGCATTGTAATCATCATGTGATGTTGGCTTTACTGTCAAAAAGTTAGCTTGGCAATTGAGCTTGACAGCTTAATGTGTATTAAGCTAACAGATGTTCATACTAAGTTATAGATTATTTGACTGTGATATATTTTTAATAATTTACATCTGCATTTAATGCTTTATCAACTATTTGATCGTTTTGTCAAGTGAGAGCATTCCTCTGTTAAATGTTGATTTACATACTTAGCTCTACTACTGTTATAAAGTGAAAATAGTGCCATTATAGTTGTTGGAAATTAAAATGTATATAAGAAGCTAGTGATTGAACTCTATTTTATTGGTTTCCAGTTTTAATTCGCTTCAGTCTTGAATAAGCAAACTTGTTTGCAATCATTCTGTACTTTTTACATAGTGATCTAATGAATTAGTGCAAGTTTTGGGGGAAATGTGGGACTAAAATATGTATTTGTATTTCTAGATTAAACCTTAAAGTTAAATTCTGTTTAAAAGTTGTAGACTAAAATGGTTTTTAATGTACTTCACTAGTAAAAGGCTTATATTCATAATTACTCAGTGTTTAGTGTTATGTTTATAGTTTAGGGATGTAAGTTATTTCACTTGGCCGTTTGTTTGGACTGTTAATAGTGCCACAGATCAGCACATGTGTAAATACAACTCCATGGGTAAATAAAAGCCGGGCTATGTCTGGTTCTGCTCAGAGTCATGGTGTAAATTTTTCTTTTTTATCTTTCAGCAGTAAGACATACACTAATAATTTCAGGCAGCTGTGGTGCATTAAAACAGTACTTGCAGTGTGTGACATTAGGACTTTAATGATATTCACACCACCCATCATATGCCTGCAGCTCTAGCCATCTATATCCTCCTTCCTGTTTATATGAAGAGCGATTAAATGCCTTTTTATACTTAAAATCTACACCAAACAGAATTGATGTATTCGCCACAGGCCTCTTGGGTAAGAAAGAACGCAGTATGTTGTTATTGAAAGATTGTCCTAATCATGTTTTGAAGCTGCTGGGTTTCATGCACAACATGTACACACTTCTCAGCTGGAGGCAGCCGGTTCACTGTAAATGTAGTCCTCAGATGATGATTTGCATTTGGCAATCCTAAAAACCTCGAATTGAACCATGTGACTTGCTTTTCATTTGGTGCTGTAGTAATTGTCACGTCCTGTGGTTTGTCTTCAGTGGACATCTTCAGTTTGTATTTTGAAGGGCCTTACGTTGTGTGTTCTCACACCTGGGGAGACTTTTGACTTCTAACCACACAGAATCCAATAGAAACCATGTGGCAATGCTCTGTCAAACATTACCGGAGTGCATTGATCATTTTTATGGTAGTTTATTTGCTGTTGAACCTAAGCAAACCAGTTATCAGTTTGTTTTCAATTGTTCCCAAACATTGAATCCAGTCATATCAACACAGTACATTTAAACAGAGTTCTAGTGGGCATCATTTTTTCCATGTCTGGAATGGATAAGTCATAGAATTAAAAGAGTAGTAGTTATATATAAAAAAAAAAATTTAAACACAAACTTTTATTTTGGATGTGATTAACCGTTTCACAGCCCTAATAATTATATATATTCTATTTTATCCTGGGTATATGTTTTTCATGCTCTAATACCAAAGGATCTTCATTCTGCTTTGCTTTGGGTATTAGGCCTGCTGAACGCTTGAGTATTTTGAATGAGTCTCTTAATGTTTTTCATGGTTATTTATTGCACAGATTTATTTATTGTGGGGCGTGCGGCAGTGAGGAGTTGTTGGTTGTTTTTTTTTTTTATCTAGGACGTGACATACCACCTCACTTTTTTGTACATTAGCCTTTTTTATTTCCAAACCCATTTGTTGACCCCTTGAGTGATGGGCAGGGTGTTTGTCTGTTTATGTTTTTCTTTATTTTGCCATTGTCCTTTTGTTGTTGTTATTTTGTCTGTCTGACTGCGGTAATTGTGGTAACAGGCTCTAAGAAGAGAGTTTCCTGGGTACAAGCTCGAAGATCCTCGGCCAGCCCTGCCCCAGTCTACGGATCCCTAACAGGTTTTTAAGAGAAGGTGGGTAATAGGCGATGTCTGCCTTTAACTGAACTTCGAAAAGAAAACCCACATGACAAATCTGGAAGCCTCCCCCATGCTGTCCCCACCCTCCCTCTCTTCAAAACTGCTCTTCTTCACTGTGGTGTAAAAAAAAAGAAAAGAAAGACCACCGCTTTTTGCCAGGGCTCTTTCCGCTAAGCTTCATTGTGGGCAACGCTGGGGCAGGATGGCTTGGGTGTTTAAAAGAAACGGGAAAGACCAAAGTGTTCGTCTGGTTGTAAGTGATGTGTGTTGATCCTTTTTATTTTTATTGATTTGTGAGTTTTTAATTTTTCACTTCCATCCCATCTTTATTATCCCTGTGATGTGCTCACTCAGGTGCAGCATCCAGGTTTCAAGGCAAATTCACTGGCAGGAAATTTGCAAGGGTGAGGCTTCGCATGCTGTGATCATAGGTTCAGTGGCCTTTAAACCGTGCAGATCCATTCTTTTCAGAGATTCATAAAGTTGGGTGTCAACTTATCAGTTTTGTACACTGGCTTCTTTAATATGAATATCTAATTAAGATTGAATTATGAGGACTTATGAGGATTTGAACTAGTGGTTGTTAATTTGGTGTCACGTGTGTTCTGTTCACTGTTACCCATGCTGTTTTGTGTTCAATTGTACATATAGATTTGGCACATTTTCAAGCTTCATTTGAGTGAAAGTAGTTCATTTAAGGCTAATCCATTCACTTCTACATCTGCAATATTTAGATGGTTAGATGTGGTTGGATTTGTTCACTTTACTCATTATAGAGCTGATCTAATGCAAGAAAAGTGTATTCATCTAATATACATGTATCTGAAATGTAGATGCATTTTATTACCCAACTGCGTACCTTAACGTTAGTAAAATCAGAATGGGTTATGTTTCTGTTATGGATGAAACTAAACTAATAATGCAGTTTGCATTGTGTTTCACAGGTGACTTTGTGAAGAACCAACTCAAATGTGTCTTTAATCTACTTCCTGCTTTCCAGAACTGTCCTGTGGAGGCTTGAATATTGACGTGTGATTACTCAGAATAATTTGTTGCCTTAGGCCTGGTTCACACAACGTGTCACGTAGAATGCTGTGTCCTGCTGGGACGCTGACAAAACTCAACGGTTAAAGTTCACTTTGAAAAACCAATAGAAGAGTAGCGCAGTGGAAGTTCAATCCCAGCAACAAACACTGGATCTCATTTTCCCTCCATCCTTAATCTTTCCTCCTACCTATCAAGACAGATGCTAACTCACTGAGGACCTCCCCGCTGTTTGTCATCTCCTCATCAATAGGCTGCTGTCTGTCTCTGTAGGTCACAGAGTCCCTCCGGCCCGGAGTGGCCATCGCTGTGTAGCAGACAACACCAACCTCTGATGTGTTCGGAGGGTACAACCCTGACTCCGATGAATCAGGCGGCTCAGAGAACGAAGACTACCCGCTGTTCAGGGAGCTGTGGAGGTTTCACTTCGCCACAGGGACATGGCAACAGATCCGCACGAGAGGGTTTCATGCCCACCGAACTGGCTTCGATGTCAGGTAATGTGAAAATATTTTAAATTGTTTTGAGGACGTTCCAAAGTATGTCAGGTATTTTAAACATCTTTCATCTCTTGACAATCTTGTTTGTACGTCACACAGCTGTTTTACACGGAAATAACCTGCTTGTGTTCGGCGGGACCGGAATCCCG
Source organism: Hybognathus amarus (assembly GCA_030378365.1). Lineage (NCBI taxonomy): Eukaryota > Metazoa > Chordata > Actinopteri > Cypriniformes > Leuciscidae > Hybognathus > Hybognathus amarus. Next base: position 387,387 of record JAQIUQ010000217.1, read on the forward strand.
TTCGGGGAAAACAACGGAAACGATGTTCACGTCTGCAATGTTAAATACAAACGATGGTCCCTCCTCAACTGGCAGGGGAAGAAACCCGATCGTATATAGGACAGGTACAGAAACCCAAACAAATTCATATCATTTCACTTATTAATAATAAGAAGTATTCTAGTTCTATTATGTAGATTCATTGATTGATCCATATTTTGTGTTTGCAGGCGATGGCCATAATCAACGGCTTCCTGTATGTATTTGGGAGGTACAACAGGTTACATCTATGAGCACAGATCTTCACAGACTGGATCTAACAACACGTGAGTGGATTCACCTGAAACCCAACAACCCTGCGGATGACCTTCCTGAGGAGCGGTGAGTGGACTCTTTGGATTGTGGTTTGGTTGTAAACGTTAATTCAACCAAAACTCTGATGATTCAAGATTCAAATATGACAAACTTCCAAATTTGTTTCTTGTAGATATAGGCATGAGATAGCTCATGATGGACAGAGGATATATATTCTAGGAGGTGGAACTTCCTGGACTTCCTACCCATTAGACAAGGTACAAATGCTTCCATGAATCACCAAATTAGGTAGCGTTCATTTCTCAAATGTTACATGATTCTTGTTCACTGGAAAAAATTGGCCTTGCTTATGTAATATAAACACGTCCCTGTGCAAATAGTTCCTAAATTGTCCAACTTTTTCCCAAATTTTATTGTAAGTGACAATTGTCCTAAATGTTTGTATCAGATACACGCATATAACCTTGAAACAAATTCCTGGGAGGAAATCACAACTAAGCCTCATGAAAGAATAGGTAAGTAATGAAATTCTCATCTTAATCTTTTTGACATCCGACAATGAAAAGCACAGTCAATGTTTTGTATTACATGCTTATTCAGTGCTTTTTTATTATTGTTCAGGATACCCAGCTCACGGAGATGTCATAGTTGTGTGCAGATTAAAAATGGTTAGTAAGTTAAACCGTTGAATTGTAGACTTTACTGTTTTTTTTTAGCTCAGTGTTTGATTGTTGTTGTTTGTTGCAGATGTATTTATATGTGGAGGTTACAATGGTGAAGTAATACCAGACGACCTGTGGAAAATCAACCTGCAGACGTTCCAGTGGAATAAGCTACCTGCGGTGATGCCTGAACCTGCATATTTCCACTGTGCTGCTGTTACACCGGGTCAGTTTATTTTAATGTATTTTCAATATATTTTTGTCATCCTCAATCATTATATTTATTCTGTTTTGTTTTCCCTCATAGGCTGGTTGCATGTACATCCACGGTGGTGTGGTGAACATCCATGAGAATAAGCGGACTGGTTCCTTGTTTAAGATCTGGCTGGTGGTGCCCAGTCTGCTGGAGCTGTGCTGGGATCGTCTGCTCAAATCCTTTCCGCACCTGGCCCAACTTACCCCGATACAGCTGCTAAACTTGGGCCTCACCCAGGAACTCATTGAACGCTTGAAATAAAGAAGCAGGGGGCCGTGAGCGCGAGAGACTATATGTATACGTACTATGTGTGTACTTCTTTTTTTTTTCGGAAGCTGATCATGGGCAGGACAACGGCACTTGACGCCAGCGCATGGACTCAAGCTCCAGGATCGACTAAGGAACCCCACCCCAACGCAGCCCGCCTTAAACCAAAAACTGTAGGATGCCTTTTTTTGTTTTGCGAATGCACCTTTTAATGATTTGAAAATCAATACAAAACATAAATAGTCTTTAAAGAGAAGGGGTTTTTCCTCAACACTATATGGGTCAGTGACCTTGGTTGTTTTTTTTGTTGAGATTGTAATGTTGTTATTTATTGGCCTTCAGAAGTGACATGAGGACGTTGAGTTGTTTCTACTGATGTATCTTAATTCCTTTCCTGTCAAAGAATTATTTAAGTTTTATAAATCACATCACAGCATGAATATTTAATCAGCAGTGATGTAATTGGGGTTTAATTAGTTTCCAGGCAACTGTTCAGATCAATCCTGAACATATACCAACTTATGCAGAACTATTAATGCCTGGGATTGTGATTTAAGGTTTTACTGCAATGAAAATGGTGCAAACAGTGTTGAATGTTTTAACAAAATGGCTATTTTTTTGGTTTTCACTGCGAATGTTGATTTTTAGGTTGGACGCTGTTGCTCAGATCTGCAGTTACACCTGCACTTAAGGCACAAACACCAGACGAAGTAATTTTTCTTCTTTTCTTTTTCAACTAAGCTGTATCAGCCATAGCAGAGCTGTTCCCATGTTTCTCTCAATTTTGTAACCCAGTCATTACATCACTGTGAATAAGGTGCTCCTTAATTTACTTTTAAAGCTTTTACTGAAATAAAATGTTTGTTTTTCCTTAAACGAATCATCACTCATCGAAGTTTTTAAATCAGCACATTTCAGCCAACTGCACACACATTTAATTGATCTAGTGCCTTTCCGAGCAAGACCTGATAATGTGCTAAGATTTAACAATGAGACAAAGCCTTGCTAAAAGCACTTTATTATTATTTCATTAAAATTTTACGCTGACCTAATTTTATAAGAGGTGTATTACAAACATTGACCATTTTCATTAAGCTTTCTAGCACTTGACACATTTACAATAAATAAAACGTAAAATTTTAGACTATTGCGTGTTTGGTCAGCATAATGATATTTTTGGCCTTGTGTATATCTGTACCATCAAAAAAAAAGAACTGATAACCTTCCTGTCATTTAGCAATAATGTAGCGGACATACTCCTTACTATGCGGACCCATTTAAACTATCAAGCTCTGAATTCAGAAAAGTCAAAATGCCAAATACAGTATCTTGAATTCATAGTTCATGCATTTTATTTTAACATGTTATGGTTTGTGGCCATGTAACTACATAGACACCAGCAATTGATGTAGTTGAGAAAATTGTTCAATTTATGATTGCTATCATTACACCCTCTGTATCTGTAGCTTCACTCTGGAATTTGGTCACATACATGCTTATGTGTGCCTACCCACCACTTTTTGCCATTTTATTTCTTCATGACTGGATTCCTCTTTGCATGGGTCAGGATTTTAGGGTGCTTTGTCATTCAGGCAATGTGCAGACTGTGACAACTCCATATTTATGACAACACAGCAGAATATCTCACTCAGTCTGCATGGCCTGACAGGAGTTCCCTACATTTCTTTGTGTTTTTTTGAGACAAGAGGTCTCGCTGGGACTTCAATTCCTCAGTTGTGCAGCAAATGTTCAAGGTACTTACTGGTTACCTGTAACTTGTGTACCAGTTGTGTTTTATTGTTGAAAAATGAATAAACTTGTTCAAACTGCTGGCTGTGTTGTACTCTCTGTTATATCTAATCAAAACATGACAAAAAGTTAATGAAAGAATTACAAAATTGATTTATTCATTTTGATTGATTGATAAATATACTTTTTTGTGATTGTAAAATATTTTTATGCATATTTTAAGTAAACATGATGAAATAGATTTTTCATGATTGAATTGCATACTTCATATGCTGGGGAAAAAATAATTAAATAAAGAACTTTACAGTGTATATGGAACAAACATACACAAAACCACTATACAAACATGCCAACAATAAAATATAATAAAGGGAAAAGTCATTTTAACATCCAAGAGGAGCAGGCGCAAAAAAGTACAATGCCAGGAGAATGAGGTACACAACCACCAAAGCCGTTCCTGTTCAACAACACAATAACCATAGTCAGAAATTAGATATTAACTTTTTTAATGTAACAATGAAACCTGAACTAATATCTTATAACTCAGGGGTTCTCAACTCCAGTCCTCGTGACCCACTGCTATGCATATTGTGCATGTCTGATTCAGATCCTCAGCTCGTTAGGATAGACTCTGTCTATCCTAACGAGCTGAGGATCTAAATCAGGTGTGTTAAATAAGGGAGACATACACAATGTGCAGAGCAAATAAGCACTAATACTAAACCAAACCATAGAAATGACTGAACAATAATACTAATTCATTGTCTCAAATTGTGCACAACAAAAAGGCACAATAAACAAAACTTGTATAAGTTAGTTCATATGTTATACATATAATTTATATTTATATTATTATTATTGTAATACTTTACAATAAGTTCTCATTTGTTAACATTAATGCATTAGTTAACATAACTACGAGCAATATATTACGGCTTTTATTAACCTTTATTAGTGTTAATTTATCAAATACAATTGTTGATAATTTTTTCATGTCAGTTCACAGTGTATTAACTAATGTAAACAAATACTTTAGATTTTAAAAATGTATTAGTAAGAATGTAGTAAATGTAGTGTAGAAATGAACATTAATTAGGAGTAGCTATGTTCGTTTCCACCCACCTATTTTTTATGTGCAATTTGGGATATCGCATAAACAAATGCTGGATGAAAACGGCAAGATGGGCATAAATTCTAAAAGTGCACATAAACTCAGTAAAGATAAAAACAAGTAAAAGACATGCGCATAAACTACGATGGAAACACATTTACTGAATAAATCCTTCTAAAAAAAAAAACTGCCTCAACAGTGGATGTGATTGGACAACTGGACTAACCAGATGAAAAATGTAATTGCACAGAATCTCAAATGTTGGATTGATCATTAAGAAATGCCTTAGCCAAAGCCTGTCATCAAAATGATTCGGATTCATTCCCTCTAAGCATCTCACATGATTGCATTTTCAAATATCAGCTATCTGACATGCAAACCAACATTTCATCCGCACACTTCTGAAATGCAAGTCATTTATAATGTAGGAAAAAATAGATCACAGGAACTTCCATTTTTGGTAACGATATTTTGGGCCAATTTCCCATGAAGTGACCATTTGTTTTCCTGAACATGGGATGGTGCTTTATTCGTAAATGTTTTATGTTAATGGCAAACGTTTAGTTATTTTTTACAACTTTGGACAGAGACATAAACCATGTAGAAGCATTGTTAGTTCATGCTAACTAATGTTAAATGAATCATTATTTTAAAGAGTCACCATTATATTTTTTAATAGTTCACTCACTTTCATCAGCCTTTCAAACCAGTATGAATTACTTTCTTCAGTAGAAAACAAAGGAGTTATTGCCGAAGAGCGATCATCGACTATTCCTTACATATAGCTATTGGTGATAAGATTTAGATTTTGGACAAACTGCTCCTTTAATCACTAATACCAATAACGCTTACCCTGAAAGTAGTCCGACTTTCCATCCATAAATATGTAGTTGACCAGGATCACGCTAAAGATGCTTGCCCAGAGGTGTAAATCACTGAATATGAGAACAAATCCAACATCCTTGGGAGAAACAGAAAGAACTTGTGTCATAATGCAAAACTGAGAAACAGAAACCAGACTTAAGTTATTTTTGAGTGTGACTTACATAAAAAGCATTGAACAAGATCAGTAGCGGTATCTGCAGCATGCACACCTGAACTGCAATGCAGCTCCCTACTTCCAGGCTAGATGATAAACATAACCACATTAGAGGCATATCCAGATCATATATTGAAAACAGTTAAGTACATGTTTTTGTAAGAGTTGTAACCTGAGACTGATGTTGTTTTGAAGAGCAAACTGGATCCCGTTGACTATCTCGGGAAGCTCAGGAACCATGGCCAAAATAGTAACTCCAATAAAATACTGCAACAATATATTTGTAATGTAAATAATTATTTCAGCCTGGATGCAGAGTAAAAACAAGGCCTGCCATTTCTGAAGAAAAAAAACTTATAGGCGATTTGTACAAAGTTTGTGCAAAAGGTGCAATGTGCTCTGATTGGTTGGCTGGACTAGCGAGTTATGATTGGCTTGTTTCAGAAATTTCACGCCCCTCACCGTAACCTCAAGTTCATTACACTACTAAAGCAACTCGACCAGGACTCGATTCCTTTGGTGAGAATTTATTTAAACGAAGAATATTGTGACTTGAACCTTCCCTATATATATATATATATATATATAAATAATTATTATTTTTTAAGCTAATATTTTTTTAACAATTTTACATAAACATATATATTTTTTAATCCAATATTTTTTAATATATATATATATATATATATATATATATATATATATATATATATATATATATATATAATGAATCTAATTTATATATTGAATCTAATTTATTCAGGGGTGTCAAACTCAGTTTCTGGAGGGCCACAACCCTGCAGAGTTTAGCTTCAACCATAATTAAGCACACCTGATGAGCTAATCAAGTCCTTCAGGCTCATTTGAAAACTGCAAGTGTGTGTGTGTTAGATCAGGATTGGAACTAAACTCTGTAGGGCTGTGGCCCTCCAGGAACAGAGTTTGACACCCCTGCTTATATATATATATATATATATATATATATATATATATATATATATATATATATTTATTTATTTATTTATTTTTAAGCTAATATTTTTTAAAAAAATTTACATAAACATATATATATATTTTTTAATCCAATATATATATGTATATATATATATTTTTTAATCTAATTTATATATATATTTTTATTTTATTTTATATATATACATACATATATATATATATATACATACATATACACACACACATATATATATATATATATATATATATATATATTTTATTTATTATTAAAAAATATTGGATAAACATTAAAAAACATTTTTATATACATGTTTGTACCTGTGAGACACTGGAGTTGGAGATGATCGGTTTAATGTTTTCAGTGCTAAGATCAGCACAAGCTGCCATCATTACCGTAGCCAAAAATAAGGACCCACTAGAGCTCTAGTTCTAGACCAGTGAACCACTGCACCGTGGTCACTAATAACTATCACACACAGAGAGAAAGTTTAGGACATTAAATAATAAAAGCACACACACCTACAACAGCATAACTCAAATGCAAAATCAAAAATACACACCATGACAGTGACCGTCACTGACGTGGATGTCATAAATATGCGAATGAGTCTTAAGGGTGAAGATCAGACCAATGAGATACGCAGCAGGTAACAGGACAGAGATAGTGTACACTAAAGGCCTGAAAGCAAAGACGGAAACATATAAATATCTTTATGCTTTAATAAATTCTTTTGAATCATCTTTTTAGAGCTGCTTTACACCAGAACTGAATTCTGTTTGCATCACTAATTATTATTTTTCACTGTAAAGCTGCTCTGAAACAATCTGTATTGTATAAAGCGCTATATAAATAAAGAAGATGACGACTGTAAAAACAAGTGGATACTCACTCAGATATGATCTCAAAAAAGTGGTCGGTTGTTTTCACTCTATCAGGAAAATATCACAGTCATATATTTAAATACTGTGCTCTGCATCATAAACATCCACAAAATGTGAATCATATTAAGTAAACAACATACCAGGTCATAGTGGCAATTGTTACATATGAAGGGGTTTGTGGTGTTGCCAGCTGAGTTGTTACAGCCCTCACATATAAAGTTTCCATAAGCTTTTGAAAACAACGTGGGGCGAAAACACCTGTGGTCAGAGGTAAAAGGTCGAAAACAATTCATACTACCTACAAACAGTGAATTTTTGGTGGTGCTTTCACCTCCTACTGATATGAAGAGCAGGGCTGAGCTCACCCCTGCCGACCCTGCTGTTGAACCGCTGTTCTCTGTGCTTGCAGCCTCCGATGATCATGCAAATCCCCTAAAACGCACTCACACAGAATGTAGCTGTTAGGGGAATTTTATAATGTACAACAAGCTTGTGTGAGAAAGCAGCATCACAGCAAACACACACATTAAAAAAAAGCACACTAGCTCTCACAGGTATGAAGAGGATGCAGCCCAGCAGGGTGCCGGTGAGAGCAGATTTGACGATCTCCGCATAGCACTTGTTTCCTGCGCGGTGACCTTGCAGCAAAGCTGTGATGTAGAAGGCCATCTCCGTAATCGAGCCGAACGTGGCGTTTACTACCGCTCCCACCGCAAAGTTACTCTGTGCGGAAATACTACAGAGAAAACAATGGGACTTTACGTGAAAAAGAAGAATAAACAATATAATACAAATATAAACTTGAATAGATATAAGATTTCAACGTTACCTGGCTATCCCCATTCCAATGTAGTAAGACAATGGGATAATGGAGCTCACTGCTGTGGCAAACTTCACCTCTAGAGCTCACAAAAATAATTGTCTCGGTCCACATATCCGAATCACCAGAGTGATGTAATAACCAGCGGCAACAGGTCTGAATATCGGTTTTAAAGATTTTAACGTTCTTAAATACTGCATATTATTTTTGGCAATAAAGCCTGCTAAAAGGGATTTGTCAACTAAAGTAGTTTAGTTCAATACTTATAACATTTATTGAGTATATTTATTTACTTTATTATATTTTCATTTTGTATTATATTTAATTATTTTCATCATTACCTACCTTTTGTCTCAGTGTTTTTTTTTCCACCCTGTGGGTCTTTAAAACAATTATGATTCAGGGCTGTCAAACGATTAATTGCAATTAAATAAAATAAAAGTTTGTGTTTACATAATGGTGGGTGCACTGTGTATAGTTATATTATATATATATATATATATATATATATATATATATATATATATATATATATAAATACACACACATGCATGTATATTTAAGAAAAAAATACTATTAATATATAAAATATTTATATACAATATAAATTATATATAAATCTATATACAGTATATACATGGAAATATTTCTTAAATATATGCAGAGCACATGCGTGTTTGTGGGTGCACTGTGTATCAGTTATTTTGTATATATATATATATATATATATATCTTAAATGTATATAAAGCACGTGTGTGTATTTATATATATAAAAAATAATTTTACACATTGCACCCACATATATTATGTAAACACAAACTTTTATTTTGATATCGAATTAATCATTTGACAGCCCTAATTATGTCTAAATCATACATAAAAAAAGTTATGGTGAGAGTGGTTTAAAATCAGGCATAGACATGAAGGATACTGACAGCAAACACATTGATCCCATCCACGGTGTATTTGTAGTAATACCAGTTGAAGGCACGATAACAGCAAAGCAGAACTCTGGTCTCACAACCTTGTGTCTAAAGAATAGTAGATACAACAACTATTAGTAAAACAGTTAATGACCTTATGTAAACAGCAGAATAGTACTCACCTTTTTCACAGTCCGAACTTTGACCTCTTCCGGTGGCATGAGCAGGATGATGCTCAAGGTCCTGCCGTTCATCTTTGACACAGGGATGGTGAACACCATCATCCAGGACAGGAAGACAGCAAGGGAATGAACCACAGCCAGCAGGGGATATCCCAGCATCAGCCACACATACGTACTCAACCGACACTAGGAAGAAAAAATTGAGGTAAATATTTATTGAATTCGTATCTTTTGTTGTACTTCTAGTTTATAGTAGTCCCCCTAAATACATTTTTCAAAACGGTCAGTCTCACCCAGTAACGTGTCTGCTTTGGGGGCAGCGTAGCCGCAGGGATTTCTGTGGTAAAGACAGGAGCGGAGCGCAGCAAAGGTGTAGATTCTTTCACCTCCAAAGACTCCTTTACCTCATCCACTTCCTCTGGAATGGCCTCACAGTGTGGGAATTTCATACAACATTTCCTAAGCAGGCTGCTGCTCTGAAATAAACATTTAAATATGTGCAGTCAGATGAGAGACTTCACGTTTAGATTTGAAAGGAGTGCAGTTGCAAATATATCAGTGAAAATTGATTATTAGCATTCTAAATCAATTATAACACAGAAAATATGAAGACCACAGAGTCTGGAATGTCATGTCATGTGCAATACATAACATTACTGGCCTTTGCAAAATTGATTTAACCGTGTGACAGAATAAAAACACGCTATATATGCTTTTGAGGAACCTTCCAATGATTAATTTTGCTCTTACTTTCTGCAAAGCCTTTCCAAATGGCCATAAGAAATAAAATGACAGCTCCAAACAGAGTTTTCCTATCACAAAATATGAGAGAACAGATTCAAGTGAGATTAAAGTGTCAAAATGCAACTGAAATGGACTATTAACAAAATTAAAATGACAAATGAACCCTGACATACCATAAGGGATCCCAGCAATGGTACAAAACATCAAGCAGACTAACCAAGAAGTAAAACAAAGAGATCCACCAGCCAAAGAGCAATACATATACTATATTTCCGACAGTAACCAGTGATCCTAGAAGAGAAAGAAATCGAAAACATTAGTTAATCAACAGGCAATTAAAAAAAATTTAAACCAATCAAAATTTACCAATTTGGTAAATTATAAAACATTAAACCATGAGGCATCTATAAAGATCTTTCTCAGTCATTTCTGTTTAAATTACCATTAACCAAATGGTCACAAAAAATGTATTTTTGAGGAAAGTTTTTTTTCTTTAAAAGTGGTTTAAAAACAAAAACAAAGTTATAGTTTAATATATTTTGCAATGGTATTTGGGTGGCTTGCATGTCCAATATATATTTTTTTCAAACCTGAATGATGTTTGATATAGTTGAGCTCAGAATAAAGCTCCTTAACTACATCAGATCTGTCCTCAATGGGCCGCTCGGTTACATGACTCTTCCATTTCCTGAAACCAAACTGGCATACAAACATAAACAAATCATTTCCTCCAGTTATTGCATGGATTTGCACCTTATTTTTTCCACTCTGGAAACATCCCTGACTGTTAAAAGAAGAAAATTTCATGAGCGCTCAGATTTACACACCTTGTAGTTGTTGGCAAGTTTATGTGCCTCCACCTCGTTTTCTGCTCGAATGGTGGTTCTGACGCTCGTTTCCTGCCAAACGTCATCCGTGCATCGTGAATGCCCTGAAAAGTGATCATTTTCGGAGAAGATCTGCAACCATACTTTGGAATAAAATGGCTGATTGCTTTTTCATAGCTAGTATTTCATGCATGCTAAAAACTCACAAACTACATTATTTTCACACTTTTGCCAAAACTTATGGAACAAAATTGTAAATATGTCCTTTGTAAATTTTGTAAATATTTGTACATAATACAAATATAATAATATTGAAATTGTTGGAAGCTTAATTCAGTAATACAAACAAGAGCAAAAGAGTGATAAAATACTATTTTTGAGACTTTGAGTCTATGTGAAAGCACTCACTGTGGGTAGAGAGGCATTTTGGTGTGTAGTGTCCAAAATACTGGGAGGCGCAGGGGAAGGAGTATCTGGAATCTCAAGAGTATGCTCCGGCTGCACACAGTCTGTCACACTGGGAGCTACAGCGGCGACCTTTGGGTTCATGATCCCAGAGGGGCTCTAAAGGTCATAAAGAGAAAGAAATCAATGTCAGTGGATTTAGAGGTTTCTCATGGTCATCTGATGACTACGTCCAGTCCCCAACCAGTCAGTGTGGAACTAACAAAAGACTCCTGATGGTCACATGAACAAGACTTTCTAACATAGCATTAGTAAAGCAACTGTGTCTGATGGCATTGCTAATTGATTTCATGGCATAAATAATAATAAAAAAAAAATTCAAAGCAGAAAAAAAACTTTTACTAACATATTTCAACACAAGAAGTCAAATATTACTTATGAGCCAAGTAACTTTAATTGATGTTATATTAAAAACTGAAATATGTGTTTAGAAGTTCAAAGGTCACATTACTCACAATACTTAAGAATGAACAAAATATCACATTCTCACAAATTATTTCAAAGACAAACAGAAAATCTGCTTACAATCTTTATTTTCAGATGTGATTAGTGAAGATATAACTATGGAAATTGCCTTTAAATTTGTGACAGATTAAAAACAAACACAAAACAAATATTTTGACAAGCCATCTGCACATCACTGATGTTTTTACGTGCAATTTTTTTGCGTCTACAGTAGATAGAAACAAGTAGGTAGAAACAGGTGAAAGTAGTCTCTCCTTACAGGTGTGACACATTTCCAAAATTCCCCCAACAGATTGGACTTGTCTTATTTGTCAATACATCTACAATTCCTAACTGATATGAATTAAAATCTCCAAAATAAATCGAACGAGTTTTAGGAAAACCACTGGTAACGTACCTAAGTTGTTAAACAAACAAACAAAGCAGACAAACAGAGAAAACTATCTTAAAACCGGTCCTAATTAAACTATACTGAGAGAAAAATTCTTAATAATCATGAGATACTGGCCTGAACTCTCGGTGGACCGTCGCCTCCGACTCTCCACATCAGCGGACATCGTGTGTTTGGTGTTGTGAGCCATTCTGCTTTTTCTCGCACCTCAGTCCGTCCACCATCAGATCATATCAGATTTGTTCAACTGATTGTGTAGCCACTGCCTGTGCGCGCTACCGACGCCTGCAGGGAGCGCGCTTCTACAGCACTGCCCTTCTTTCCCTGTCTAAACAGCGCCTAGGCCTACTACAACTAATAATACTACAAATAATATAAACTAAAATAATAATAAGTACTTTTATTTTTGACATAAGACTGTTTTAGTGCCATGTAAAAAATAAATGTACCATTTAAAGCCTTATTTTGTATTTATTTTGCCTTATTTTGGCTTTAAAGCCTTATTTTGGCCTTATTTTGAGTGATAATATTTTGAGTATTAAATTACAAAACGATTAATGTCATAGTATTGGGTAAAAGGGTTTTCATATTATACAGTTAGGGATTTTCATGGGCTCTTCTTTCTGAAGGTGAAATCTAAAGGCACAATGTAGCTATTACTGTTATGAGAGTGTCATTGAATCGTTTACTTTGCCTATTTAATTATTTATTTTTCAAAAACACACATTCATTCAGGAACGAAACATGTACTGATGGGCGTTTCTAGGAGACTGTTGGTGGAGCAAAACAAACTGACTGTCAAAATTGTGTCTATAATGTAAGTTATCTACAGTATTAGCTCTTTTTCTTACTAAACGGTGTGAATAAAATCTAAAAATGAGCTCAAATAAGAGTTTGTTCTGATTTCACTGGCTTGAGAAACAAACAATAACACAGACACAATTAAATATTTTTTTGTGTGTGTTTATTTGTATTTAAACTCTGTACAAATATGACTACTCTATCAAAACAATGCCAGCTCACCAGCTGCTTAAAGGTTATTATGATTCAGCTTTATACTCTTTTTCATAAGTATCTTTGCGTACAAGAATAGCAATGAGAGAACTTTCTTTTACTACTAAATATTCTTATGAGATGCACCATTTATCTGCAAAATAAAAAAGCATACTCTCAGTGACATGAAATGTATTTAATCACTAAACATAATTTCCTTTTTCAGGTGTATAATGAAAATAACCTGGAAGCATTCAACATTTTATAAACTGAATCCTTTTGTTTTACTCAGTTTCAGTACATTTTATTCATTAATGGTGTGTCAATATTAAAATATATACAATAAAATGAAACTTTGGCAGAAAAAAAACAAAGATACACACAAACATGAAAATACTGACATAAAAGAATATTGATGAGGACAAACTGGCTCTTATGAGGGAATAACAGCAACAGTGATGGAGGAAAACATATCATCGCAGTCACAGAGCACAAGCATCTTCATTAAACACTTTCTCTTAACATACATTCTTGAAGGACAGCTTCAAATTGTCAGAAAAATGCTGTACAGCTGCTTTTTTTGTTGTTAATATTTCCACTGATAACAATCTAGGCAAAACAAGAATATAAAAAGCGTCAATAAGCTTAACAACCCAAATAAAATTCTGCATGTGAAATAAGCAAAATTACTCCAACGGATGTAGGAAGTAAAAATGTGATCTAAAGTATGTACAGTTTGAAATAATATAAAATAAAACTGGTAGAAGAAAAAACAATCGAAAATACAAAAATATGTTTTTTTGTAATAGCACTGTACAGAAATATTTGTCAATGGAAACAGGATCTTACATAACCATTGGCATTTTTAAGCTACAATTTTAAAATATTTTTAAATGAACAAAAAAAGAAAATGCCCTTTATTTTCTCTTACTCTTTGAGTGAGAGGTGGACTTGTTTGTAATTGCACCAGGCAATTTTTTTTTCAAAATAAAAGTAACAATAATAGCTATGAATAGATTCTCTTTTTCTGAAGAAATAGCACTTTTTCAGTTACTTTTCTTTATGTCTATAAAAGCGTAGCCTATAATGTAAATGTGGGATTTTCAGACAGATACAATACAGACTTTTTATTTTATTATTTTTTTTCAGAGCAACGTGTTGGTTGGTTTAAAAAAAATACTTTCCCATCTCAGTGTAATATGTGGGGACCATTATTAAATAAACCGATTTCCCCAAATAGTGTAAACACTGTGTGATTGTTTGAACATGCCGACACAGCAACATTGGCTCAACCAATGGAGTATTTTGACTGATTAATGGCTGACAAGGAAAACGGTTTGATCATTATTACCAAAATTGGATCAGATGATCGCTGGACCACTCAAAAGTTACGCTGAAGCAAATTCAACAATTTTGACCCAAAATTAGATGAGAGTATGTATCTTGGCAATACTTCGATCTATCGGAAATTTACACTTGGTACACTTCATCAGCACAATGATCTGAGGGCAAATGCCAAATTTGATCACGGCGACACCAACAGGTCAAGGGATCAGCTCAAATGGGCTTAACCAATTGCGTGTGTTCTAGTTGGGATATCTAAAGTGACCAATGACAGACCGGAAACCTATTTAAAAAATGTTTTTTTTGTGTGTGATTCTGCCTGGTGACTCCAGTGCTGCAGATATTACACACTTTCCCTTGAAGCCAAGATCTGAATTATGATTAGGATGCAACGATACAAAAATTTTTGGCCGATACCAATAACCGATTATCTCTTTATACTTGAAAGCCGATGAACCGATATATTGGCCGATAAATCTAAATCCAAATTCTTATTTCATTTTTGAGAGTCTGATATACGATAACACTAAAAATTAACATATATCCGCTGATACCGATATGGCGGCTGATCTATCGTGCATGCCTGAATTATAATTACCCTATCTAAACATATTACCCCACTTGCCAAACTAACCAATATGAATTGCAACCATAAAAGTGCAAGAATCACAAGAAGCATGTTCCACGCTGAAATCCACGCTGAAGACACAAATATCTTTTTAATAATGTTTCATAAATCCAGTTCAAATAATGTCATTAGGGTTGCATAAAAAAGCATTATCCTTTAGAAAAGCGGAGCTGACAGAGAAGTTCACTCCTGCCCGAGGTTCACTGTTTGGCATGAGTATCCAGCACCTTTCGCTTTTATCCACAAAATGAGCACCAACAACTCCAAGCCTTAAAAATCCGAGTCTGCATCCAATAGCTCGGCCTCCATAAATTGGTTCTGGAGTGTATTGGTACACCCCTCCTGCAATCTGCCTGTGGCACAACGGCAGTCCTGCCAGCATCCATCATAGAAGCCTCCTGTCCAAGGTGCCGGAAAACTCCATTAGGTCGCCATGATGATTGCTGGAAGCAATCCTGCCCTTATCTCTTAAAGTCAGGGGATTGGCAAGGGGAAGATTGGAGGGTTTACTATGTAAGTATCCCAACCCACCATACCTTTCCTGGTAAGGAAGAGGACATGAAGGCCTGAATTCTGGGAAGGCTCCAGGTAGCATATCCTGTTCCTCCTGCTGCTGTCGCTGCTGCTCCCACAGGTTTGCCACCAGACTCCGATGACCGGGAAGTTTGGAAGGCGCGGCACTGCGCTGGAGCCAAACTCTCTCCGGTGGTAGGCAGGATTCCCTTCGTCCGCTGCAGGTCCCATTGGCCGTATTTCCTTTCTTCTTCCTTTTTCTTCTTCTTCTTTCTTTTCATCATTTCGGGGAAATTTCTGCTTCGACCATCCAAAGTTTGTTTCGTCCTTCTGGAGGTGGAACTGCAGGGGAAAATGCTATTAATTATTGTGGTAAATATAATGGTTCTATAGAACCTTTTTTTGGTAAAGGTTCTATCTGGCCAAGTATGGAACCCCAGGGTTCTATATAGAACCCAGAGGAACCCTTTTTTTAAGTGTTATAGAACCTTTTAGGGTTCCAAATACGTAGCGCTGATAGAACCTTTAAGGTTCTATATAGAACCTATTCTCTCAGAGTGTTGTTTTCCAGAAGAAAAAAAATGGATTTGGACATAATTGAGTATTTATTAATCCAATATTATTCAAGAACTACAGCACTAACCAGGCGGTTTCGGTGGGTGTCACTGAGATATCCTGCGGTAAAATTGGCCCCTCTTCTAGCCACCATCTTGGTCACATGTTGGGCCCATGCAGAAGACATTTCCATTGATGGTTCATTCAGGTCAAAGTTGATAACCCGCTGCAATGGTTTAAAAAAATCTGATGTTAGTTATTTATTTGTGTCTTATATGGGTAGCAAGAAGGTTTTCAGATGTGACTGGTTGACAGTTCAAAATTTTAGCATACTCCTAAAAGTTGAAAAAAGTATCTTTAGCACGTAGTAGGTGCTTACCCACAGGTCCCTCATGAGAAAGGTGTGCATGCTGAAGGACAGCTCTTTCTCCGGATCCTTCTGCAGTTCTTTTCGTTTTGAAAGCGCCTTGGCAATCATTTTACTCTTCTTAATGCGTTTCGGCTCATCATATCACTTCGTCCAATTATTCTTGGAATTGAGAGAAATGTATTATGTTATTATAACATACAAAATATTGTATAAAAAATGATTTGTATGTTTGTTACATACCTAAAGTCAGGTACGTTTCCAGATAAGGATTGTGGCCTCCGTCCAAACCCATGTGCTCATTGCAATGCCTGTGCACGAACATTGAGAAGAGGTTGATCTTCTCCACCAGAAGACTTGGCCTGTTCTTGATGGCACACTCTGGGATTGGCTTGTTTGTTTGGTGAGCCATGGTGACATTAGCCTCACATCTGTATTAAAAAAACATTTGTTATATGACAGCACTAGTAGCTTTCTACAGTATCACAACCACACAACACACGGATTGTTCTGTAAGTGTATTTTAGAAAAAGAGGACTCACAGTACATATTCTCTGAAGCTTTTTTCCCACTCCGCTTGGTTGAAAAAGTCATAGAAAATGGCAGCCGAAAGTGATTGAAAACAAAACCAAAGGCCAAGAATCCAAATATACCTGAGAAATTAAAAACATTGCAATTTGTCAAATAGATAATGATTGAATAATTAAATTGCATAATTTTATTACAGATAGCCGCAGTATAATTACTTACCTCTATTACTGACATTTGTTTTATCATAATTTGGTGTGCTTTTTGATGAAAGCATTACAATTTCAAGAGGAAACCCAAACTTACCAAGCCTCAGCATGGTTTCATTGATTTTACTAGCAGCTTTTTCACTAGTAGCCCCGGGTGGTTACTCTTAATGGAAAACAATGTCATAAGCCCTGAAAAATGACATTATGGTATCAATACACTTACAATGAATTGAATACATATAGGTAAATCTCTTTATGGCATTTTGCCAACTGTCAAACAGAATGAAAATATATTTCTCACACCTCGTATCAGGAAATCAGCCAGACGACAAGGTCCGACACCCGACGGAGCCAGAACAAAACCCTGCCCGGTATTCATAGTTCTTATAGCTCGACAAAGCAAATGCCACTAACTGAATCTCCATCCACCTGTGGATTATTTCAAAGTTTCATATATTCAAAATAATCACTGTAAAAAAAAATAAAAAATAAAAATAAGACAAGAGAGGCCTCACCTCTGCAATGGCCAGAACAGCAACTGTCAGAATGAAAGGAATAGACCATGTGACCAGGTGGAAATATGGACTTTCCCATAAAGAGGCTGATGGGTGGTGCCCAGGGCTTTGAATGATGTATGCCAGGCATAAGTCAGCATAACGAGCCAAATAACACCAGACATAAGAGAGTAAAACAATGACAAACATAATTCACATGACGACAGCGTCTTGTGGACCTAGAGAACATCAAGCCATGGAAAATGGGTATTATTCATACAGAAATATTTGGTAAGTGATAATTATATTGCTTTTATTGTTCAGTCCAATTCCTTTTCTTGGCTGTCAAATGTTCCTGACAATCAATGTTTGTAATATGCAGCGTAACTCATGTTTCCTGCAATCAAATCTTTGGTTTTCCGCTGGCTTCATACTTACGTTGGCTCTCCAAGCCGCATAGTGTCGTCCGCTTTTACACACAATCTCCTTGCGAAGCTCCATCCATGAACTGAGCGAGCCATCCATACTTCCGATGAAGAAACACGCGTCTCACATAGAAGAGGATCACAGCGGGGTAACGTTGGAATCTCTTCCAGTCAGCGAGAAATGTAGCCTGTGGGAAATTGTAAGTACGGAAGTAACGTTCAAAATCAAAGACTGTAGCCCAAACGTGAGATGATTTCTGTCATCTACATCTACACCGGTTCACCTACCAATGTGAAGAAGGTACATAGGAGAGTGATTGAGCCAAAGATGGCAATGTAGCTATGCATGTCCGAGTGCTCGTTTTCCGTGAACAGAGGATTGTTGCACTGGATCCCGCACCCTTCCACGTCCTTGTACCAACTTGCCTGAATGTCAGTTTTGACAAGCGGAGCCTCGCACTGTCCTGATGTGTTGAATTTGATCTTCTGGACCTCATTCTGAAAGTCAAAAGTCAATTTGGTCACATCACAGGCAATCTCAGACCATTTTTAGGCGTACGCAAAAATGGAATGACTGTCACCTGGCAACCCTTAGGGAACTGCTCCTTGTTTTCACACTTGAGGAAGTTGGGCCAGCCCCGCTCTCCGCTCCACAATACTGCAAGGTTTGCGTGTAGCTTGGCACAGGTGTTGGCTGGGCAGTTCGACCTTTCCATTCTCACACTTTGGCATGTAAACGGGCACACAGCAATGGCTGAATGACAGCCCAACAGCGAGGAGCATCTCTCAACCCTGGGCACAAGAGATTGAGAGATTAGACGTTAATTGTCTGAGAAAATAGTGTCTAAGTCTGGTTAAGCTCCTGATGGTTTGGAAAATTAATATTTATAGAAATAAATCAGGATATTTAGTTAAGTTCAACAGCATCGAAGTGGATATTTTAAATAGCTAGTAGTTTTCTTTTTGGTATGTCAATTGGCAATGGACTTTCAGGAGCAATCTGAGAACTTTGGGATTAAGGTGTGAATGTGACAGGAAAGAGGGTGGATTGGTCATTATGGGGTACTTGAGGAAAATTAAGAACAGGATGGCATTAATAACTGATGCAAAAGTCATCTAGAATGTATTTGAATCATTTAATAATTTACAATTAGGCTAATTTAGTTTAGTACACTGTACTAAATCAAAATAAGTTGTCAATTTTCCATTTTTTATGAGTTATACATGATTCAACTCATTTTTTAAAAGTCAGTTTAGTTTAATTTAATTTAAGTTAAAAAGACTTAAACATCCAAGTTGATTGTACTTAAACATTTAATAGCAACTTTTTTTTAGTGTATAAGCCTATGCTAAAATCTTTATGATAAAGTTAATATTATTTATGTTCTGCAACCAATTTGCATAGGAAACATTATGCTCAGCAATATTAGGCTTTCTTATGCAATAGGTCTCAAATTTTACATACAATCGAAAAACTTTAGTCATGGCAATTTTATTCAAGTGTACAATAACTAAAATAACGTAATTAGCTTTAAAGGGGGAAACAGGTTATGCATTATATATTTAAACAGTAACTTACCAGACCACATGGCCAGTTTCTCAAAGGCTTCCTCCTGAGTTTCTGAGTCTTCAGCCAGAATTAGAGAAGTGTGTGTGTACGGCAAAGGTGAACCCAGGCACGTATTGTATTTTAGCACTTCGCAAGTTGTCGATTTCTTACAAAAGTCGTTGGATAGCGTTTCATTTGGGTGCAAGATGACCGCCCGAGCGACCATAGAGATGGCTGCCGAGATCCAGAAGCATCCAAAAGCTTCCAACAATGGAGCAGAGGCGCCTGGAGGACATCTTGGGAGACGCAACAATGTATCGCTGTTTCATCAAATGTTTCCAATTAAAACTCTCGTTCAGCACTCGCGCGCAAAGCGCTCAAAGGTTTAAAACAAAGCCAAAGTGTGAATATTTGCAAGATTCCCAATTCGACATTTCCCTGTTAAAAGAAATGTCTTTTCGTCCGATTCCGAAAGTTTTTTATGCCTCTTTTCTCGCTCACATACTACGAAAATCTCGTCATCATACAAATGCGGTGCGTAGCTAATAGTAATAAACAAAATGATCTTTTTAAGCTTCAGCGCAAAGTTTAGCTCAGCTCCTTTTTTTCCTTACTCTAAAATGTTGAAGAAACCAAATAGCGTTCACCATCCCCCACTTTTGTGATGGAGGAAAAAAAATGTTGCCTTGAAAAGTCTGGGACTGGGACTGAAACTTGATCCCGGGGCTGCGCGCTCCGTCCCCCTTCAGCGCGTCCCCGCGCCCCCAGTTTACAGCAAAACCAGAGTGAGAGAAATGTTATCAAAACTCATCTGCCCATCGGATGGAGACCTGAGATCCAGTGATACTGAAATGTCTTTCACTTTCACAAGAAACTTTTTTAAGTCTAGTCTCTGAATGCACACGGAGAGGGTGCACACACACACAGACACACAAATAACAAAAACTTCTGCTCCCCTCCCATCCCCCTCATACTGGGTAAAAGCAATCCATGCCAGCCTACAGAATATTTACATGCTTCATACCTTCCCTCATGTCCGATATTATCATTTCTACTTAGCCTATCTTTCATATCTTACTTTTGTCTTTATCTATTCTAGCTACATGATAAACAAAGAATGAGAACATTATAAGTTTAACCTGAAAGTGGTAGGCTATGATTAAAACAGTTAATTTACTATAACATAAATCCCTGTTCAAGAAAACAAAAATAGTTGATTGCTGCCTTCAATATAACTTGTAAAAAAGTTGAAAATTGCTTAACTTTTGATGAGTTAAATATGTAGAACATGAGTTGACAAAACGTATTGATCATATTCTTTTTACAGTGTATGTTTATATTTATATATACAGTATATATGTCTTTTTGCTAAATACCTCTCTTATAATTGTGTAATTAATATTTGTGGTTATTTTGCCTTTTTTCTGATTTACATAAGAAAAAAAACATGCTTTGGTAAATCATAAGTCATAATTATATCATAAAAGTCTAGATTTCATATCACAATTATAATAATGATCTCAGCTTCAACTTTAGCATTTCTTTAACTTCAACTTTTCATCTCACAATTTTTACTTTTAACTCATGACTGCATCTCATAATTTTGACCTTATGATTTAACAAAACATGATATTTTTGGTAAGTGTTGAAAAGGGGCTTTCAAAGTGATGAGAGGAATAGGATGTTGTCAATTAAATATATCCGTATTTAATATAATCACTATAAACAGTCATACAAAATGTACTTTTAAACACTTTCAGTTGGAGTGTCAATAGTGAAATCTTGCAGTGTAGACAAACAACAACAACAGGACTTTTATGTTGGTGATGTACCTTTAGGACACTTTATTTACAGTGATTGTTATTCTTGACTGTGATCATCTCATTTAATCTTTTCAATCTTATTCCAATGGTTCCAATTTGGCCGTTGCGATGGAAACTAAACGGAATTCTCATGGGAGGAGAATAAACTTTGTATAGTTTGGTGTATCAGATTTAGACAGCAGCACTTGTTGGTGTGGATGTGGTTGGTAAGCTATGCTGCATGTTCCCAGCACAGGGCCTCCTTAAAAAGCCCATCTAACATGGCTGCTGTGGAGATGAGTCACGGAGAGAGGCACGGACCAGGGACCACACACAAACACACGCTCAAGCTCCAAATGGGAGAGCCTGGCCCGAAAAGTCTACCTCCTCTCTTTCTCTACACACACAGTTTATTGCTTTCCTCCTATACACTGACATAAAATACCTCTGCAGTGTTTTCACATTTCATGTTTTCTCCCACTGGCCTTTAAACAACATTAACAAACTGAAGGTGTCTGCCACACTGTCTGTTTGGATTTCCAAATGAGTTTTGGATAAAAGCCTCATGAAATACCGGGTCTCGGCTGTTCTCAGTACGCTGCACTTCTTGGTTTCTCTGCTGAGTGCTTTGCACCTGGTATGCATTTCCTGACCATGTCTATGAATGCGTCTTGTAACATGTGTTAGACTAAAACTAACCCCAAATAAAATCCCTGAGCATCCATGTGCAACACCAGGCTAATGAAATGTGGAATCAATTACCTGCTTTTGCATATTTGGATTATTGTGAATAATAATTCATTTTGTTCAAATAAAATATAAATATCTATTAATTATAATTATTATAGTACCGGCAATAAAAATATTAATACAAAACAGTAACATATTATACATAATTATACAACATATTATTTCTAAATCTATAAATTTAAAGTTTATTTTAGTCAATTCATATATATATGTATATATATATATGTATATATATATATATATATATATATATATATATATATATATATATATATATATATATATATATATGAAATTGACTAAAATAAACTTTAATTTTATAGATTTAGAAATAATATATTCAACTCTCAGATGTCCATAATATCTGCCAAAACAAAGTTTGTTTTTAAAAATGTCCATATTGAAAATTTTCTGTAACAAAATAGTTTTATTGACCTATTGATCTTCAGTGCACTTAAACTTTTTCTTATTCAAAAGCCAGTCCATGTCAGTCCCTTCCAGCAGAAATGAGTTTTCTATAGAAACGCTATATATATATATATATTCTTGCCAGTTTCAGGTCCAGGGGTCTGAGCGATGTTGTTGGTTGTAAATCTGTAGTTTAATTTGATCATTAATTTGATTAATAAGGATATGCGAGAGAAGGATTCTAACCAGCTGAAAAATAGAAGAGAACAGGCTGTCAGTTCAAACTAAATCTATATGCTTAAATATAGATGTATAGATCCTTAGAAATAAATGCATAATGTAGCCTGTTTGAAATCAAACTAAATATGCTCACCCACCTTTGACTTTAATTTTCAACTTTTATTTAATTTTAAAGTTGTGATTCATTAAATCAATAGACAATTCTTGTTTTTATGGAATATTGCAGTATTTATATTGAGTAAGCTGTGCACATCTTTTTATTTTATTTATTTATTTTATTCATGTGCCCTTGTAATCTTTAAGCAAAATAACTCTTCTAGCAGCAACATCTTTTCTCTCTATATGATGTGTTTCTGTCATGAGGGCAGGACAATCACCTGTCACTCACATGACATCACAGCAATATGAAACCAAAACCATCCAATCAATTCTGGATGAAAAAAATCATGTCCCATCCTGACATTTTTTCATTTTCAAGAGGCCATTTTATTCATGTCACAATAGGGAAGAAAATACTATAGTAACTTCCCTTTCTTGCCCTCTAATCCCATATCAGGGGTTACCTGTGGGATGGCCAGGCCCAGTGCCAATGCCTCCCAACAGAAACAGGTTACTGTGGATCCAGTTCACCACATTATCAATGCAGCCATTGGTATGGATGTAGGCACCTAGCTTCAACATGTTCATATTCTGCATCCCATGACCACACATGGTATTTATAACACTCTGATAAAACAGACAAAAGGCAACATGGTTTTAGGAGGAGAGATATTTAATATATGATTAATATTTTAAACATATTCTAATTAAGTACAACAATATTATCAATAACATTTTATTATATTCATTAAAATGAGTTCAAAATGAATTTTCATCATTTCTCACCTCCTCTTTGGAGAGCAGGCAGCAGGAGAAGGGGACAGAACAGCGCTCTCTGCTCGGAGTTCTCTTGTGAACAATTGAAGTATAAGTTCTGAGACCAATCCATGTAAGAGATCCCCCCGCAGCAGTTAAACTGATAACACAAAACAGAAACATAATTACCAGCCATTACAAACTATTATTATGCTTTATAATAGATATATATATTACCCTGACCTGTTTTTGTCCATAGTCGATGAGGTTCTGTAGGGTCTAAATCATCCCTGTAATGCTTGATGGCATTGTCAACCATTTCTGTAACTTTGCCATGTGCCTGTAATGGATAACTTGTTGTTTAATATGTTGTTTTTTTGTCCGATTTATTAAAATGATCATTTAAAGATTTGATTCTTTTGGTCAATGATGTTGTTAGCTAAAGGTGTAGTTCACCAAAAATTAATTTTGTCATCATTTACTCATGTTGTTCCAAACCTGTATAAATCTGTTGAACACAAAATAACTTATTTGAAATTAATGTTGGTAATCAAACAGTTGACAATTTTTTTTTCCTACTATAGAAGTCAATGGGTGCCATCAACTTTTTTGTTACCAACATTCTCCAAAATTTGTTTTTTTTGTGTTGAGGGTGAGTAGACTGGTAAGTGACAGACACTAGGGGCGTATCGTATCAACTAGAAACCCATTTTTTTTGTAAAGGGGTTTTGTTAGAGCATGTCAAGACTGTTGATGCCTGTTCATACAAAGCCTTCACAAATACAGGACAGTTAATAGTACACTAAAATACTATACTTTAATCTGATGAATTAAAAGTAAGTCAAACAAATAAAAGGTAACATTTTGATTTAAATGAAGCGTCGATTACTTGAGCAAATACATCCCAAGCTCACATTAGCTCTAAAAAATGGATATACTCAAGTTGCTTTGTTGTAGCATTGGCATTAGCCTACTAATCTGATTTCATGATGCTTTTTTCACCTTGTCTGAGAAGACAAAACCCATAACACCAGCCACTAGCTGGAGCAGAAAGATGATAGTCAAGATGATGCAGAACTGCAGGGGAATCAGAGTTTGCTATTAGGGTTCGCTTTGCATTTGACATTTTCTATGTAAAATGCATGTTGTTTGATGCCATATGTAGTTTTATCTCCACTAATGAGCAACTTTGTCCAGATTAACAAATGTACCAAGACTGTTATGAAAACACAGATTCAAATTACACATTGTAGCCAAATTCTGATGTACCATTCTCAAAATCGTCTGAAACATTTTCATTACTGACCGTCTGCAGTAAGCATATGTTCTCCCTCAGAGAACCCACACAGCCACAGAACGTGATGAAGAACATGAGAACGCCCACTATCATCAGTAACAGAGCAGGATCCACAGTCAGATAGGCCAGCAATGTCTCTCCTGAGCAAAACAGCGCAGACCAGGTAGATATATAGAAACAGTTTTTGTGATAAATGTTATCTATAATGTTTTATGTATACTACTGGTCAAAAATTTGGAATAATTTAAGCAATTTGAAGATTATTATGCTCACTAAGGATGCATTTATTTGACAAAAGTACATGCTAGGAAATATTATTATAATAAATAAAACTGTTTACTGTGACTGTGACATGTTAAGTGCCATTACTTCAGTCTTTAATGTTATATGATCATTCAAAAATCATTTTAAAATGCTGATTTGGTGCTCAATTATAAATTATTTTAGTGCTCAATGTTTTATAATGGGTCTTATAGTTAATGTAGAAAACATTGATATGTGTGTGGAAACCAAGATTATTATTCTTTGATGAATTGAAAGTTCAAAAAAGTGAATTTACTTGAAATAAATCTTTTGTAAAAATTTCTTTGCTGTCATTATTTGAACACTTGGATGTGTCCTTGCTGAAGAGTTTTACTTTTTTGAATGGTAGTGTATCACCCACAAAATATTAAGCAGCACAATTGTTTTTAACATTGATATTAATAATGTTTCTTTAAACCAGCAAATTAGAAACGATTTCTGAAGGATCATGTGACACCAAAGACTGAAAATTCAAACTTTGCCTTCACAGGAATAAGTAGCATTTTTAAATATATTAAAATACATAACCGTTATTTAAAATTTTAACAATATTTTCACAATAGTTTTTACTTTAATTTTCATCAAATAAATGCAGCCTTGGTGGTTTGAGAGACTTTATTAACTATTGACTGGTAGTGTATTACTCTTTATTTTACAAAGTTTCACTTTATCTTGGCAACTCATATGTTCACTGAATACTTCAATCGATTGAATCAATTATTAATGGCTGACTTTCTACAATGGCACTGGTTTACTTAAAACTATTGCAATATCAGGACTGCCTGAAACCTTTAATGTCAAGTGAATGTGTATGATGGCGGGCTATGAAGGATCTGAGGATGTAAACAGCGGTATTAACACACTTACCGTGTTTAATCATCCTGGAATAAATGCTCCAATAGATATCAGGACCAGTGCAATTACCTATAACAGAAAGATAATGATAGATTATGTGTGTTAAAACAGATGTTGTACAGAAACAGAATAGCATTCCTCTGCAGGGTGTGGCAGGAGTAACATCCTCATTCATCAGTTTTCCTAAATATAAGATTTAAGTGTGTAAAATGCTTGACTAAGTAAGAGACATAAAAAACACCTGACATTTCAGATTATATACAGCATCAGCATGTGTAAAGCTTCATGAGAAGAAAGAGAAGATGTAATTCTATATGTAGAAGTCAAGATTTCAAGGTTCATTCACTCTTGGTTTCTCACACAACTAAAGGTCCCAGTTTGTCTCGACACAATGTAGAACCTTTCTCGACACAGCTATCCGGTTACTACCGAAACTCCACATTTTTTCTCAGAGAAAGCTGTGTAGACCAGAGATCAAAAAGCCAAAAAACCCTAGTGCGTTGCCTGAAGGAGCTTTTTAATGCATTTGAAAAAGTACTTAAATTGGTATAACTCAAATTATTTAGGTTTATGCATTATAATAATAAAGGTTAAATAAAAAAAGAATAATTTTATGAAATAATAATTTTAAAACAATTAAATAATAATAGAGAGCTCATACTGTATTATACATTTTTTATTAAAAATTAACAATTCAAAATGCATTGGCATCTTCATTTTTGTTTTAGTCATTCCAAGAATCCAAGCAGTCGGTGTGTGTGTATATATATATATATATATATATATATATATATATATATATATATATATATATATGTGTGTGTTGTCATACACACTAAAAGAAAGGAAACAAGCTCTACAGAGACAATGACCTAAGATACTAGTTTGAACATTTGCTCATTTCCTGTAACACCAACAAACTGTAATATGCTGCATCACTTCCCGCAAGGGTGAAAGCTTTAGCTGTGTATCAGGGCAGATTAGGGTTTTGTGCTTTCAACAATGCATTGAGACCCGGTAGAAACTGCCCAGTAGTATTATACAGCATTATATGAAAAGGCGAGTTGTTCTTGAGGCTTTCAGCATGAAATCTCCTAAGGTATTTGCATGTGCATATTTGCACCAGCAAGCATGCAGTACACTCTTATAGGTAAAATCAACAGACTTAAATCTGATTGGCCACTTACATTGTTAGAATGTTCGTGATGCCGTTCTGCAAACAACTAAAGTAATTATCCAAGACTGTTTTAAATATTTTGAGTGTCTATGATTCACCCTCTGAAGAGGCGATATTCATTTAGGGCAACAAATAAAAGAGGCATGGGCCCCACTCATCCAGAACACCCGGCATGGCTCTATCAGCATATGAATCAATGAGACCCAGCTGCTTAGCAACAGCCTCAGAGTTCAGAAAAGTTTGGGAAAGTAAATTGGCAGTATTAAGAGTTTCACAAAAAGAGTTTTGTTGATGAGGTTTAATGTGAACTCATTATTATTCTAGCAAGATCTTATCACGCAGCAGGGTCAAAATGCAGACAGTGTGTAACTCAGTACATCAAGTCAAGATAAAACAGGTTAAGCTGTTGCACAATGCGTCAAGCACTGTTGAGTATTTTTCAAAGTATTCATAGATGGCCTGTGGTGCTGGAACACACATTGGTGTTGAGACATGCCCATGGGTGATGTTTTCAGGGTTTGAAAACATACCTAAATACCATGAATGCAGCTGTCTTTATGAAAACATATAAGTCAAGTTGCTTTTAAAAGACTGACTTTGTACTAACTAAGTACATGTGGTTGTATATGAAAAGCTTGCTTGTTGTTTGAGCATGTTAAAGTGGGAGTTTCAAAAGTCATTTGGTAAAGCATTAATCATTAAACCTTGTCATGTGATAAGTTAAAAAACTACTGTTTTGCACTATTTAGTCTCTGTTCTTATATAATAAAAACCCAGAGTGTAAAAATAGGCAGGCTAGATGCTATTTTTATATTTTGTGTGTAATAACATATTATTGTATAATATAATATTGTGTAAGTAAAATTGAGCAGCACTTACCCAAAATAACATGTTAAAGAGGAAAAGTAAATATTTCACCACTGGACTGACGAAAGTGAACTCCTCGTCTCTTTTGGTTTTGGATGTTGCCATGATTGAAGGTTTGTGATGTTCTCTCACCTACAAACCTTCAGCGTTCACCTAACTTTATCTATCTAAGATTTTTCATCCTGCTGAATCAAATCATCCACTCGACTTTTTCTAGAACGACTCTTCAAGTCTCTCGATGTATATTAAACACGCTCGAGCGACTAGCATCACAAAAACGCATCGCATTGAATCAGGGCTTGTTGTCTGAAAAGGCATTTCCTGATTTGGCTCAGTTAATGAACTGTGAGAAAGCCGAACTGCGGTCGCATGTGCGGTATAGATGCACCAGTGGGCGTTTCCTATTTACTTTTCCAAAGAATCACCAATGTGTGAATGCCCCATAGGTGGGGTAAATTGTAACATGTGAGGGGCACATTGTAACATCACCATTTGACAGCTTAAAATGCTATCTGATCTGATCAAAAACATATGCAAGTCAAACCAAAATATTTTCTGAATAAAATACAATTATTAACTTTTTCATATAAAATAACGGCATTGTTTAATAATTAAAAATAAACTAATTTGAGTTTGACAACACATCGGAAAACACAGCTATACAGCATAATTCAAAAACAAAATAATACTTAATAATTTCTGAGCATTGACTCTGTCTTTATTTACATGTTTCTCATGTTTTCTCAATAGAATTCATAAAAGTATAGAATATAATAAGATATTTCTAATAGGGGCACATTGTAACACAGTGTTACAACATGCCCCAACTGCACAACTGTGATTTAAACCCTGCTAGTGTCTTCTGCTAGTTAGCGAAGCATAAAATAACTAAATCAACGGTTAAACAAATTGGAGATTAAAAAAAAAAAAAAAAAAAATCACATTTTTCTAATTTTAAATAAACACAAAAAATATAGACAAAAAATTCACTTAAGAAATGCACTTTTGATATGGTTAAATAAATGTTCAGTGATACCTTACAAAGATTTTGGAATTTTGGCGCATTTTTTTCTCTATATAGTGTTGAAATGGCAACTAGTAACTATACCAAGTTTCATCATGCCAGCATGTGTGGAAGTATTTAAAACAAGCGTGTTACAATTAGCCCCGAATTACGTTGTGCCCCGCGCTCCCCTACCACCAATCACTGAAACCCTTCTCCATTATTTACAAGACTATAGTATGCTAATTCTATTTTTAGTCTACCAGCCACTAATTTCATAAACATCAAGTCAAGTCAAGTCAAGTCACATTTATTTATATAGAGCTTTTCACAATACAGATTGTATCAAAGCAGCTTCACAGTGATAACATGAAAGTATTACAACACAGATCAATAATATTGTTAAATGTTAAATAAGCCCAACTAAGCAAGCCAAAAGCAGGCAAAGCAAGGCGACAGTGGCAAGGAACCAAAACTCCATCAGATTGGATGGAGAAAAAACCTTGGGAGAATCCCAGGCTCAGTCGGGGCCAGTTCTCCTCTGGCTTACATTCATATTGTTTATATATAAATATTGTTTATATGCAACAGGGAGCCATAACATATCGCCAGCGTTGAGTCGTCTCTTCACAGGCGTTGGGGCATCTGAATTGCCCGTGAGAGGCTGGATACAAACTGGACCTGACAAACGCCATTTTCTCGGGACAAACGTCCCGAGATAACAGCAGAAAGGCAGATAGGAAATAATCAGCATAGCTGATGTTCATAATGATTTCCATTATACGGGAGTCGGTGTTCGAAAATCACTATCTCGCAAACTCTCCACAACCCAACCACACGTGCCGAAACGTTTGTCTAAAAGGCTGTCGAGCCCCACTGGTGCGTTAAGCAGTTTCAGCGGCAAACGGTTCTGTATGGTGTAACAGAGGAATAAAAGGTAAGCATTATGTGAATGCTTAACTAAAGAGATGTGTCTTTAGTCTAGTTTTAAACTGTGTCAGCGAGTCAGAGCCTCGAACCGTATCGGGAAGGCTATTCCAGAGTTTTGGAGCTAAATGTGAGAACGCCCTCCCTCCTTTAGTGGACTTAGATATCCTAGGAATGACCAGAAGCCTTGAATTTAGTGATTTTAAAGAACGCGGTGGATTGTTTTCCCCAATATTCCCTAAGAAAATACTATATCTTCAGGAATCCTATCTTGCTTCCTCACATCTTATTTCAGGTTAGGAAATCCTATCGTTAGCATCAACTTTTCTGTCTAGCTACCTATTGCATGTCACTTTTCACCTCACGAGGTAAAGTGTGTTTTTTTTTAAGGAAACATACACTGAAAATGGAGAATTAACATAACTGCTGCCCAAGCCCTTCGAGGGGCAGAGCGAGGGGGTGGCTAATTGGGCTTAAGCCCCAAATGTTGTCAAACGCCCCGAATCTTTTAGGTTTTTAAAAATAAATTTAACTCGTTTTCATTTTCTCTCAGTCTTTCTGACTGGAGCAGCAAAAAATTTAAACAAAATCTCTATTACTCTGCAATGTCGTGGGTGGATGTGGACAGTAATTTTCTTTCTTACATTTCTTTTTCATTTTACTGTAGCATTTTGGAGAAACATCACATTATTCGAATTTAGAGGCACATAAATACCTAATTTCTAATAAGTAGAAAATAACAAAGGTTATTTCTTATCAGGGATGTCCCATACAGTATAAACACCTCATATCAAACCATTTTACTGCAGTATTTTGGAGAAATGTCACATTATTCAATTTCAGAGGCACATAAATACCTAATTTCTAATAAGTAGAAAATAACAAAGGTTATTTCTTATAGGGGATGTCCCATACAGTATAAACACCTAATTTCATACCATTTTACTGCAGCAATTTGGAGAAATGTCACATTATTCAATTTCAGAGGCACATAAATACCTAATTTCTAATAAGTAGAAATTAACAAAGGTTATTTCTTATAGGGGATGTCCCATACAGTATAAACACCTAATTTCATACCATTTTACTGCAGCAATTTGGAGAAATGTCACATTATTCAATTTCAGAGGCACATAAATACCTAATTTCTAATAAGTAGAAAATAACAAAGGTTATTTCTTATAGGGGATGTCCCATACAGTATAAACACCTAATTTCAAACCATTTTACTGCAGCAATTTGGAGATAAGTCATTAATTGACCTAAGAGGTGTATAAAGACCATTTCATACGAGTAGAAATTCAGAATTCGTGGAGTGTGTGCTGGCGTCTTGTGGATTACCACTCACCATCGGATCTGTGGACAACAAAGCCAACAACCCAGTTCCCAGCTAAGACCACCTCTGAGGATCAACAGCATGAGCCCACCACAAGCAGCGAGGGAGAATCCGCTGTAGTGAAGTATGGCAATTTATTACCATAAAAACCTCTGGATTAGCACTCGCCTGGGGAAGATCAAACTTAATCAGTTTCATGCTAGAGAAAGTCTTAATTTTTACAAAATACAAGTCTTACCCCAGATTCAGATCAGCCTTAAGATTAGCAGTGTTTAGGAAGAACGCAGCCCGTCCATTCTTGTTTGTGGTTAGATTCTACAGCAGTTTGTTGGGCCAGTTGCTCCCCTCCAAGAGATATACAGCTTTGTTTGTAAAGGACACCATTGCAGATTTTGACACCATTTACATCTGCGAGAGAAAGTCCAAACAAACAGTGAAGAATATCAACTTTGTGGCTTAAAGTGCATGTCTTGTAAAGATGATTGAGTATATGGTTCAGATCAGCCAATAGCTCACCTGTTCCATCCTCAGTAACATTCACAAGAAATGTGTCTTGCATTTGGTCTTCAAATTTGGTGTTGAAAAACACTGACGTATCAACAGTAAGAGAGGCACAGCCCATGGCATTCATCTGGTAGGAGAACAAAGACACAATTAAGTCAAGCACAGGCAAAAGGATAACAAAAAGAAAAAGAAAAGAACTGACCAACCACAAGACAAGAAAAATAAAGCATCACTCACTTGGCACAAGAATCAACTTTCAGTCCCATAACTGCAACGCTGTAGGTCTGCAGTGCGTTTATCGTCATGTCCAACTTGGGCAAAACTAAACCAGAAACAAAGCGCTTTAGATAAAGGCCTCAGATCAGTCACTGAACTTCCCTTACACAACTTACCATATTTTTTCCACCTCAAAAACTTGGGAGACTAGTGTTGGGACTCTTCACTCCATGGCTACTCCATTCTGCGGCGCCTAGGTCTTTGTGTCGGACGGACAGACGGACGCACGGACGGACGCAACTGTAGAGACACCTGGAACAAGGACCAACACTCCGCAGGACACACACCAACATTCCCAAATTGAAAAATAAGAGAAGGAGGGCACACTGGGTGGTATGGCTGATATGTCTCAGGCTGAGCGTAATCTGCATACTGTCATGGGGTCAAGAAGTTTGATTGTCTGCAGGATTAGGAGCTGATTGACCATAGCTGTCTGAGTGTCTCTCATATGCATGTCTCTCATGTGCATGGTGAGCTAATGTATCCCTTAGAGTAAGTCTCTCATCTTGATAGACTGGACTTGAAGCTGGAATCCCATGATAAGGTTTTCAGTGGAAATAGCTGATTTGCAGTTCAGACTATGATCTTTATAAGTCCCATACATAGCTGCCATCTCTTGACTGTAGTCCTGAGGCATAAACTGAACAGCTGCGGGATATTGGTTGCGATCTCTTTGGTCAGTGGACATATAGTTATGGCCTCTGTGGTCTGTGTTGTAGTAACCACGTGGTCCATCTATGTGCCTAATACCAGGTTGAGGATATGTAGCATCTTCTTGATGGGCTAGCTTGTGTTGGGATTGAGTTGGTTCATAAGAAGAGAAAAGATGACTTTAAGTTAGCCGAGCTGCCGAGGCTGGTAGTCTCAGGTCTCCTAGGTTGTCAGTGAGATAATCAATCTCTTTGTGACTGACAGAATGAGAATGCAGATTGTCACCTCGTGAATCTACAGGCAGTGCCCTCATGGGCTGAGGAGAATCGTCTTGATCTCTAGGCAGAACTGGCCTGCCCTCAGTGGCTGCTGTATATGGACTTGAGGAGAGAACTCTCTGATCTGCATAAATTATTCACCTTGGAGAAGTCCGAGTACCGGGCATTGGCCGCGGTGGTGACGGCGGCAAATCTTGATGTCTCCAGATATGAACTCCTCACACTTGATCCACTGCTCGTACTTTTCGTTAGTTCTGGTCCGCTTTCAATACTTGTGAACTCTTTAAATGCAGGCCTTCTACCTGGTTCAGATCCAGTGGCACCATTTGTAGGCTGTTCATCAGAATGAAGTAACTGATGGGGCACTATATAAATCAACATATAAGTCATCCAAGTATCTTGGTGGGATGACCTGTCGACGTGGTCGAATCACTGGTGGCACTGACGTAGCCTGTCTTTCTGTTCTAGACATGGTAATGCTGTAGTAGCTGTCTGCTCCGGCTTGAAGGATCAAATTTTGTATGGAAGTTGTTGAGGTGCGGATATTAAAGTGGATGACAACCGCTACAGATTGTTCAGGCAGAACAATAAATCATATGGTCCATGTCCAAAATAGAGTTTTTTTACTGTTGTCTTTCGATTCATACATCAGTATGGGTGTGGTTCTATAAATGAAGAAAAGGTGTCTTTCGTATACGTACGCACGGACGGACGGGCGCACGGACGGGCGCACGGGCGGACGACGCACGCACGGACGGCAGCGCAGCGCACGACACGGACGGCGCACGAGACGGCGACGGCAACGCGACGGGCGGGCAGCGCACGCACCACGGACGGACGCGCATCACGCACGCACGCACGGCGACGCACGGACGCAACGCACGCAGCACGGACGAGCGCACGAGGCACGCGCGGCACGGCACGGCACGGAGCGCACGCACTGGACGGCAGCAGCACGCACGCACGGAGCGCACGCACGGACGGCACGGACGGCACGCACAGACGGGCAGACGGCATGCGAGCGAGCAACGGGACAGCACGCACGCACAGCACGGACTAACAACACTCTGTAGGACACACACCAACATTCTCAAATTGAAAAATAGTTACATCATACAGTACCTGGTTCTGGAAACACATATCGGTGTCAAACGGCACACTAGCAGCAACAATTCTCACTGGGAAGAACGCTGTAGACCAGAATCTGCACTGCTGGAGCCATATCGACGCTGACGGACAACTGGAACGTCACAGAGCCACTTGTGACTGCATCACCAGCCTTTGCTCCAACCGTCTGAAATCCATGGAGGACGATCACTCCTTTGGATAGGACCTGACAGAAGACATGGGTGTGCAAGTTGCGGAACAAACAGACCAGCAAACTTAACTACAAAACTAATGTCCACTCACCATATAGATCGTCAGCGCTGTAGCTACCAGCCTCTCCAACAAATGAATACTCCAAGGTCACTGGAAACGAAGCACCACATTTGAGCGGCTGATTGAGCTTCACTATAGTCAGTTCAATAAACGATGGGTTGTCAGGAGAAACAGGTAGGAGAAGCTGAACAAACCTTGTATCTGTAGTGAAGTATGCTGATTTAGAACCATGAAAATCCTCTGGATTAGCACTCGCCTGGGGAAGATCAAACTTAATCAGCATCATGCTAGAGAAAGTCTTCATTTTTACAAAATACAAGTCGTACCACCAGATCCAGATCAGCCTTAAGATTAGCAGTGTTTAGGGAGAACGCAGCCCGTCCATTCTTGTTTGTGGTTAGATTCAACAGCAGTTTGTTGGGCATCTGCAAGAGAAAGTCCAAACAGTGAAGAATGTCAACTTTGTGGTTTAAAGTGGATGTCTTGTAAAGATGATCGAGTATATGGTTCAGATCAGCCAATAGCTCACCTGTTCCCTCCTCAGTCACATTCACATTTACAAGAAATGTGTCTTGCATTTGGTCTTCAAATTTGGTGTTGAAAAACACTGACGCATCAACAGTAAGAGAGGCACAGTCCGTGGCATTCATCTGGTAGGAAAACAAAGACACAATTAAGTCAAGCACAGGCAAAAGGAAAACCCTCAGCAGTAAGGCAGGAGTCACACACATTTGCGGTTTGAGTCAGGCACTGTCTGGTCAAATTATGAAGCAGACTGTATGGAAATGGATCACGGCACACTTCCACTAAGGCTTGACCAGGTACAGGTTGGCCATATGTATATCTGGGAAACATTATAACAAGATAAATAACTGACCAACCACAAGACAAGAAAATAAAGCATCACTCACTTGGCACAAGACTCAACTTTCAGTCCCAAAACTGCAACGCTGTAGGTCTGCAGTGCATTTACGGTCACGTCAAACATGGGCAAAACTAAACCAGAAACAAAGCGCTTTAGATTAGGCCTCAGATCTGTCATTGAACTGCCCTTACACAACAACTTACCGTATTTTCACCTCAAAAACTTGGGAGACTAGTGTTGGGACTCTTCACTCCATGGCTACTCCATTCTGCGACGCCGCGGCCTGAGTCGCGGTCGCCTAGGTCTTTGTGTCTCACTGCCTCATCGCTTCTCTGGCTACGTGGTGTGCTCCACCTCCATCACCTCCGGTAACCCCCTTGGTAGTGTTGGGACTCTTCACTCCATGGCTACTCCATTCTGCGCTGCCGCCGTGGGATGCAGTCCTGACTGTGGGCTGGGTCTCCGTCGGCTTTTCCCCGCTCAAGGCCAGCCCCCTGGCTGTCACCACCACCTTTCACACCAACCTTTCCTCCAGCTGCGGGCGGCTCGGACGGCCGGACGGACTGCACTGACTGCTCGGCCGGACGGACTGACTGCTCGGCCGGGACGGACTGCTCGGCCGGACGGCACTGACCGACCGACCGACTGCCTCCGGACGGACGGACGGACTGACTGCTCCGGACGGACGGACGGACTGACTGCTCGGACGGACGGACTGACTGATGGCTGCTCGGACGGACGGACTGACTGACTGCTCGGACGGACGGACTGACTGCTCGGACGACGGACGGACTGACTGCTCGGACGGACGGACGGACTGACTGCTCGGACGGACGGACGGACTGACTGCTCGGACGGACGGACGGACTGACTGACTGCTCGGACGAACGGACGGACTGACTGACTGCTCGGACGGACGGACTGACTGACCTGCTCGGACGGACGGACGGACTGACTGCTCCGGACGGGACGGACTGACTGCTCGGACGGACTGACTGACGGACTGACTGCTCGGACGGACGGACTGACTTGCTCGGACGGACGAGACTGACTGCTCGGGATCGACGGACTGACTGCTCGGACGGACGGACTGACTGCTCGGACGGACGGACGGACGCACTGCTCGGACGGACGGACGGACTGCTGGGACGGACGGACGGCACTCACTGCTCGGACGGACGGACTGACTGCTCCTGGACGGACGGACGGACTTGACTGCTCGGACGGACGGACGGACCTAACTGCTCGGACGGACGGACGCACTGCACTGCTCGGGACGGACTGACTGCACTGCTCGGACGGACGGACTGACTGCTCGGACGGACTGCTCGG
The DNA here is from genome assembly GCA_030378365.1 of Hybognathus amarus. NCBI lineage: Eukaryota > Metazoa > Chordata > Actinopteri > Cypriniformes > Leuciscidae > Hybognathus > Hybognathus amarus. The sequence continues at coordinate 424,151 of JAQIUQ010000217.1, forward strand.
AGGGACGGACTGACTGGCTCTCGGAGGCGGACGGACTCGAGCTGCTCGGAGGGCGGACGGACTGACTGCTCGGAGGACGGACGCTAGCTGCTCCGGACGGACGGACGCACTGCTCGGACGGACGGACGGCACTGTCGGGACGGACGGACGGACTGCTCGGACGGCACTGCTCTGGACTGCTGCTGGACGGGACGGACTGCTGTGGACAGACGGACGGACGGACTGCTTGGACGGATGGCTTGGAGCGGACTGTCTGGACGGACGGGACTGCTTGGACGGACGGGACGGACTGTCTGGACTCACTGCTTGGCACGGACGGAATGTGACTGTCTGGACGGACGGACATCGGATTGCTCGGACGGACGGACTGACTGTCTCGACGGACGGACCGAACGCGACGGCTGGGACGGGTCGACGCACGGCTGGGACGGGAATTGGACGACGGCTGGGACGGACGGCTTCGGACGGACGGCTGGGGACGGAGCATGGCTGGGGCGGCAGCTGGGCGGACGGCTGCGGGACGGCTCGGGACGGCACGGCTTGGACCACGGCTGGGCGGACGGCTTGGAACGGACGGCTGGAGACGGGGACGGCTGGCGGACGGGACGGGCTGAGACGGACGGCTTGGACGGGGACGGCTTGGACGGACGGCTCGGAACGGGACGGCTCGGACGGTCACATTAAAAGATCAAATTCAGTAACAAAAGTTAGTATAGACAATTACAACAAAAGACTACAATTTATCCAATGGCTAGTCTTTTGTGTTGTAATGGTCTATACTAGCAGCCACAGGCGCAAGTCCGGAAGGAATGCGGCTTAGCTGGAGGACAATAAAAAGCTGAAGAGAAGCATGCAAAAGGTTGGTGCAGATGGTGGTGACAGCCAGGGGGTTGGCCTTGAGCAGGGAAGGGCAGACGGAGACCCAGCCCACAGTCAGGACTGCATCCCACGGCGGCGCTGCAGAATGGAGTAGCCATGGAGTGAAGAGCCCCAACACTACCAAGGGGATTACCGGAGGTGATGGAGGTGGAGCACACCACGTAGCCAGAGAAGCGATGAGGCAGTGAGACACAAAGACCTAGGTGACCGTGACTGCGACCTTCCCTTGAACTTCAACCTTCAGCTCCTGCACCAAAGGAGCCTGTAGAGAACTTCAGTTAACATACAAGAAACCAAGACAAAGTTCACACTGCAGGGCTTAATGCTCAATTCCGATTTTTTGAAAAAATTCTATTTTTTTGCAAGGCCGTTCACATTTCCAATTAAATGCGACCTTTTGTGATCTCCTGTGTGAACGTGAAATGACCCAGAAGTGACCCGCATGCGCAGAAGAGTACTCAACTGTCAACGACGTCACTTGTTGTTTGCGGAAGTAGCTAAATGGATGTCTTACAGTGGAGCTCGTTTAGCAATATTACACCGTGTTCTAACTACACGTAACGCGATAAAATTCCAGCGACTGCAAGTGTGTCTGTCCACAGTAGACGCGACGCGACTGCGAGACGCCACACGTTGTGATCAAAAATCACAACCATTCAGAACAGCGTGAAAGCGCACTGCTGGCCCGCACTCGTATTGGAAATGGATATGGACATAATCAAATCAAGAAATAACATTATTAAAAATCCAAACATTAACAAAATATACTCACTGACTAATTTTGTTACGAAGTACAGTTGTATGTTTGCATAGAATTCATTTTGAACGCTATATGATTTCAAAATCGGAGGTAAATTATCCGTTATCTTGTGGCACAGTGACCTATTTTTAACTAAAAATAAATAATGTGTACTCATAACCAGTATAATTTCTTCATTCTGTCAGCCGCGACGTCGCAGAAATAGGAACCGTTTCTAAATTAGAAACTTCGCGTGTCGCCGTCGCGTCTGGTTAGGACAAAAACTCTTGATTAACAAGGAAAAGATACCTTTTATCGCGTGTCGTGCGGCGTCGCGTGTAGTTAGGACACGGTGTTAAAGTTATTTTCACAACAGAGCCAGCACACTCACAATCTTCTCGTTTTAAGAAGAAAATTAAACAGAGAAGCGTGTGGGTGCGGAGTCGCAGCTAGGAGTGGTGGGATACTGATGTGAGTGGCTTAACTGATACAGAATTCATCCGTAACTTCCGAATGACCAGATCCACCTTCGATTATGTTTGTGAGCGCCTCCGATCAACTCGGTCACGGGAGAGACACGTCTCCGGCGGCCCATAACGCGTTGCAGAAACGCGTGTGGAGCTGGAGTGTATCGACGAGCTACAGGTGCGTGCAATGACGTGCGTGTCGGATATATGTGACCTGGCCATTCAGATTGCAGTCGCATTTCAAAAGATCGGATACATATCGGATTTGGACCACATACCCAAGTGGCCTGGGTCGCATTTGAAAAGATCGGATCTGTGTCGTTCAGACTGTCATGAAAAAATCTGATACAGGTCGCATAGGGGCAAAAAAATCGGAATTAGGTCGTTTCAGCCTGCAGTGTGAACGTAGTAAGAACCACACCCATCTAATGACAGACCTGGAAACAAAAGCAGAAGGAAAATCCCAACCAATCTCTTGGGGTTTCAGAAGAGTTATGCATAATTTGGAGTCAGATCCAGACTCAATCACCACATGGAAATTCACCATGAAAAACCTGTGAAAAAAAAACAAAAAAACAAAACAGGACAATCATCCATTTGATCACTGGATGGCAAACACACCAAGACTAGTAATTGTGTCGAAGGAAAGCTTCAATGGTTCACAAAGCTTATTTTCACCATCTATAAAGCTTAGTAAACAACTCTAACATAAAAAGACAATGCTTCTGTTCACTTCAAAGCCTAATGGTAGCCTACTTACCTGGTTCTTTAAGTCCATCAACAGCAAAGAGAATGAGCTTCTTCCAAACACAAATCTCCCTCACAGCCATGTGGACAGATGACCCAAGACGAACCCTCATCAAGCCACTCTTCAGACTTAAAGCCCCGTTCACACTGCAGACAAAAGTGGCCCAAATCAGATTTTTTTGGGTCAAGTGACCAGGTCAGACTTCTTCAGAGATAGTGTGAACACTCAAATCTGGCCCAGATCTGATCTTTTTAAATCAGATTTAGACCACATTCATATGTAGTCCTGAATCAGATTCAGATTTTTTTCAATGTGTCCACAGTGTGAACAACAGTGATGGAGTGAGGAAGAGTGAGGTGTTAGACCTAATTAATATATGGGCTAATTAAAAAAATAGCCAATATTGCTTTCTTTCTCTTCATTCTTCTCATCATCACCTGCTCATTAATTTTACAGCTTCCATTACACAGACATTTAGAAATAAAAGCGTAAATGCTTACTTACGTAAATGCTTACTTCCTCCATAACCACACGAACATTAGAGCAACAGCGTGCTGCATATGATGTCATTGTTGTTATTTTGCGCATGCGGGTTAGTTAGAAACATGCAAACAGTTCACATTGGAATCAGATATAGGCCACATTTTAAAAGGTGATGCGAACAGCCAAAACCCAAAAATCGGATCTGAGCAAAAAATCAGAATTGAGCATCAAGACTTGCGGTGTGAACGGGGCTTAATATATCAGGAACGCATTCATCTCGTTAATTCAATTAATTAACCACCACTTGGCAATAATTAATGTTATCATTTGATTAGGAGTTCCAACTGGCATTGCGTCAGTAATGTGTGTGTGTGTGTGTGTGTGTGTGTGTGTGTGTGTGTGTGTGTGTGTGTGTTAATGAATTCCAACCTGTCGTAAATGGGATGCGCGTTGCACGTTCATTAATTACCAAAAATCAAGTCCGTCATCTCCGACTGACATCTAGGCATATAATAGCCTAACATGAATACGAATTTGCAGGGGCGTTTCTAGGTTTTAAAAACATCAGGGGCTGGGAAAAACACAAACATGCTCAATGAAGCATTTTAAAAGGTTTAAAATGTAAACACAAGTTGTAAATGTCAAAATATACCAGTAAAATTCAGATATAATCAAGCTATATACAAAAAAAAAATATGATTTACAAAAAAGCGAGTGTAGCCATAGGCTTTTTTTTCTCTCATTTTAGCTTTGCCACTTTTTAAAAAAAATTGTGCACACAAATATACAGAGAGCTATATTTAAGGCCTTGCATTCCCAGAGTATGAGGGTTCCCAAATAGTGCAAATACAACATAAAAAAAAGGTAAAATTGAGATAAAATGAAACATACAGCATATATCTATATATACAGCAAAAAGCACGTGGCAATAGGCGTTTTTTCTTTTCTTTTTTGTTTAGAAACTCTTGCCTCAGTTGGCTCCTCCTTCATTCCGTAAAATGTGCATCCTGAAGAGCAGAATCAGCAGATTCACACATTTTCTCCGTTTTGTTTTATGACAAAAACCGACAAAGTTATTAGAATAAATGCAACGTCTGTCATATCCCACCTTGCGTTCTTTTACGAACGCGTCAATATACGCGTACATTTTTTATATAAAAGTTTAAATGATCATATCTCCGTTTTTACTTGGTCGATCAACACAAAACAAAAAGTAAAATAGAATTTCAAGTCAGCACTTTCGACAGAAGTGGACGGCAGCGCTCAACGTGACTTTGTTTTTATGCTTCGACGCATAAAAACAATATTCATGTATTCAATATTCACAATATTCAATATTAAAGATATTCATGCTCATGTTAATGTTAATTATCATACATCATTATTATTTTGTACATTTAATTGTTAATTTAAATGTTTATATATATATATAATACATTATTATTGCCTACTTTATTAATGTAAATTAAATTGAATATTAATATTAATTATCGATAAATTTATTTACCCTTTTTAATGTTTTTATATATAATGTATACACTCATTATTATTATATGTAATATATATGTAATTTTCTCATTATGTATATATGTAATTATTTATTTACTTATTTTACTTTTTATGTTATTGTAAATGACAAATATGATAAAACAGGCTTTTAGTAGCATTTAATCTTTCAATTATCATTGAATTTCTTATTAATTCAATATATATACATATACGTGCGTTATGGCACTTAAACCAAGTCCCATGTTCAAACACTCATAAAAAGTGTTTCTTCATAGGTTTGCACATTCTCTCAATTGACTCCTTTTCAGAGGGACCCTGGCTATTACTGTATTTATTGTCAAGTTTTTTTATTGTATAGTTTTGGAAAAAAATTCAGGCAAACCCAGCCCAATCATCAAAATGCGTTCTAGCACTTAAACCAAGTCCCATGTTCAAACACTCATAAAAAGTGTTCCTTCATAGGTTTGCTCAATCTCTCAACTGATTCCTGTTCAGAGGGACCCTGGCTATTACTGTGTTTATTGTCAAGTTATTTTACTGTATGGTTTTGGAGAAAAGTACAGGCAAATTCAGCACAATCATCAAAATGCATTCTAGCACTTAAACCAAGTCCCATGTTCAAACACTCATAAAAAGTGTTCCTTCATAGGTTCATTTCCTCAACTGATTCCTGTTCAGATGGACCCTGGCTATTACTGTATTTATTGTCAAGTTATTTTACTGTATGGTTTTGGAGAAAAGTACAGGCAAATTCAGCACAATCATCAAAATGCATTCTAGCACTTAAACCAAGTTCCCATTTTCAAACACAAGTGTTCCTTCATAGGTTTGCTCATTTTCTCAACTGATTCCTGTTCAGAGGGACCCTGGCTATTACTGTATTTATTGGCAAGTAATTTTACTGTATAGTTTTGGGGAAAAGTGCAGGCAAATTCAGCACAGAACACTTTTTATGAGTGTTTGAACATGGGACGTGGTGTAAGTGCTAAAACGTATTTTGATGATTGGGTGAGTTTGCCTGTACTTTTCTCCAAAACTATACAGTAAAATGGCTTGACAATTAACACAGTAATAGCCAGGGTCCCTCTGAACAGGAATCAGTTGAGAGATTGAGCAAACCTATGAAGGAACACTTTTTATGAGTGTTTGAACATGGGACTTGGTTTAAGTGCTAGAACGCATTTTGATGATTGGGCTGGGTTTGCCTGATTTTTTTCCAAAACTATACAATAAAAAAACTTGACAATAAATACAGTAATAGCCAGGGTCCCTCTGAAAAGGAATCAATTGAGAGAATGTGCAAACCTATGAAGAAACACTTTTTATGAGTGTTTGAACATGGGACTTGGTTTAAGTGCCATAACGCACTTTGGTGATTGGGCTGGGTTTGACTTTACTTTTCTCTAAAACTATACAGTAAAATGACTTGATAATAAATACAGTAATAGCCAGGGTCCCTCTGGACAGAAATCAGTTGAGAAATTGAGCAAACCTATGAAGGAACACTCTTTATGAGTGTTTGAACAAGGGACGACTATATCGTTTGAATATGTGAGCGATATATATATATATATATATATACATATATATATATATATATATATATATATATATATATATATATATATATATATATTATTGAATTAATAGGAAATTCAATGATAATTGAAAGATTAAATGCCACTAAAAGCCTGTTGTATCATATTTGTCATTTACATTAACATAAAAAGTAAAATAAGTAAATAAATAATTACATATATACATAATGAGAAAATTACATATATATTACATATAATAATAATGAGTGTATACATTATATATAAAAACATTAAAATCAACACAAAAGGGTAAATAAATTAATCGATAATTAATATTAATATTCAATTTAATTTACATTAATAAAGTAGGCAATAATAATGTATATATATATATATATATATATATACATATATATATATATATATATATATATATATATATATATATATATATATATATATATATATATATATATATATATATATATATATATATATATATATACACGCACTCGTCCATCTGACCCGGCCGGCCGGTTGAGCCCTCGCAGACCGCACCCCAACCCCGTGTTGGATGCGTCCGTTAGAGATCACTTTCGGCGAGAAAGGTTCCCATAGTAACGCCCCGCTGAAACCAGTCGGTTAACGTTACGGTCCGATGGCTGCAGAGCAGCGATACATGTCTGAGTAACCCTGATCCAGACTGGCGGCCAGTTTTTAACCAGAGTTGAAGGAGGCACATGTGAAGGAGACCCAGCTGAAACACCGCGGAGGCTGAGGCCATATAGCCCAACCATCCTCTGAAACGTTTTCAGAGGCGCCAAGAGGCGGCAAGTCGCTGTAACGTTACACGGCGCGCACGCTGTGTGGATAAGCGAGCCGTCATGGAAATCGAGTCCAGAATCTATTCCTGAGGAGGGAAATAGTTTCGACTGGGTTGAGAGAGCTCTTTGTCCAGTTGACAGAGAGGCCCAGCGATTTCAGATGATTGAGTAGCACTGCGCGATGCGACAGCAGCTCCGTCTGGGATTGTGCTAGAATAAGCCAGTCCAGATAGTTTAATATGCGCATCCCCTGACTCCGCAGGGGGGCTAGCGCTGTATCCATGCACTTCGTGAAAGTACGGGGTGCTAAGGATAGGCCGAACGGGAGAACGGCGTATTGGTAAACCTGACCCTCGAAGGCGAAACGTAAGAATGGCCTGTGACGAGGGTTTATCTGGATCTGAAAATAGGCGTCTTTCAGGTCTAGAGAGATGAACCAGTCCCCCTGGCGCACGTGCGCGAGAAGTTTTCTGACTGTACGCATTCTGAACGGTCTCCTCATGAGCGCTTTGTTCAAAAGTCTGAGATCTAAAATCGAGTCTGAGGCCGCCGTCTTTCTTTGGCACAAGAAATGCAACGGCCGTAAAACTCCCGACTCTGTCATAGATGGAGGCAGGGCCGGCGCGTCCGTCATAGGCGATCTCAGGCAGTTGCTTTTGTAAGGGCGGCAAAATGTGAGCCAACCGGGCATGAACAATTCACAAAATAGGTTTTTTATATGATTTACTGAGCTGCCGCCGGTGAGTGCGACCCCCTGCTCTCACGAGTCATGACTGGGTGAGGGGAAGTTCGAATCATTTTACTGACTCTCTTGAGTCATTCGAGTCATTTCGTAAGTGGATTGGCTTTAAATTTTATTCTTTTAACAGACAAATTCCCCGATCACATCCACCTACGCAATGTTGATTATATTCTGAATTAAGAAATCATAATGCAGTAAACATAAATAACTGAAGAGCACCAAAGGAACACACATTGTAACACCCAAGTAGCACTCCTAGTAATTCATTTGTAAACATAAATAATTACTTTACCTTCGAACCCGAGCTTACTTGGGTGATCCGTTCATTCATTGTGTCACATAATGAACAGATCGTCCGTTACTCACCAATCAGGGACAGGATGTCGTTGTTGTCGAAACGATATTCGCTTCAGGAGAACGCAGTTTCTAAAAGTTGAAATTAATAAAAAATACTACCTTCGCAGTACAATGAAACAAGACTGACAACAATCTTCATAGAGCGTGAACTGGCTCAGAGAATCAAGCAGTGAAGAGCTTTGCTGCGATGAAGGCCCGCCGTGCGCGCTTCTGAAACGTAAGTTAAGCTTTATTTGCTCTTTAGTCGTTATTTTATGCTGAACCTGCTGATGATATAATGTGCTTGCGGACATTTCATTTGTGTGTTTTTTTTACGCACAGAAAGTGGTGTAAAGAAATTTGCAAACAACAGTAATTTGAGGAGGTGAAATGTGATTATTTGGAAAAGTCCTGTCATGACTGCTGAAAGAAAAATGCCAGCAGGCATTTGCCTAATTGCCTCCTGCATAAACTTTATTATTGTTGATATTTTGGGCACACGCGTGTTGCGCACAATTTGCGTTATGTAGGCCTATTGCTTATTGGTCTTTGTGTGTTGTTGATAGTTTTGCGTTATATGCATATGGCATTGGTCTTTATGTGTTGTTGCTGGTTTTGCGTTATATATGGCATATTGGTCTTTATGTGTTGTTGCTAGTTTTGCGTTATATGTATATGGCATATTGGTCTTTGTGTGTTGTTACTGGTATACGTTGCAAATAGAGGGGCGGCACAATTGTTTTCGCGCTAGAGACGGCAGAAGTGCACGCGCTGGTCCTGGATGGAGGAACTCTCTCATCGGCGCCTTTTTGTAGCAGCTTCGCTATTTCTGAGCGGAGCGTGCTCATAGCCGCCGGGGCTATGGCGGCCGGATGGCGGTCAAAGGTCCGAAAATAAGACTAATGATTTGTCGTAGGAAGTCACTTTACTAAAGCCACTAGCTACTGACTTACCTACTGATAGGCCAGCGGTGGATCTGTTTACGTACTCTCCTCACGCATCGGGCGACCCCATTCTCCTCACTCAGCAAGCGACTCACTTTCCTCAGCAAGCGACTCACTTTCCTCACTCAGCGGGCGACCCATTCTCCTCAGCAAGCGACTCACTTTCCTCACTCAGCGGGCGACCCATTCTCCTCAGCAAGCGACTCACTTAGCAGCCGACTCACTTTCCTCACTCAGCGGGCGACCCATTCTCCTCAGCAAGCGACTCACTTAGCAGCCGACTCACTTTCCTCACTCAGCGGGCGACCCATTCTCCTCAGCAAGCGACTCGCTTTCCTCACTCAGCGGGCGACCCATTCTCCTCAGCAAGCGACTCACTTTCCTCACTCAGCGGGCGACCCATTCTCCTCAGCAAGCGACTCACTTTCCTCACTCAGCGGGCGACCCATTCTCCTCAGCAAGCGACTCACTTAGCAGCCGACTCACTTTCCTCACTCAGCGGGCGACCCATTCTCCTCAGCAAGCGACTCACTAGCACCGACCACTTTCCTCACTCAGCGGGCGACCCCATTCTCCTCAGCAAGCGACTCGCTTTCCTCACTCAGCGGGCGACCCATTCTCCTCAGCAAGCGACTCACTTAGCAGCCGACTCACTTTCCTCACTCAGCGGGCGACCCATTCTCCTCAGCAAGCGACTCACTTTCCTCACTCAGCGGGCGACCCATTCTCCTCAGCAAGCGACTCGCTTCTCCTCACTCAGCGGGCGACCCATTCTCCTCAGCAAGCGACTCACTTTCCTCACTCAGCGGGCGACCCATTCTCCTCAGCAAGCGACTCACTTAGCAGCCGACTCACTTTCCTCAGCAAGCGACTCACTCTCGCAGTGTACAGTTGCCTAATATTATAATAAAAGCATACTTTTTCAAATACTGTGGTGGTGCAATAAAGAACGTTACTTCAGTAAAGTGTTTAATTTGTGTGTTTGATTTATTTTGAACCAATTTAAAGTTGTTATTTATAATAATTGTTTTAGGAAACACGTATTATACTGTTAACGTTATACTGAATAATAATAATTGTAATTATATATATATATATGTGTGTGTGTGTGTGTCTGTGTATTATTATTAATTGTGCAGTATAGAAGATGACTGGGAATCTTCTATGTAACGTTATACTGAACAATACTAATTATATATAATTATATATTGTAATTATTACAATAATAATTATATATGTATAGGGAGCCGTTTGTAAAGCGGCTCACGCTGAAAATAACAGCAACATTTTTCACATTTAGCTTCAAACTATGTTTAAGAAACCATTATGAATTTTTGACGGTCACGTTATCTATATTTGTCAACTCAGAGATATTTTAAATAGTTAAATCTAAATATTAAATGTTACACCTAAATGTTAAATCTAAATATGAAATATAAATGTTAAATCTGAATGTTAAATCTAAAAATATATAAACACACACACACATATATATATATAGTTATAGTTCATAGTTATATATATAGTTCATGATGCAAAAAGTGCCATTTGAAATTTTCTTCTAAAATGATCATTTTTATCAAGCTTGTATATTAAAGTTCAGTAATTTCACTTAAATGGCAATGAAGATTACCTATTATTTGTCATTTAAGTGAAATTACTGAACTTAAATATACAAGCTTGATAAAAATGGTCATTTTAGAAGAAAATTTCAAATGGCATTAATATATATATATATATATAATTTACAATTATTATTATTCAGATATAATTGTTAACAGTATAATTACAGTGTTTCCTAAAACAATTATTATAAATGACGACTTTAAATTGGTTCAAAATAAATCAAACACACAAATTAAACACTTTACTGAAGTAACGTTCTTTATTGCACCACCACAGTATTTGAAAAAGTATGCTTTTATTATAATATTAGGCAACTGTACACTGCGAGAGTGAGTCGCTTGCTGAGGAAAGTGAGTCGGCTGCTAAGTGAGTCGCTTGCTGAGGAGAATGGGTCGCCGCTGAGTGAGGGAAGTGAGTCGCTTGCTGAGGAAAGTGAGTTCGCTTGCTGAGTGAGGAGAATGGGTTGCCCGATGCGTGAGGAAAGTATAGAAGATGACTGGGAATCTTCTATGTAACGTTATACTGAACAATACTAATTATATATAATTATATATTGTAATTATTACAATAATAATTATATATGTATAGGGAGCCGTTTGTAAAGCGGCTCACGCTGAAAATAACAGCAACATGTGAGTCGCTTGCTAAGGAAAGTGAGTCGGCTGCTAAGTGAGTCGCTTGCTGAGGAGAATGGGTCGCCCGCTGAGTGAGGAAAGTGAGTCGCTTGCTGAGGAAAGTGAGTCGCTTGCTGAGTGAGGAGAATGGGTCTGCCCGATGCGTGAGGAGAGTACGTAAACAGATCCCACCGCTGGCCTATCAGTAGGTAAGTCAGTAGCTAGTGGCTTTAGTATAGTGACTTCCTACGACAAATCATTAGTCTTATTTTTGGACCTTCCGGCCTGACAGTGGATTCGAGCCGAGCGCGGGCGGGCGGCGACGAAACTGTAATAGATAGCCGTTATTTATGATGCTTAGAACCCGCGGGGAGATGCCAGGAATGGCTTCCCACGCTTGAAGCCTACGGCTAGCGGCTGAATGCTAACATTGCCCTGATTGCTGTACATAGCGGGCTGGGCACAGGGTGCGAGCGCGCTAAAACTGTGAGTTGCAACGGGACTTACACTCAGAGAGGAGCTTATGGGCCGTGAGACAGCGAACAGAGCGGGGAGCACGCGCATGGGCGTGCTTATGTACTCTGATAGTGGAGCGGGCAGTGCCTGCTTCTTAAGGGGGTCGCACATCGGACGCGCAGCGCCACGTCTTTAAAATTCGAACACATTATTCTCTATGAGTGTACACACACCGGCAGCGCCATTCGGCGTCTGTCCGCGGCGCCCAGCGACGGCTCAGGACCGTGTTCAAAACCCTGCAGCGCCACAGAGCGCCATTTACATAGTTTTATAACAAATTTAAATTATTTTTGTCTCAAAATCGTTCCTGATCGGGTCCTGACTTCGCCCTATCCTACAATATACATTTCGTTTTGCTTTCATTTACAGAAATCAGCTGCTTGAATGACAATTGCTGATGTTATTGGATTTTTCAGGTGAGATTCTCAATTCATTCAGTTAACGGATGCTCTGAGGTAAAGTTTTCAGACTGCAGACTCAGCAACGATTGTATTTAATTGTACAGTACAATAATTACATAGAACAGACATTATCTTCATCTCCTGTCATTAAACATTACAATATTGCTGGCCATACACTGATGAGAAAGTGCGCGCCCGGTGTGCGATACCTTGAGTTGTCCTGAGACGCGACGCGTCCGGTGTGCGACCCCCTTTAGAATGGGCTCTGTGGGAGACACGGGGCTTATAGTGCTTGTGTGTGTGTGTGTGTGTGTGAGTGAACACATGCTTGTGGGCACTTTTATTACAAGAGGATTTTATGCTCTTTCTTTGAACTCTCTGGGTAGCCGTGAAAACGGCCTTTTTGTCGCACGTAAGCGGGTCGAGGCACCGGCTTGTTTGTGGCGGGAAACACTGCGAGGCGTCGGGGACTTGCAGAGGAAGACGTTTCGACGGCGGTCCCGCCGCGGCGAAGAAGCCGTCTTTTTTCCGGCGGCGGCGTTTCTTCTTCCGCGGCGAGGGAGCAGATTAGACCGCCTGCAGTCGTGCCCGCAGGAGGACAGCGCCAGGTCTTCGCAGTGGTCGCACCCTCCGTGGCGAGCTCTGCGTGTTCCAGCCCGAAACACAGCGCGCAGATGGGATGGCGATCTCCGTCTTCGAGCGGTGAGTGGCAGAAACCCCAGAAAAAGCGAGACATCCTGAAAAGGACACTCGTGCTCTTTTAGGAGACATCCTGAAAAGGACGCTTATGCTCTTTAGGAAACATCCTTAAAAGGACGCTTATGCTCTTTTAGGAAACATCCTTAAAAGGACGCTTATGCTCTTTTAGGAAACATCCTTAAAGGGACGCTTATGCTCTTTTAGGAAACATCCTTAAAAGGACGCTTATGCTCTTTTAGGAAACATCCTTAAAAGGACGCTTATGCTCTTTTAGGAAACATCCTTAAAAGGACGCTTATGCTCTTTTCAGGAAACATTCTTAAAAAGGACGCTTATGCTCTTTTAGGAAACATCCTGAAAAGGACGCTAATGCTCTTTTAGGAATAATATAGGCAATGACGCTAGCTTGCTGGGCGGCTGAAGGTGGCAGACGGCCGGCTTCCTCAGTCTCCAGAGCTCGCTGAGAAGTTGTCTTCTCGTCGGCGACGGTTTCTTCTCTCAGGACAGCGAATGCATATAGCTCGCTTGACGATGGAGAATCAGAATAACTGAGCCTGGCGAGCCATTATATACGTTCAGGCCATGCCCCTTTCGGCGGGCTCTGACGCATAAGCGAGCGGCGTCCGCTCATTGGGCGCGGGTTCGGCGCCGCTCTGCCATAGGCTCATGCATCTCTCTGAGCGATCCTATGAGCTGCTAGCTGAGCCCGCTCATGGTCCGCTGCAGAGAGACTGCGTTGACAATATTACAAAATTATGGAATAATTTTTTGGCTTCAACTTCTCAGCAAAGATGAATCTTTCCCGTAGCGTAAGCTAGCTTACGCAATACGAGAGAACCTCTCGTAAGAGAACCTAGTTTAAGTAGGATAGTGTCATCTTCATCACTGAGCAGTAATGGGAAATACTTTGATAATTTAAAATAAATCATGTTAAAGTTATAAAACTGTGATGGGTACTTTATGATTTTTATGTATTTTGGATCATGATAGTCTACAATAGGAATCAGATTCTCTCTAGACTCTCTAATTTGCCTAGTCTATGTAGGCTAATAGTAGCCATGTATAATGGTATAGTGTGAGAGCAAGTTATGACATTTTACCTGGACATTAAAACATCAATGAGAAAGAATCCAATATATCTGCACATATTGCTTATAATACCTTGGTTTTAAGTTATTGTTGCATAGTTGTTACACAAGAGGGCTTTCTTACATCGCAGTTGCGTCCTTGGGGGAAATGCTTCATTATTATTTATAGGCTATTTATCATATAAAAGAAGTTTTTTATCTAATCATAATTACTTTATGATTAAACATTAATTACTTTTTAAACAATCTCTCTAATAATCTGCCGAGTATCAGGTGTACAAAATCTATCTCCTTACCTCACTGTTGTGTTATATCAACTACATGTCCCATGTGGCGTTTCCGGGTGCGTAGTGGCGCATGAGGTGACGTTGCGCTCTTCTCTTATCAGATGACGCAGCTGTCGTTGGCAGAGGGCTTTCACATGTTATACAGTAACAGGACTGTCGATGCTCGTACTCTTCTCAGCTCAGTTCTCCGACCTTGGGTCATTTTCAGAACGGAGGCGGAGATAGGTAAGATGCTTTGACTTTTTTCTCATCCCTAAAACTATAATGATTTAGCAAAGCTCTTTGGTTAACTATATTATCGTACCTGCTTAACAGGTTTGTGGAGTCGTATGGTCGAACAGAAGGAGGGCGTTCTTCGAACATGTTTATTTTTGTTTGCCTTTTTGATTTTAAAAGAGTGTGAGCTCGGAAACACACGTAACGTTACTGTTGAAACTCACTGTATGTTATTACATCTTCAGGACCACGTAAACGTGACTTCCAGTTCCAACGATGGAAAGCAGCATTCACTGTGTGTACAAATAACTATTTTTAAAGGCCTTTTCGTCTTTTGGTCTGTCTCTAGACTTGTAAATCCTACTTATCCTGGGTGTGCAAGAAAATATGCACATTTGCTATAAGCACATTTTCTGTATTTGAAATACAAAAAGAGTTGTTATTATTAAATTATTATTATAGTAGTATTAATTATTATTAGATATTTTAGCTCAAATTCTACTTTACTAAACACATTCAAAGTTGTGTCCCTGACCCCAAAGGATTAACCTTATAAACATGATTTTACAATACAAGTTAAATGGATAAAAAGCACTTTATCATTCCATCTTGTTTGCCAATAGGAAATCATGTTAAAATGCCCTGTCACCATGCATTTGTACATTAAGCTAACTTACTGATTGTTTGAAAGCGTTTTTTTAGATAGATATATCTGCATTTGTTTCCAGTAAATAGACTGAGTGTCACTCATTGAGCACAATTCTGTCTAAATGAACTTTAAAACTGTCAACACTTTTACTGTCACCCTGTTACTGTTTTTATTTAAATTTATATTTAAAAAGCATCGCTAAAGCTCAGTATTTATAATATTTATATTAAGTTCAAATGACACAATGTAATTGTGTGTTAATTAGGCCTATATATATATATTTTTATATGTACTGCGATGATTAAACTGATGATTATGTTTGATTAAACTGAGTTCGGGTCATAGCACTTGCATATTGTTGTCCTACTGTTAGAACGGCTTCTTTTGTTCTCATTTGTATATAAGACACTTTGGATAAAAGCATCTGCTGAATGAATATATATATATATATATATATATATATATATATATATATATATATATATAATTTATTAGCACTCATTGAAACTCAAACCCATTCTTTGCAATAAAATGTATGTTTCCAAATCTTAAAAAATAGCCTTTTCACAATGGACAAGGCAGCAGTTTTGAATGGACTGGCCTTTAAAATGTCATGAGTTCACCTTGTTTAGTGTGCATGATTTGTAATGTTTATACCACTGCTTTGCCAACTTTGGCCTACTACACCAGCAACATCAGTCATATCCAGTGTGTTTTACTATGGCCTTGTGATTTGCAGTGGACTGTACTAAAAATGGACTGGATCCATGGAGGGGTTGTTATTGCTTAAGCTGTACACCGTGTCCTCAGGCCAGGTTGTGTGTTTTAGACACACTGGTGTATAGATTAAACTATGAAACCATACGACATTTCATATGACTTAAGGACACAATTTTTCTGATTCTTCGAATGGATGAAAAAAAATCAGATTTGGTTATTATTAATATTTAAAACATTTCAAAACGCACCTCTGATTTCTATTAAAGAAAGTTTTGTTCTTGTGAACCTAATATCGTGTGGTGTCTTGTCTCTTGAGATAAGTGTCCCATCACACCCCTCTTAGTTTAATATGCAAAGCTAATTTTCAGAGTTTTATTTATTTATATTCCTGTATGTTGCAGATCATCACCGTCAGGCTGTGCAAACTACAACTGGCTTTCATTCGAGATTATTTTGAGGGCTTGTAATTATACACCAGCACTGTTTGACCCCTGCAAGTCACCAAATAAAGCTGGTGGGTTGCAAGTGTGACTTCTAATTTTTTGTAACCTATTAGCTGATCAACAGAACATGCTTGATTAAAACCAGCATTGTGTGTGATAGTTTAAAGCTGATTCTTAACTTTTCTTTCTTCACAGAGTGCCATCTTTCCACTATTCATTGAAAACAGGAAGAGGAAGTAAAGCAAGAGCTCGTTCCTTCTCAAGGTTATCATAGCCTGACATGCCTGTGTTTCCACTGCTGCTATGGAGAACGTAACTGCTAGCGAGGAACCATCCGCTACATTGATGTACCACGTGGAACGACCCGTGTTCAATGAAGCCTATATTGACTCAGAGCTTCTGCACAGGAAAAGAGGACACCAAAGTCCTGTAGACGGAGAATAACTGAGCATCTCCGGTAAGGCTATTTCAATAGATTCTGCTTACATGGTTACTGATGAAAGTCTGTGTTTTGTAAGGTACAGTGGAGTCCAAAAGCCGGAGACCGCATTGAGAAATTATCTGCAGTATTTCTAGGTCCTTAATCATACAAGCAAGTTTGTGATATTGATCATGTGACTCTTTGTACACATAATCAGATGTTCATCCACTGAAGCACAAGATGATCATTTTCGTATCATGCCAGAGGACATTGATCATTACTAACTTGTGGAGTTCATGCTCAAAAGACAGACAAACCAAATACTAAGACATTCTGACACTAAACATTTCACTCACATTGTTATGCTGATTAAATAATTAATAATGAAAAGTGCATTAAATTATAAAAAAGCTAAAATAAAAGCTAAAATATAATTATAATTATACACAGTGATTATACTGTGAATAATCTGGGTGCACTGTGTAGTAATTATACACAGTGCACCCACATATATTATGTAAACACAAACTTTTATTTTGGAATGCGATTAATCATTTGGCAGCCCTATTATAAATATAGATTTTTTTTTTAGAAAAAAATCTAAAAATATAACAACAGTCATAATCTATTCATTATTTGATCATATCCTCCATATAAGATTGTAGTACTACTAGTGTTACACAACAATAGTGACACATTACATTTGGTTAAACCTACTCATCCCAGTCTGAGTTGGATAAATTGATGACATCATTTTCAGTGGAAAAGGACAGACTATAATTAAGTTATTATTCACTGATAATCTTGCTCACGTTTATTCACATATAGTCCATCAAAATGTGTCACATCTGATTTGACACATTTTTTTCTCCCTTATTTTTCAGCTGCTCGTCTGAGAAAGCCAAATCGGTTGCACTTAGTTTTTTTCCCATTTTAACATGGCTGCCATCATATCGACTGAAGGAATACCTGTTTGGGGACATCGTTTCTGGCATCAGCACAGGTGTAATGCAGCTACCTCAAGGTCGGATGTGATTGAAAACCGTTCTATATCAAATATGAACAATTATATACAAATATTGTTGTGTAATTTATTATTATAGTATTAATTTATCTGGTTTACTCTTATGCCATTGAGTTATTGATCATTGGGCAAGTTCATTTGATCATTTGCTTCTCACATTCAACAGGTCTTGCTTATGCGATGTTGGCAGCTGTTCCTCCAGTGTTTGGGTTATATTCATCGTTTTATCCTTGTCCTATTATACACATTCTTTGGGACCTCCAGACATATATCAATAGGTAAGACTCAATGGCATGCATTCCAAGGTTTTAATAACATAGTTGTGACATAGTTGTGAAAAAATAGTCTCAGCCTCAGTTGGACCACCCACAGTCGAATTCGTTGACCGTCATATTGAAAGTGTTTCCTTGGTCTGGAAAGTTGATTTGTTAAATTTACGTGGTGAATTTATGCAACATGAATTCAAAGAGATTGTCATGCGATGTTTATTATTGTAGTATAATTTATTTTAGATAAACCTAACCCATGCAGCACATCAGTACAAACTGCCGTTAGTCTTTTGCTAAGTCATTGTGAAGCATTACTGTCAGACTAAACAAGTGTAGTTCAGTTGGATAAGATTTAAAATCCTTAGTCCGTTTAGTCCAGCATTGGGATAAACACACTCTGATTTCGTTGTCCCAACTTTAATAAGTTATTTCTAAAAGCCTTATTTGTGGTGGCTTTTATGGGTGTGTAGATGCCCTGCAGTTCTTGTTTTTGTCTTGTTTAATGTGGGGATCTTCAAACCCTCAGAAATCCCTGTAGGATATTAGAAACACCACTGAGCGGATAAATGAAAGGTTCAAAAGGTTACCCAAATCAGAGTTGTTGCTTCACTATCTTGCTTTCTCGGCCCCATGGCGTGAATTGAGAGCGAGAGATTGGGCAGCAGTCCAAATGTTTGGCAAGGTCCTGCTGCACAGAGGCATGCTGCCTCCTGTTTAAACAACACTCACACTCTGTCCCTTTACAGTGTATAACAGATCTAGATAGAGAGCCATGACATAGCTCATGTACGTAAATAAACTCATAAATATTTGCTCACATGACCGTGGGGCTCCTGCTCCGTGACGACACTCTCGCCACCTTATATGATGTACCTTAGAGCAATTACACCACCTGTAATTCTCACACACAATGACCAACATGACATCATGACTTTGTGTAAACATACACGCCACTTTCGAGTCAAGTGGCATGTTATATCTACGCATTTTGAGCTATCCGTGTGTATCCGTGAATGTCTACGGCATTAACGTGTCGAGTGATGTCTGTACACGCCATCAAATGTCCGTGCGAAACGAAGCAAAATGTAGATCTACATCTGGGGAGCGATCTTTTTTTTTTCCTAGGATGGTAGGGGATTACTCATAAATGCCATTAACCCCAGTGACGGGTAGGTTTAGGGACAGGGTCTGAGGTAGGTCGTATATTTATATATACAGTAATAACGTTAAGTCAACGGCGTTCATAAACACTCTGAAAAGCGATTATGCGTGTTGATAGCACGCCAAAAATGGAAATACGAATTGCCGTGTCATACACGCGCTACTTCATGAGATCAGGCTGCAATGACTCAATAAGGCTTGAGACACACTTAAAATAGTATGATTGTAATTAAATATAGTCCAATCACACTTTTTAAGCAAAGCATTTAACATAAAAAGAAGTTTGTGAGGTTTGAAATAATCAAACAATCGTTAAAAATGTAGACCGTGTGATTACAAAAACATGTCATCCATACATAAGTTGCCTAAGAACACAGTTTTTCTTCAGGCACTTTTGCAGTAATCAGTCTTATGATTGGCGGGGTGGCTGTAAGGGAGGTTCCGGACTCCATGTTTGCAATCAATGGGACCAACGCAACACAGGTTGTGGATTTTGACGCCCGTGATGCCAGAAGAGTGGAAGTGGTTGTAGCTCTGACAACCCTAGTAGGAATCATTCAGGTAGGCCACTTTCTGATCTTATCCACAGTTTTGAACACTAGTGTAGAATCTATAACTTTGTTATATATTAAGGGTGAAGTGTGTAATTTCTGATATCAAAGAATGAATTATTTAATTATTTCTGTCTTGAAATGCTGAATTCATCTATATTTGTCATTGGATTGCCCCATTAGAACTGTAGTAGATCAAAACTAGTGTGTTCTCAGTAGTAAGTAAATTCCAGCAACACAGTCGTATGTTGCCATTACAAAGCAGAATAATAACAGCATGTTTATGATGTCACCCCCGTATTTTGTAGATAGACCATCTGAAAAACATTCTAGTGCAGTTCTCAGTCACTCCGCTCACATTATCAGCAACAATGGCCAGCTTTA
The DNA here is from genome assembly GCA_030378365.1 of Hybognathus amarus. Classification (NCBI taxonomy): domain Eukaryota; kingdom Metazoa; phylum Chordata; class Actinopteri; order Cypriniformes; family Leuciscidae; genus Hybognathus; species Hybognathus amarus. The sequence continues at coordinate 444,429 of JAQIUQ010000217.1, forward strand.
TAAAGAAATACTGCAATGTTACCATTAACCTTTTAAAACAAATTCATGGTATACATCACAGGCATATCTGCAGGCCTACTCAGTGTTTATAATGGAAAAACATGTGATTCTCCTCAAGTTTCTTATGTAACCCATGGTACTTTCAGATTGATGTTTGGGAACATAACTCTGTTCTGATTTGTAGTTTGTTCTGGGTCTGCTGAGATTCGGCTTCCTGGCTATTTACCTGACTGAACCACTGGTGCGAGGTTTCACTACGGCTGCCGCTGTGCACGTCTCGGTGTCGCAGCTCAAGTACCTGCTGGGAGTGCACACTGCGCGCTTTAATGGGCCTCTCTCTGTAGTGTATGTGAGTAATCTTTCACCCTGAGGAAACTCCAGCGTGTTTGTTTTTGACATGTGACACTGATGGACCTATGAGCATGTTTATTTTGTGAACCGTGAATTAATAAAGATAGTTGTTAACTAAAACTGAAACTTCGTTAATTGGAAGAAAAACTGAAATAAGATGTAATTTTGTTTTTCCCCAGAGCATTGAAGCTGTCTTCAGTAACATTGCCACCACTAATGTCGTCACGCTTATTATTGGACTGGTGTGCATTGTGTTCCTGTATATCATCAAAGATCTCAATGAACGCTTCAAGAAGAAGCTGCCTATCCCCATCCCTGGAGAAATCATAGTGGTAAAACATTTAAAAGCCCTTTCCATGAAACACTGTACCTCTCACATGCATTCACAATCCCTTTGTGTAAATCCATGATGTTGTTCTTTAAAGGTGATCGTGTCCACTGGAATCTCGTACGGGATGCTTATGTCTGAAAACTATGGCGTAGAAGTTGTGGGTAAAATTCCCACTGGGTAAGATCACGCAACCTAAAGTTTCTAAACTGGAACTGTTTACATTTTTACAAATGTTAACATTTTAATATTTCTTAATGTTTTGTTTTAAGGTTGCTGCCACCCAAGATTCCAGACTTCTCAGTCTTTCCTAACCTCCTCGCAGACGCCGTTGCTATATCTGTTGTTGGCTTCTCAATTGCAATATCATTAGCCAAAATCTTTGCTCTCAAGCATGGCTACAGTGTGGATGGAAATCAGGTAGAGAATAACATGAAATGTCAAAGTTCTGCCTTGTACATTTGCCCTAAAAACAATCAAGCACAATGTCACACTTGTGATCTAAATTGCGTTATATAACAATGTCAAACCAAGTGGAATTTACTTTAAAGGAGTAAACGTTAAGCATCTATGTTATTATAAAAAATAGAGGTAACACTTTATTTCGATAGTCCACTTTAGACATTCCACTAACTATAAGTAACTTTTCAACAACATGTCAACTAACTGTCATTAGAGTATTAGTAGACTGTCAGCTTAATATCTGCTAACATTTTATTTTGTTGGTCCCCAACAGACATTCAACTGACTATAAGTAACTTGGCGACTATCGAGTAAACTTATTCTCCTAATCCAAAGCCTAACACCTAACCATAAACCTAACAGTCTACTATAATATACTAATACTCTAATGAGAGTTAGTTGACACGTAGTTAAAAAGTTACGTATAATTAGTAGAATAGTATCGAAATAAAGTGTAACCAAAATGGATACACTGCTACACCGCCTTCTAATTCAGTTGTCCCATACTTCATTGTCCAATTAATTTGATTCAGAGTTTCCTAGAAAGCAGGGACATGGATTTTATTCAGCTGCCCTTTATTTTGGTTTCTATGGCTTTAAACTGCAGCCGAATATCTGAATTGGCTAGACCACACAGTTACTTGGTTACTTTCCATTTAGCAGATCCTTTGTCCTAAATGACTTATAGTGCACTAATTGCAAGGAAGGTTCATATGGGGCAATATAATGCAAAGAGGCTTGCTTAAGATGAACAACAGTAAAAGATGGATTGTGACCTCAGTAACTCACTAGTTCGTCTGTTTAGGACTGAACTTTTGTGTGAAGAGCCAAGATTCTCAACTTGGTGAAGACAATAATTCGAACTTCCTGAAGTTCCCTTTATAGAGAAAATCAGGGCTATGTTTGGATAGCATGCTAACATAATACTTTTACTATATCTGCAGTATATTTATGTGTAACGCTGCTTTTTAAAAGTTGGTCAGTACTTTTTTTATTTTTCAAAAGAACCTTTTGCTGTTTAGACCATAATTATTTGATCTATTCAAAATGGTAAGACTGTGAAATATTATTACAATTTAAAATATCTGTTTTCTATTTTAAAATGCAGTATTCCTGTGATCGCAAAGCCAAATTTTCAGCAGTCATTACTCCAGTCGTCAGTGTCCCATGAGTTTTCATATTTTTATGATCCTGAGGTAAAGTCAGATGATCTAATCCAGTCATTTTGTGTTTAATGTGACTAGGAGCTCATGGCGCTGGGACTTTGTAACTTTATGAGTTCATTCTTCCACACGTTTGTCGTAACCGCCCTCGATGTCTTGCAGCCTTGTACAGGAGAGCACAGGAGGACACACTGAAGTAAGTGAGACATTCTTGTGTAAGATTCCATATCGATAATTGTATGTACTTATTGATTATTGCAAAATGACTTTTCCTGAAATAGAGTGTGCCTCTGATACTGAATTCATCACAGTGGCTATATCACTGCTGTAAAACCTTAAAGATAAGATAATGCAGTCATGCCTCCTAAAAGACTCAATTGAATTATGTTGTTGTGTGTGTCTGCAGATTGCAGGACTGTTGGCCTCCCTACTCGTGCTACTGGTTGTGGTGGCCATTGGATTTGTCTTTCAGCCTTTACCTACAGTACGTGAAGAACGAAATGATATGCTTGCCATGGAGCTCATTTGATTTTGTGCAATCTAAAGAAACCCACCTAAAATGTTTGTCTTGGTGCAAAAGAAGTCAGAGTTGAGATGGTGTTTATCTCTTTTTATCTCTTTAGACTGTGTTGGCTGCTATCATCATGGTCAATCTTTTGGGGATGTTTAAGCAAATGAGAGACATTCCTGTATTATGGAAGAACCAGCAAGATTGAACTGGTGAGCTTCAGAGGCACTTCTCATTTGGTTGTCCATTTCATCTATTAAAATGAACCTTTTCTTTGAATAGGCTCTTTCCACTTAAAATACTTTTTTTTTTTGTGAAATCTAGTTTTGTTGTTATTAATATCTGACATGTTTTCTTCAGGCAATTTGGCTGGTGTCCTTTTTTGCATCTGGTTCTCCTTGGTCTGGATTATGGTCTGGTGGTTTCCATGGGCTTTGCCATACTCACAGTTATTTACAGAACACAGCGGTAAAGCACAATGTCTCACCTGCTCTGATACAAAATAATTCAATATCAAGATGTATAACACAAAACTCAGGGTTTTCATGCTGAAGTTCTTTACAGCTAAAAATAATGCATTCATATTTTTTGTATGTATTGAGTACATTACAATAATTATTAAAATGGTTATTTCATAATTTGTTTACTCATGGATCATTTATTCATTTATTACTTTTCTTTTTAATAGTTTTTTTTTAATCCTGTAATATTGAGTAAATTGAGCTTTTATTTATAGTAAATAATTAGTAACAAATGTATACATATATTAAATGAATGACTATTTATTTTCTGAATTTTGTTTACTTTATTACTTTGTCATTTGAAATGTCTAATTCAGATCTTTTTCTTTTGTTTTAAGCCCTAAGAATGTTCTTCTTGGACAAATCCCAGATACTGGATTGTACTTTGATGTGGATGAGTATGAAGAGGTATGACATATTGCTCTTAAAATACATGAAACATGAGACTGAACCCTTAGCCATCTCATGAGTAACATTAGCTTGCTCCACTTCAAAACTGTTATCAGCTTTTCTTAGTCGACAGTCACCCGAATAGTCTTGATTTAATCCATCATTCTTTTTCACACACAATCTTTGTCGTCTTATCTGCCATTTTTTCTCTTGATCAAGGCTGAGGAATGCTCAGGGATTAAGATTTTTCAGTCCAATACCTCCATCTACTTTGCAAACAGTGACCTCTATGTGAGCGCCCTCAGGCGAAGGCTGAGCCTAAATGCTTGTTATGATTAACTTGTGTTTTACTGTTTGTCATTGAGTAACACAAGCTCCTATGAACAGCAAGTGTTTGGCCTCAACAAAGTTCATAGATATTATAGTTGTGTTATTTCTGTACATTTTTGCTTGCTTTGACTACAGACGGGAATTGACCCGGCACAACTGCTCACTTCCAGGAAATCACAGCTAAAATATGCGAAAAGAGACAACGGGGAGAGTAAGACTGAAAACCATGGCTCTTCACTGAAGAAACATGCAGTTGTCTTATTGGTATGTTGTTTTTTTTCTTTCATCCGTGCCTTTTACGTCAATAAAGTCTTCTTATCCTTTAGATATTTGAACCTCAGCATGGGTTACATATGTTGTGCCAGATTACACACCAGTAAATTTTCCATTGTTAGGATTGTTTTATGCCTAAACAAATGTATGTTTGCAAGACAAATGTATGAAAAGCATGCAATCTCAACTTCACTTATAGCTTAAAGTTATTTCCTTGTAATGTCTGGTGATACAACATATCTGACCTGATGTGTTCTGTGGTGTCCCTACAGGATGTGGAGCTGGGTGTCACTCATGAGGTGGTGAATGGGCCACAAAAACAGATGCATGTTTACAGCAATGGCCAGACGCCCGAGAACCACACAGAGTCTGAATCTGAGGATCGACATCTTTCTGGGAGCGTCTAACTCCCATTCACTCCATCATACTGGACTTTACTCCTGTTAACTTTATTGACTCTGTAGGAGCCAAAACTATTAAATCAGTAAGTTGATAGCTTTTATTCCCAAAGACAACACGTTACCTCGGTAAAGTCAGAACAGTGAGATCTGGCCACATGCCGTGCTGTTACGTGCTGACCAGCTTGCCATATTACATCACTTGATCATTACAATCAACTGAAAACAACTTGCACTGACTAATCTTAAACTATGTCAATGTCATGGATTTGTCTCAAGATGCAAATCTAAACATTTTTTTTTTTCTAAGGCATGTTTATAAAAGCTACTTAAATATCATAATTGAACTGAGGGCAAGTTGTAGTGTAATCTAAGCCCTAATAGTGAAACCAGACATTACTTTTCCATCATTGTTTGTGGTACAGATATGACATGGCTTATTAAGAGAATGTGTGCTGTTACTTTCCCAGGTGATGCAATTTATCATATTCACCCCAGGGATGATAAAATGAGCAAATACCAGAGATCTATTGCGCTAAACAAACTGAACACCTTAGCAGCGGCTCCACAACACCTTAGCAACCACCCACAACATTGCAGAAATCTACTACAGAAATATTCAGTCATTTGTAATTCTAGATTTGTAATAGTTCTTCTTTGTTCTACAGGTGATCAAGGAGTATGCAACAGTTGACGTGAAAGTTGTACTTGCTGGATGTAGCAGTAAGTAATTAATAATTTAAACATATACATATACATACAAGAGTTCATATGCAAAATTTCACATTTTTTTTCTAGAATATTTTTTATTAAGCTTGTATATTTAAGTTCAGTAATTTAACTTAAATGACAATTAATAGGTAATATTCATTGCAATTTAAGTGAAATTACTGAACTTATCATTCTAGAAGAAAATTTCAAATGGCAAAATTTCAACTTCTTAGACTTAGAGGCTTTTGCATCTGAACTCTTCGTTTATGTATCTATATATATATATATATATATATATATATATATATATATATATATATATATATATATAAATATTATACATTTCTATAATATAACTGTTTTTTATTAAACTCTATCAGAGTACATACCCTATGTAGCAAATAGTAATTACATTTACATACATTTTTTAATGTTTATAATATAATTGAAGTTTAACAAATTTATGATTAATGTTGAATGTCGTTATGTAGGTTAAAGTTCATTGTGATATATTTGTTGAATGTGGTAAACATCTCCACCTAGAGTTGGAACAAATTAACGGTCATATGGCCAAACTGAAATGTAGGTTAACATTGATGTAATGAATGATTCTTTCCTAAGATCCTTACAAACCCTTTCATCTGTTTGTGTTGTGCAGGGATCCTTCTCTCTGATCTCAGGACACTACAATTCTTCTGTGAGCCTGTGACCTCTGACCTCATTTTCCCTACTATTCATGACGCAGTTTTGCACTGTAAACACAGGAAGAGCCTCCCCATCGGTCCTGACATCCATTGAACACACAAACCAAACTGACATTTCAACTTTGTTGGAACGAGCACAAGTACTGTTACGTTAATTGGGTCACTTTAGGATGGATGACACGATAACACAAGAAGGCTGGGAAAGCAATGAGCTAGCCAAAATGTTTTAAGTGTAAACCATTTATTTAATGTGAATATACCAGCAAATATTGGGCTTCATATCATTGATGCTCTTGCACTAGCCTTGATCTAGTTGTTACGAATGACTATAATAAAACACTCTGTACCTTGAGTTTCTTTAAGTGCAATTAGGATAGATGGATTCTTGACGCGTTTATTTTTTTGCACTCGTCTTTTGACATTCCAGTGAGCTTATATTTAGGATCGAAATTTTGTTTGAGTTGTACACCATGTGCTTGCTGTTTTTTAATACAAATTATTTTATTTTCACAGGATTTAATTTATTTACCTTCTTTTCCTCATCTGTCTGTAGTATTCAGGAAAAAAAGGCTTAACATGTTACATATTTAAAACCTGATCTCCATTCAATCAAGACATTTTGTCTAAAGATTTATTCGAGGTCGCGCCAGGGTTTTTGGAGCCTACTGCAATTCATTTTTGTGGCTACAAAGAACATTAACATAAAGGGGTCTTAGTTGATGATTATTGAAACGGCTGATTCCATGAAGTCTTTAATTTCAGGTGTTCTTGTCTTTAGAACATTTACATGGAAAGCCCACAGGCTGAGACGTTCTCTGACATGTTTGACGCATACATTGCCCATGAAATGTTAACTCTGAGTACGTTTGGGTTCACAGCAAGTGCACACAATTACTAATATTATTATGTACTGCCACAGATTCTATTTCATTACAGTAATGAAGACCAAAACGTTCAACAATCAGTTGCAACTGCATATAATGTAGTGCATTGTCTTTTTATGCTTTTATGGATTTAAGCTATTTTTGTATAATAAATTCAAATCATGACTCTAATTAAATGTTTTTTTCTTCAAACATGCCCTCCCTTTGTATAATTGCTAATTATTACAGGCATAACTATCCTAAAGAAGTGGAAAAAATTAAACATTTAATATACATAATATAGAAATAAATGACATGTGGTATAGATAGTTTTTATTTTTTTAGTGATAATCACAGAAAGTTGCCAAGACATTAGAATCCTTGAGTTATCAGGCAGAAAACATTAGTGGGTATAAAGCACATAAGAATAAACGTTTAGTTATAAGTCATATAGCGAGGGGTGGCGCTGAACTTGGCGTAGGATTTGATGACCTTGTTCACAGCCTCCAGAAAATCTTTCTCTGTGGCAATTTTTCTACGAGCTCTGATTGCGAACATCCCTGCCTCTGTACACACACTGCGAATCTCAGCACCTGAGGTAACAATGTCATATGTTAACTATAGCTTGCATAACAACATTGCAGAAAGCCCAAGTTTAGGGCTATGCAAATATAGTCAATTTAAATTGTGTGCTAATTGCAATGTTTGTCAGAACTCACCTGTGCTGTTGGGACAGAGACGTGCAAGAAGCTCGAAGCGGATATCTCTTTCCACACTCATAGAACGGGCATGAATCTTGAAGATGTGAGTACGTCCCTAGACACAGAGCATTACATACATTTATATCTATCAGTTCAGAATGATGTTATATGATACCTGTCTATTTTTAGTAAATTGTCACTATTGAAGCTAACACTCACTTCCAAGTCAGGCAGGCTGAACTCGATCTTTCTGTCCAGACGGCCGGGTCTCATCAGAGCAGGATCCAGGGTGTCTGGTCGGTTGGTGGCCATCAGGACTTTAATGTTTCCTCTGGGATTCGAATCCGTCCAGCTGGTTAATCAGCTCCAGCATAGTTCTCTGGACTTCATTATCTCCTCCGGCTCCATCATCAAAACGGGCACCTATAAGAGGACAGAGTAAGCATGGTAGAGCCCTGAGATCATACAAAAGCTCTATTCACTCTCATGTTGTTCCAAACCCGTATGCATTTCTTTCTTCTGCTGAACGCAAAATGCGATTTTGTAGAAAGTTGCTAACCAAAGACAATGGAAGTCAATGGGAACTAAAACTCATTTGGCTACCAAAATATCTTCTGGTATGATTTTAATCTGTGAAATGTAGAAGATATTTTGAAGAATGTTTGTAGCCAGACAATTTCAATTCCCATTGATATTCATTGTATGAACAAAAAAAATTCAATGAGGTCAATAAGAAGTGAAATTGTTTGATGATAGAATTTAATTTTTTGGGGTGAAACTACCTTTTAAAAATAATAAAACTTCTAATATTATAGTCGGGTACTGCGATTATAGAATCACAAAGAAGCTGAAATGTATCCGATCCTGACTGTAGTATCAGATTATAGCAAATAGGAAATTCTTACCTCCAATGGCGTCAATTTCATCAAAGAAGATCAGACAGGCTTTCTTAGTCCTTGCCATCTCAAACAGTTTCACGAACCATCCTGGCACCCTGGGTTAGACACAAAAGCATGGTATTATATAGATCTTACTAGCATCTAATTGCATAAAAAAATATTTTTTTTAATTCACAGCTTTCTTCTGAATAGAAAAGCACTTACCTCGCCAACATACTTCTGAACAAGCTCAGATCCGATGACTCTTATGAAGCAGGCATCAGTGCGCGTTAGCCACAGCTCGGCGCACACAGAGTTTTCCCCGTACCGGGAGGCCCGAACAGCAACACGCCCTTTGGAGGCTCAATACCCAGGTTCACAAAGCGCTCAGGCTGGAATTAAATAATGGAGGTTGATTATTATCTTAAATATCTACAGACATATAATATCATTTTTATACAGGTACATTTGTTGCACTTACGACTCACATGGAGCAGAGGGGTCTCAACAACTTCTCTGAGCTTCTCTACTTGCTCTTTGCAGCCCCCAACATCACTGTAGGTCACATCAGGCTTCTCCTCCACCTGTTTATGTACAGTACATCATTATTCCTACAGTATAGCCTTGATGTACATGATACTAAGCAACCTGAGCTGTTTCGTACCTGCATCATTGTGACAGTAGGATCCGATTTTTGGTGGCAGTGGAATATGGATCTGATACTTGTTCCTGTCAACACTGTGATACACAATACTCCTTTAGATCAGATGCTACTTCTATAACATACAGAAATTACAATAATCCATAATTTTCTGCTTACCCAACCCTCATTCCTTCTTCAATGTCAGTTGGAGCGACCTGATCTGCTCAGGTTCCACCACAAACTTGGCAAACTGTTTCACATTAATGATATACTTCGGATCCTCCGAGTCAGCATTGATTATCTTTGTGCATCTATGAACAAATAAAAAAAAATAACGCAGATTAGTATCTCATCATTCAACAACTTTATTACATAAACTCCCATTCTAATTTTCAGCATCATTACTTCAGTCTTCAGTCACATGATCCTTCAAGAAATTATTGCTGCTTTCCAATAAATCTAAGGTTAACCCTTAATAACCCTACATGTCTCATACCTGGCCACTTGCAGAGGCTGTTCACTCTGTAGAGTCTGTTTGTCTGCAGCCAGATCCCATAGTGCTGGAGGAGCCAGACCTGTATCAGACTCTTTAATACCTGTTAAGACACACATAACACAGCATCAATGCATTTGTTTTACTACGAAATGATCCACAAAACTAGTTCCCCACACCACGATGACAGTGCACTTACCAGTGAGCTCATTTATTTTCTTCAGAAGCTGTTGAATATCATCTTCTACTTGTTTAATCTGTCTGGAATACGTGCTTTGGCCCTGTTTACACACACAGAATATATTAAATGAAGTCTGAATGCCAAATCAGGCATTATTCTGTAGTAGGAATACTTACATAGGTTTTCAAGAGTGCAATATCTCCTTCATCCAAAGCTGAGAAATAAATCAGATCAAGATTAATAAATGAGATATGCATATGACACATGATGATAGATTACTAAATTACCCAAATCAGTCAGGGTAGTCAATTAACGACGTGTTTATTATTCTGTAAGAAGAATGTTCAAGGCAACACAAACAGATTTAACTAGTACCGATACATTTGACAATGCATATTATGAACGTGCCAGCAAATAGCAGGAATAATACAAATGGCAAAATTTTAAAATAGATTTAGATTCGGCTTTTGTTGACAACGTGAAACTGTAGTGCGGCTAGTCAACAAATGCTAACTTGTCTGCTAATTCGTTTAATTTAAAATCCAACCGCAAGGGATCGCAAATAGTACCTCGAATTGGTTTGTCCTCTTTTTCCTCTTCTTTAACTTTGCGTTGTTCGGTTCCTAAATAATCAGGCATGACTGCTTTCTTTCTTTGAAATAAACTCGGTTAGTGACTGTAGAGACGAGATTACACAGCAGGTTTTCAGGCGACGGTCACAGCGCTTTTGTTTTTCCGGTGCATTAGAGAACAGGATACTGAGTTTACATTTCAAAATAAAAGTTAGACCACATCCTGACATTCTTTCATATCGAACCAAAATTTCAAAAAATGTTTATATTCGAACTATACCGACAGTAAGATAGTTTTTTTTAATTACGTATGACTTAATTACTTACGTACTTAATTTTTCATTGGTTTCTTTGACCTGACACATTGTGGGACTCTTGTTTTAAATCATGAACCCGTCTTGTTTGCCTTTAGCCATGTTATTGTTTTTATACCACAAATCTTCCACGGTGGGAGTAATATTTGGTCTTTTTAGTAAGTAAATTATTTGGTTGTCTTTTAAATTAAATACCTTTCAGTGAACACATTGCCTTCTGTTATTGCATTAATCTACTGCTAACGTTAGTTAACTGGCTAGCTTAGCCTCAAACACTGGCTAATTTTTATGGCTCTTTCTTGTCGATGTCAAATAAAATACATGTTTCTTGTAAATAGTATGTAGGTCTTTGTATTTATTAGCGTATTGAGTAAATGTATAGTCAGAAAGACCATGCAATTTGTCTTAAACTTCAATGATGCTTATGCAATTTGTCTTAAAAATTTCAATGAGTGTTAATGATTCACAATTAAATGTTTTAATTACTAATAAGACGAATCTTTCCCTTTTCCAGATCCCAAGAATGCATCTATCACATCAATGCCTTAAGTGATCTGTGTTGTCAGGTAAACAAACATCAAGCACTATGATATATAATAATTTTATATATCTATATATAAAACTGTATCTTAAATGCAATAATAATTCTTCTATTCGGCATATATGACATTGACATAAACCTATGGTGTAATCATTGTATTTGAAATCCAAATAACATGTCTTCTGTTCAGCATGAACGACAGTGAACCTCAGCCCTGTGGGCATGGACCAGCTCAGTGTGCCCGTGAGTGCAAGTCACCTCGGCCTCCCCACATCCCCAACCCACAATCCCATCACTTCTCAAGGTCAGAACTCAAATGCCTTTTAGATGTGTATACATTGGCATGACATTTTTGTTGGTACAGTGTGGAAGTTGGGTGTATGGACAAGTAACACTATTTGGTTTTATTTCAGGCATGCCAGTCGCAATACCCAGCTTGGGTCCATCACTTGGGCCTCTCCCTTCTGCACTGTCTCTGATGTTACCCATGGGTCCTTTAGGGGACAGAGGTGTTATGTGTGGCCTTCCAGAGAAATTATACATTACCCCCTCCTCCAGTAACCCGCACCTGGAGAGCAGCTACTTCAGACACATCCTTCCAGGTAATGTTACAGAAAACCTGTTAAGATACACTTCAAACCAAGGTTTGACAATCTTTCCAGAACTAGGGATCTCTAAATGAATAAATCTGCAATATGAGCTACTATTTTTTTTAACCAACAAACTTACAATACAATAATCCAATAAAAATGTAGACATTTTGTAAATCTAGTAAAAAAAGCTTTAGATAATAATAATCTAATTTGAAAGACATTTTATATATGCATTTTATTTATGCTAATTTGCTCTAAAGTTTTATTTAAAATGTATTGTTGGCAGAGATATGTCTTATAAAATATTTTATTTCTGCAAAAATACATTTAAAAAGAGCAAATTAAGCACATTTAAAATCCATAAAATTCATATCACGGACCCTGTGCAGTACCCTCATGGAACCCAAGGGGCGTTAAAACTATTTAAGATATCTGTGTTAGTACACCAATGAATCAAATGTATGAAATTTGGCCTTTTCTTATCTCTTTAGGTATTCTGTCATATTTGGCAGATCGTCCCCCTCCCCAATACATTCATCCCAGCAGCCTTAACATGGATGGGACTCTCTCCGTATCCAACAACAACCCCTCTGGCTTAGACCCGTACAGCGGCCCTGGTGGCCCTCTAGAACAAGGCCTGGTGACCTTAGACATACGGCAGGTGGGAGGCCAGGCTGATCTCCATCAGGGAGGCTCTCACGAAGTGCAGCTGGATGCCACTGGACTGAACCATGGAGTCACGTGTCAGTAGTCCGATGTCTCCTGATGGAATGGAAGAGGACTTGGCCACCATGGAAGGTGTTGTGGCGGCAGAGACCCAACAGCAGCTGGGTTCCAGACCTCAGCGTCACGAAGGGTTTGACAGGTGTGGATTCTTCAGGAGGTGTTATGCCCCTGCATGGATCAGGGCTGGAGCTGATGGAACAGGAGCACATGGGCGGTCGAGTAGGAACCAGAACTGCAGGAGCGGGCGGTCCAGGGACGCTGGGTGAAGCCTTGCACTCCTCTGGAGAACTGAACTCTGGGGTGGTTAGTGTGGTGCTCACAGGGGCCATGGTGCCACAGACACAACTAGAAACGGTATCTCTACACGGACCTTCAGGTATGGGACTCGAGCCTGTCAACGTGTCACCCATCACTGCAGAAGTGTCTCTTGGGCCGGACAACAGCCTGGTGCTTGTGAACTCTACCTTACAACTAGAAGACTCAACATCTAATAAGGAAAACATGGCCACTGCATTCAACATATGTACGTTTTACAAGTGATTTTGAATTATGGAATGTGTTTCGTTCCAATTTCATGCGTTTTGTTTTTATTTAGGGTGCACTTTATGTGAGCAGTCATATCCTTCGCACTGCCCTGAGCACGGACCAGTCACATTCATCCCAGACACACCCATTCAGAGCAGAGCCCGTCTCTCTCTGCCCCGCCCCCTGTGCCTCCGCATTTCTGTTGCTGATGAACCTATTGGTAAGTGAAGTTTTGCTCAGTCCTTTAACACTGAAACTGTTAATCTGGTTGAGTACATATATTAAGACTTCTGAACTATCTGAAAGAAACTGATGCTTTGTGTACAATTATTAAAATATAATTATTAAATAAATAAATAATCACTAATATCAGCCAATAATCTAGTTGTATAGCATCATATTGCTGGTAAAACTTAGTTAAAATACAACTTAGTAAAAATACATACCTGTCAACATTCCAGTTTTCCCTGGGAGTCTCTTTTGGGAAGTGAAGTCCATTTGCTTTTGGAAAACTTAAGATTTTGTTTGGATTGCTAAAGGCATTTTTTGTTTTCTGCAGGGGTGTTTGCTAGAGAGACTATACCCTCCAGGACCTGCTTTGGGCCGATGGTTGGACAGCACTGTAGCAGTGTAGAACTCACAGACTGGTCCGACAAGGACACCCCTCAAATATGGAAGGTCCTTGTCACATTTCTTAATATATGTGAATTAAAATGACGAAACATTTTTACTTCTTTAATCTTTACTTAGAAGTTTGGGATTAGTATGTTTTTTACATTTTTTTAAAAGGCCTTAATACTTTTATTTAGCAAGGATGCATTAAATTGATCAAAAGTGACACTAAAGTGGAAAGACATTTATTATTGATCAAAGAATCCTTAATGTTCCACAAAAATATTTAAGCAGCACAACTGTTTTCAAAATGTATAATAGTGTAGAAATGTCTTGAACACCAAATCAGCATATTAGAATGATTCATGGAAATTATTCAAATTTTTTACAATTTTTTTTTTTTTACTGTAATTTGGTATAAAATTGCAGCCTTGGTGGGCATTAGAGACTTTTGCATGGTAGCTAAACAGCCTCATCTACATATTTTATTCACTATCACACTGACATATCATGTGGTAATCCCAAGAATGGCTTTAACAGTGTTTTTAATCTAACGTAGATGTTCCATAACAATATCCAAGAGTTCTGTATTGTGACGACAGATGAGCATGAATGCAACTGGATGATGTTTGTACGGAAAGCAAGGTAACCACCTCACTTTTATCCTTAAAAAAACCTTTCCACATGTCACTTAAATCAGGAAGCTCTATATTAAAAATCATGCATGGTATGAAAACAATCAGGTGGTTGCGAACTAAAATCGACTCTATTTGCAGGACGACAGAGGAACAGAATCTCGTGGCATATATTGACAACGGGAAGCTTTATTTCTGCACGTCCAGAGAGATTCTGCCAGATCAGGAGCTGCTGTTTTATTTTAGCAGGGACTACAGCAGACAACTAGGTGGGACATCCTCCAGCATGTCCTAACTGTACCGTATATGATCTTTTCAATGTTGCTATGCCTGTATCTTTTCAGGTGTACCCAGAGTGCCAGAGGGCCAGATATGTCACTGTGGAAAAGAATGTGCCTCTTTCGCAGAGTTTAAATCACACCTCAGCAGCCATGCCCAGAGCCATAGCCCCACCCAGGACCATCACACTACACACAGCCAATCCCAGTCGCAGGAGAAGGTGATCAATGAGCCGTCCCGGGCCGCTTCCTCCCCACAATGGCAGTGCCACTCAGACTTGAATGAACATTCCAGCAGCAACGGGCACGGCCGCGAGAGGAAGTTTAAATGTAGCATGTGCACCCGAGCTTTCACTACGTCCACTAAGCTAAATGTGCATTTCATGGGTCACATGGGCATGAGACCACACAAATGCAGCTACTGCAGCAAAGCCTTCAGTGATCCCAGCAATCTCAGAAAACACCTGAGAATCCACACAGGTACTTGTGCACGTCTAGATTGCATTTTAAAATGGTTGTAATTTGTTTTTAATTCAATGTGAAATTAAAATGGATCTTACTTTTAAAGTTTTTTTTTTTTATAATTCAATCCAAAGGGGAAAATAGGTCTCCATCCAACTGTAATAACAATTTTTATAAATATAATAATTATGTAATAATAATTTTTGAATGCCAGTTCATTATGTTTTTTTAATTTACTTTTGAACTTAACTTCATTTACATATTTTTATATATATATATATATAATTATTATTTTTATTTTTTTGCTGCAGGTCAGAAGAACTTCAGGTGTACAGTATGTGGGAAGTCTTTTACTCAGAAAGCGCATGTGGAATCTCATATGGTTATACACACTGGTGCCAAAAACATTAAATGTGACCATTGTGACAAGATGTTTGTGTCGGAAACAAGATCTCAAACAGCACATGTATTCACATTCACTGTAAGGCTGTATTTCATATTTTATTTTAAATGTATATCATAAATATAATTCTAAATAATTATTATATTATATAAATAACATATAATAATAGAAAATATAATTAATATGATATATTACTGGTAACTATTACCAATAATAAGTCCTGCTAGTAATAAACTTTCACATGTGACAGTACGGATATGAAATATGTTGAAGAATGCTGTTTCATGTTGACTTTAATAATCTCCATTATTGTAATATTCTAATTGCAACCTTGCTTTTTTCTTTGCTTATCTTTTCTCTATTTCAGAGACCGCCAGATAACCTGTCCAAAGTGTGACAAACAGTTCTTGAAGATCAACCATCTCAAAAAACACTTAAACTCTCACGATGGGAAACGGGACTTCATCTGTGAAAAGTGCAACAAGGGCTTTCTCACTAAATACCACCTCACACGCCACCTCAAAATCTGCAAGGGTCCTAAGATCGGTCGAGGCGCAGCGCAGGGTGAGGATGGGGAGGAGGAGGAAGATGATGAGGAGGAGGAGGAGGAGGAGGAGGAAGACAGGGAAGTTGAAGGACAGATCAATCCAGCCAATGAGGAGGAGTGTGGAATAGGAATGGGAGGATATACTTCTGAAAAAACAATGTAACTTTACTCAATGTAACCAAGCCTTGTTTAGCCTATTTGTCTTTTTTCGTGTATTCTTGTTCTGCCCAGCAGCATTTTATTCCTCTTGCCAAAATGATCCCAATGTCACCTGGCCAATAGAAATGCAATTAGATTAAAATGATGTGTTACTTGTTTTTAAGTCAACTGTCACAGTTAAATTGACAAATCTCTTGTCTAAAAATTAACAAAAAATTTCCTTTTTTAATTTTTTTGTTGTTTTTTTCCATGAAATATTAGTTTACAGTGCGCAATTGTTTGTTTTGTTTTGTTTTGTTCAACGTGTATGTTCAGTTAACTTGCTCACAGCAGCCATGCCTTTTCTATATTCTGTATTTATATTGTAAATAATTACATTTTCCATGCAAACATTGCCATTAATGAAAGTAATATGCATTATAAATGATTGTTTTTAAATAAATTACTAGTCTATAATGCAAATGAAACGCAGGGTTTTATCATAGGGTTTTATTGGTAAATGTTCAGTGACGTAAGCCTACGTCGCTCCTCAACACGATATCACGTTAAGACCTGAGCAATCGAAAATAACAGAAAGACCATAGCAATCGATCCAAAACTGCACCCGTGTGAACCCTTTCACGCATATTCTCTGTTGAAACAGCTCGTGGTCAATCTATCTTTCACCATGGCAACGTCCGTGAAGCTGAATACCGGGGTAGATATGCCCATCGTCGGGCTGGGCACCTGGAAGGTACGGTGCGGTTCATTTTATAAATGATCGTGTTAACTTACATTAAGTAGGTATGTTGACATAGCAATCACGCGCGGCGGACATTCTGCCTCAATAAATTGTTCCAAGCTGTGCGGTACTGTTTATATGTGTGTCATGCAATATCCACTCCTCGCCGCCTGGAGGGAGAATGTTTTTCCTGAATACGATAGTAACTATGACGAGTACAACCCCGGGAAGCATCAGACATTTCGAGCTTTCAGCCCTGAGGTGTTTTCAGATCACCGCAACTCACGGAACATTTGAGTGGCTTTCAACCGGTCGGTGGGTTCATCTAAGCTTTTGGACACTAATGAAAGGTAGGTGGACATGAATATATACCTTTTATCTCGGTACTGACGAAGTTTCATCGAAATCCATGGTGGAGAATGTATTTAACTAAATCGCGGAAATATTGTTGGTCACATTTGTGTAGCAATGTGGATACCCCTGTTTGGGAATCACTTCTCTAGCTGAATACATCAAATCTTTACATAACTGTGTACATAATTTAAATGTGGCATTTCATTGAATCTATGAATGTGTTCAAAATGTTATGCTTGTGTGTTGTCTGTATTAATTTCGTTTACTAGTTTATCCAAAGTATCTTGCAAAACAAGCCATGTTGATTAGTCCATTTATGTCAAATTTCCCTGAATCTTGTAAATTATGTAGACTAATATTTGATGTTATGTCTTTACAGCTAATTATGAAAAGAAGAAAGGGGCCCAACACACAGCCAGGCCTAGCCTGAGTGATGAGTGGGGAGGGGTATGAATTTGATGCCCATGACACTGATGTGTCCATCTATGCAATGGCAGCAGATCTCATCTTGGATGACTTGGTTGTACAATAGCCTGTCAAAGTTACCAACTCAGTCAGCACCATCACACAGATATCCTGTATTTTGTACCGATCATTCATTGTTCGAATAAAAAAGAATATGAATGTATATTTGCATTTTAAGCATGTATAAATATGAATTCACAATTAATAGTAATAGTAATAAAAAGTTGTCTTCGCTTGTATTTTGAAAATAAACGTGAATATGAATGAACGCTTAATAATTATTATTGTTTTTCGTGAAATACCATGGGTCTGATGCCCATTCAAGTAAATGTTCATGGTTTCATTTAAAAGAATTAAGTAAAATCTACCTTCTGTTCAAATTTCATGCAAATATCTGATAAATTGAGGAAGTTACAGCAAAAACATGTGAATAATAGGAATTTTCGATCACATGCCTTCTATTGTAACTAATGTATATTATTTTAATATTATCCAAGATGTTTTAAATATCATTACTTTCTCAATCCTCAACCAATTTTCACAATCCAGGTATCATTTTAACAGGAATTTTCAGCGCTGTGCAGTCATGCGATTAATTTTGAGCTTAGATGTGTTTGAAAATTTTGTCATCATACCTACATTAAGTTACATAAGTGCCTTAATTTAGCTGGCACGTTGCATGTGGAATTCATGCCCAAATTTTTTTAAAATGCATGTAAAAGTAATAGAATTGACATGAGGCTGCAAAAGTTCGAAATTAATAGTCAAACGTTGCGCAATTTAGAGGAAAGAAGTTGACAATCGTTTTACGATTTTAAATTAGGGGCAATATAATTCACTATATTGAGCAAGTTCGAAATATGAATGTTTTTAGAGAAAGCAGTTTGATCATAGTGACTCAGCAAGTCCTGTGTGTGTCTATTGTGTGGTAAGTTAACGTTAGATAAGAGATTTTGTGAGGAGATTTATATTAAAGTGACTAAATATATCTGATGTAGAATCATGTTGGAACCCACTATAATACACAATCACAGGTTTAACGTTAGTCTTTGTGCACTGCTTTTTCTTTTATTTTTAATTCTCTCCCTCTTCTCGTAATTTCCTTTTCTCTTCTTCCTATGATTTTCTGTACGTTTTTCTGCCCATTACTTACCCTTATTTTCCATTCACTATTCTCTTCCCATTTTTCCTTTCCTCACCCATTTGATTTTTTTCTCTTCCTTTCCTTTCTTTTTTGGTGTTTAAATTTGGTATCTTAACTCTCTTGTATGTATTCCCTCCAGTCTCCCCCAGGTAAAGTAGCAGAGGCTGTGAAGGCAGCCATCGCTGCAGGTTACAGACACATTGATGGAGCCGCAGTGTACAATAATGAAACTGAGGTCGGAGAGGGAATTCAGGCCATGATAAAAGATGGTGTGGTAAAAAGAGAAGAACTGTTTGTGGTCAGCAAGGTATGTCAAGCTGCAGCATTTACCTCAAGAATGTGAAGGTTAGTGCTATGATACACTGCATGTTATTTTGATTCACAGCTTTGGTGCACCTTTCAACGAGAAGGCCTTAGTGAAGGGAGCTTGCCAGAAGACTTTAAGTGACCTAAAATCTGGACTACCTGGATCTTTACCTGGTTCACTGGCCAATGGGCTTTAAGGTGATTTATTAGACTTTTTTGAGGGAGTCAGAATGAAACTCCTTCTCTAAAGTCCTCTCCACAATGAAAGCTAAGATCTCACTGTAACACCATTCAGAAATGCATTGTCACCATTACTTTTCAGTCTGGGCCAGATCAGTTTCCATTGGACAGTGAAGGGTTAACCATCAGCGATGACACCAATTTCTTGGACACCTGGGAAGGTAAGAATCCTTTTTTTAGATCTTAAAAAAGGAAGTTACCTTTCACATTTATTTTATCTGTTTTACATATACTGCATCATTATAATAATAACTGCTGTTACATTGTAATGCCAGTGTATATCGGCTAATACGTTTTAGCTCTGTTTAATGAATTATAGTTATGGCATGCATGATATTTGTGCTGTAGGCCATGGAGGAGTTAGTGGGATGCTGGGTTGGTCAAGGCCATTGGCATCTCCAACTTTAATCGAGAACAGATTCGAAGCCATCCTGAATAAACCAGGACTCAAGTACAAGCCTGCCAACAATCAGGTTGGTACCAGTACTCTTTAAAGGGCATCAGTGTGGTCTAATTCAACAATTCCAGATGGACCAAAAAGGTCAACATTGATCCAGAGATCAGCCTTTCGCCCCCAGCAGCGTTGTAATGTAATTACTCCTTTAATTTCCTGCTACTTGTCCAGAACAGGCACGGTTATTTGTCTGGATATAGTCTTAAAATATCATTAGGACACTGCTTGCTTAATGCTTTGTAGCAAGAAGTAACTTTTTGTATCAACAATAATATGATATTTGAACTTTTAATATGTATTTTACTCATTTAAATGTTAGCACATAGTTAAGACACCTCATCTAGTGGGACCAAAAATCTATACTGATCCCAAAGTTTTCAATGGTAATGTGTGTGGTGTTTATTTAATAAAGCTACAAGTTTTAAACTGGTATTCTTTATGATATATTCCCTCTTCAGATTGAGTGTCATCCATATCTGACTCAGGAGAAGCTGATTAGCTTCTGTCAGTCCAAAGGCATCACAGTCACTGCTTACAGTCTCTCTAGGTTCTCCAGACAGACCATGGTAGGGCAGACGTTCCCACATGTTGATGCTTTGCTGCATGTGACATTTATTTGCTTCAAAGGTTGAAGTTGCAAATTTTGTCTCTAAACTTAGGGCTAAACCTGAAGATCCCTCACTGCTTGATGACCCAAACATTAAGGCCATTGCAGAGAAGCACAAAAAGACAACCGCCCAAGTAAGGAGACTGTCATCTTACTTATGTCATAGCTTATTGATTCAGTATAATCATGTCAATTTGACATCAATGTACAGGTCCTCTATCCGCTTCCATATTCAGAGGAAAGTCATCGTCATCCCTAAGTCTATCACACCTCAGCGTATTCAAGAGAACTTTCAAGTAAGTTCATCATCAGAGGTCATCAAGGTCATGGAATCACAGTGCTCCTTGTATTTTAATATTTTTGTCTATATTCACAGGTTTTTGATTTTGAAATGAGCGAGGATGATATGAAGACCATTATGGGCTTCAGCAAGAAACTTCAGGGCTTGTCCAATGCATTGGTGAGTATGTTTCACAGGGTTCCCAAGGTCATGGTCAACCAGGAAAATGTGCTATTGAAGTCACAGAAATGCAGTCAATATAATTGATTCTATTTATGGTCAGTTCTAAATGTGTAATAAACTAGAAATTGTTGTTGGAGTAAAAATCAGTATCCAGAGTATTTTACAACTCTATATGAAAGGGAGGAAATCTTACTTTTAATACTTTCTAATTTATATAATAACATTTTATTTTAATCGATAATGATCATTTATTTATCATTAAACTTAATGTGATTCTCTCTACATCTGTCAACGCAGGGGTGTGAAGCACAAAGACTACCCATTTAACACTGAGTATTAAAAGAAGACCTCTCAAAATTTGTGCTGTTCGAGACGACAATAAGTTCCTCTGTTCCAGAGAAATGCTGCTTTGCTCATTCGATCAGTGTGAAATGCTCTTCATTTTGCATAGCATTACGAAACTTGTTATTGAGAAATTCCCTTACAGGTCATCCTTGATTTGATTTACAATGCTTCTTAGTATAGACATGGAGGTTAAATTTGTCTAGATACATTGAGAATTTTAAGCTGTTAGTACTTTAGTGTACACATAAAAATGTCAAAAGTTTAAGTGACCCAATCAATCATAATTAAATCTTTCGAAAAACACATGCACTTTTTTTTATTCTGAAAAATGTCACACATTTTGCACAATTGGGCAGATAACAAGAGAAATGTATTGGTCCTGAGGATATGTATTTTTTTTATATGCACACTCCTCTGTTTTCAAACTGACAACAAAGCACTTACAGTTTGTAAAAGCAGCTTTGTTTACAATATTGTATGCTTTGCAACCCCAAATAAGCACTGCGTCAAACAGCTCTCCGGCTTATGTTTTTAAATGTCTTTAATAGCTTGGCTTGACCTTTACATTTAACCACACTTAGTTAAATAAATGCTGATAATGTGGGTTGGCTCATAACATCATTCATATACTTAATTTATCCCCAATGGAAAATGCAGGAGTCATATTTAAAGTCAGTTAATATGCAGACACCAAACAGCATTTACTAAAGCTTTAGTAATTCTGCATTCAGTGGATAATCCTTGTGCTTGGAAGCCCTGCAATAAAATGGTAAAGGAGGATTTTAGTTAGCTTTAATTAATACTACACACACGGATACAAAGTCCACAGCAAATGTTCATAATGATGACTCACCATTCCAGCATAAAAGCCCTCCAGTTTCTGTTAAAGCTCAGTATGGTGTTCATATCCTCTTTACTCAGCTCAAAATCAAAGACCTGCAGGGATAAAATTACGTAAATCTAGATTATACTTAACCATCATAACTGATCAGGTTATTCTTGTTTTTAGTGCTGGTGCAACATGTAGGACACATGCAAAGTTATCGTAGCTTTTGTCCAACTCCATTGACTTGACTTGGACAAAAATAACGATAAAACCTGTTGGAAAGCATCTTTTGCAGCGATTTTTGTGTGAGCATATCAGTAAACATAAACACTCCAGATCACTCGGTGAGTTTCACGTCTTTGTAAACTAAAGTTTATTGTGTTTTATGAAGGATTGTTCTAGTGCACCTATGCAACCAAAATTCTCAGGACACCAGGATATGTCCAAATCTTAATCTGAAATCTTTCTTTTAATCAGAAACGATCTTAAAACAGGGCTTTAAGTGTAAACTACTGTACTTTAATTAAAATGAGAGTACCTTGAAATTCTCTTTGATTCTGTGAGGGTTTACAGATTTGGGAATGACCACAACATTTCCTCTGCATGTGGAACCGGATTAGGACCTAGAAAAAAAGTTCCCTGTTTAGTCTTATGATGGAGGAATGCATTTAGTAAAAGTGTGTAATGCAAATGTTTTAAGGGTTGTCTTACATTCAGATGACAAGTTGTACTTGAAGATGTACTTCTAGGTTGATTTCTGCATAACATGAACTAACAAGAATGAAACATGCGAGCTTACACCTACCTGTGCTGTGGTTTTACCATGCTTATCTGCAATGGCCTTGATCTTTGGGTCCTCCAGTAGTGATGGTTCATCTGCCTTTGCCCTAAAGAAAGTCAAATCTCTTATAATGTATAGGCCAATACCATATTTTATATAGATACATTTATAGTGTAGAAGTTAAAAGTTAAAAGCAATGCGCTATAATATTGCCTAACTCTAAAAAGAAACTAACTCTAATGGAAAATTACAGAAAGCTATACAAAACATCTCTTAACATTAAGGGTTATGTTACCTACTGTACAACTCTTTGATTTGAATGTTGAAAGTAATGTTTTTTGTTACTTTTGTGGTTTTTGTCTGTTCCTGTGCATGCATGTCTAAGTGACTAGTAATGCAGAAGAGAGAAAGTTACAAAAAGTACTTACCATGGTCTGGTTGGAGAACCTAGAGGACTGTAAGCAGTGACTGTGATGCCTTTGGACTGACAGTAGTTAATCAGCTTCTCCTGAGTCAGATATGGATGGCACTCGATCTGGAGGTGAAAGTAATTTTTGAAAATATTTTCCACTTGAAAAACAAAGTCTTGATCTGTTTTAAATTCTTCAGGATGCATTGTAACCAAAGCAATACCTGGTTGTTGGCAGGCTTGTACTTGAGCCCTGGTTTATTCAGGATTTTTTCAATCTGATCCCGGTTGAAGTTGGAGACACCGATGGCCTTGACCAACCCAGCATCCACTAACTCCTCCATTGCCTTTGTGAGAACAATTTAACACTCAAGTAACCAGAAACTTTTCTTTGATCAACTAAATGAGAGCCTGAGTTACAAACTGAGTTTTTATTCTACTCCTTATTACCTCCCATGTTTCCAGAAAGTTGCTGTTGTCTGGAATTACTTTGCCATCCTTATCACATGGGAAAAGATCCTTTCCAGGCTGCCAAATTGAATACACAGATCAGCATGAATACAAATAAAAGTAGCATAATATAAACTATAAGTTATTGTTAAGTACTACCTTAATGCCCATGGGAAAGTGCATTAGGTAGAGATCAGACGTAGTCCAGTTTGAGGTCACTTAAGGTCTTTTCACAGGCTCCTCTTACCAAGTGTTTCTCATGGTAGGTGCACCACAGCTTCAAAAGACACAGGATTTAGTTTATTGCCAGTGTCTTTTTCACATGATGTATTTGTTAAACTTTTTGCTACAAGCTTTACTGTTCAGTCATGTTCTAACCATGACTTGCATTTCAGTAATTATTAATTCAGTGCGTGACGTAACAGTGCATAACACAATACATGTTATATAAATGCCCAACTGTGAATGATCTTTGACATGATTCATGCTGTGTGAAATTACAAGGCACATGACTGGCGTTATGAGACCATGTTTCCTGTCATGTGCCTCTGAGAAAAATCTTTACATTAAAATGTGTTACTACCTTGCTAACAATGAAGAGGTCCTCTCTCTTTACCACTCCTTGGTTAATCATGGCATGTACACCTTCTCCAACTTCATTCTCATTTTCATAGACAAGAGGCCCCATCAATGTGATGGTAGCCGGCCAGAATGGCTGCCTTCACAGCCTCTGTAACCTCACCTGGAGCAGACTGGAGCAGGTTTCAGAATTTAATGTTAATTCAAAAAAGAAAAAAAAAAAATCAACTCAGCATTCAAAGAAAAGCATTATAAATAAAATGATAAACCTCTAGTGTTTAATTGGCAAACAACAGTAAAAGCAACAGGCAGAAAAACTAATATTTACCATAATTAATATCATACAGAATCAAATTGTACAGTACAGAAAAAAGGGGAAAAAATGCAAATATTCACCCTCCATGTTCCCAGTCCAACAATGGGCATTTTAGCTCCATTATTGAGAGTTACAAATGTCATGGTGACTTTTACTATAGAGCACGTATCAGATATCAAATAAAGCACTTGTTAGTCTGCACACTGTCACAGCTTTCTCACTCAGTCTGCAGCCTGCCCTGTTCTTTTGAAACGTGCTTTTTACATGATGGGCTTGTACGTGAATTTGATTGGTCAGGTCTGGAAACGCCACTTTTAGAGGGCGGTGCAGTTCCTCAATCCCAACATCATTCCATTTCCAACATAGAGCACACTTTCTTGTAGGTCAGGGAGATTTTTAAAGGAAATTAAAAGTAAATAAAAAATTAAAGAAAAAAATCAAAACAGTTTTGAGATTGTAATTGATTTTTAAAACAGGTGAATGGCATATCATAATGATTGTTATTCTGTACAGTATAACACATTATTTATTCATTTATTTATTTATACAGTTTTGAAATTGTTTATGATTTTTCAAAACATGAATAACATGATATATAACTGTGATTATTTTGTATAGTATTACACTATTTATTTATTTTCTATTTTATCTTATTTATTTTGACCAGTGGTTCTCAACTCCAGTCCTCGGACCCGGACTGCTCTGCACATTTTGTATGTCTCTCTTATCTGACACACTCAGTTCAGTTCATAGAGTCTATCTTAACGAGCTGAGGATCTGAATTAGGTGTGTTAAATAAGGGAGACATACACAATGTGCAGAGCAGTGGGTCCTGAGGACTGGAGTTGAGACCACTGATTTAGAGCCATTTTGAGATTGTAATTTTGTTCCATTTTCATTTTTAAGCTTTAAATTTGGAACTGTATTTTCGATTGTTACCAAAGCTGTTTTCTCAGTGTCAAGCCTGAAATCCAAAAACAGTGACTAATGTAATTATGCGTGGTAAATCAACTAATCCTTTACATCAAAGTGGACTATATAACATGCAACTCGTGAGATCTGCGGTGCATTTCTTTTCTTCAATGATGGTTGAAGTTAAATTACTACATCATGAATACTGGATTCCCCAATAATAAGAGCACTTGGGTGAGAGTTCATAACAGATATTCTGCAAATGTTAAAAAGGTTTAGGTGGTGAGTGTAACGGACGTAGGACTGTAAGAGCAGTTCATGTAAACCTCACTCCCCTGATCTTAAGAAGTGATCTAGCAACTGATGCTAGAGGCTACATTCTTTAGCGTCCTTGTTAGCACGCCCAGTCTCGAATCCCACTCGGTGCGGGTCGTGTAGGAAGTGTACCGAATGTCAGTTCACCTTTATGTGCTTAAACTCTGTACCATGGGCTTTGATGGAACACCAGAGGAGTCATTTCAAAGAGAAACCATGAATGGCTTTGTGCACACTGTGGAAAAAATGTAATATGGAAAACTGAATGTGAACTTAACTTGGTTCACATTCAACCAGACTTTCAAAAACTGAAAAAAAAAAAAAAGTTGAAGGCCGACCTGACCCTCCATAAACTCTCACACACTTAGAAAGAAAAGACCATTCCTGCAGAAAGGCCTTTGTCTCTGTCGGAGCTACAAGACTGGACACAAACCTTTCCAGTGCCCAGACTGTGAAAAGAGTTTAACACAGTCCTGCGACCTGTAGGTCCCCATGAGGCATCACACACACAGGCATATGGCCCTGTTTGTGTTTTCAGTGTAAAATGACTGTCTTTAGTTCTTACCACCTCAAGAGGCACCTGCAGATTCACTCAGAACAAAAAGCCCTGGAGAGCGGGAAAAAAATTCTACAGTCATATCATCTGAAAGTGGACTTTCAGACTAAAAAAGATAGGGAGGGGAGGGCATATAAAATATTGGCCTTCAGGTTATGTGACTAGACATTTTTTTTCATGTAGGCTATGTGCTCATACAAACAGGAACTTAGTAATAATGTGGTTCATGTTATCAGTGGTTAAAGTGCAAGTGTATAGATCTTAGTCACAACAGACACCTAGTTAAAAGTTCTTAAGATAACATTGCAGCACACATCACAGAGACATCTATTTGATGTGTGTGTTTACATCTGGAAGACGTATTTTTTAGAGTGTTTGCTCATCTGCAATACGTCATATTTCTGTCAGATGTCAAATAGACGTTTAGAAGATGTTTTTAAGATGTAATGAATTCAAATGTAGGCTATGTTAAACATCTTAAAGATGTCTAACAGATGCTTTCCGGATGAAGTGATCTTTAACAGACATCTTGCAGACGTACGTGTGCTATCTGGGTAACTTATATCTACAGGAGCAGGTTACCGACCACTTTAGGCTACTGGAGCGGTTACTGTCATTAGTCAATTATCACTTTTGTTAGATACAAGTTTACCATAAACATTTTTTTTAAAAAAAGTTCAGATAGCTGGCGTTTGGATAATTGTTTGACGGACCTCAAAAGTACGCCAGCTGCTTTTTTATAAGTATTAAAAGGCCCGTTCACACTAAGCACGATAACTATAAAGATAACGATAAAGATAACTATATATCCGTCCACACCAACGACCGATAACGTTCTTTTTATTCTAAGCACGCACGCGCGCGCGCTGCGGTTTCAGAGTAGCGCGCGTGCGCGCGCGCAAATGACCTGTTGTTGCTGCTTTACGTTACAAACAAATATCAAAAGGAAAAACACGCGCTTTTTGTTTTGGGTACACAATCGATATCCTTAAAAGACGAGAGCTGTTGGGAGCGCATCTAAACAGTGAATCCATGTCTAGTGTAATATCTGGATATAGCTGACGAATTCGATGATGGGATAAAAATATCACCTAGTACTTCAGCAATGTTGTCAACTAGCGCTGGATAGCCTAACTGTTACCTGAGGTAATTTTGTAAACACTAACTTATGCTAAACTGCATAATCTCATTGTGAATACTTCCTCACCGTTTATTCCCAGGATGCTCTCCATATATTATCCATCTTTTTAACGTATCATTGAAAAGTGGGTTTGACTTGTCAAACAGTGTTTATTTTTTATTTTTTATTTTTATTTTTTATTTTTGTACCTCGACGATTAACCTCTCTGCAATGTCATCTGTCATTTTAAATGCACGATTCTGATTGGTTGTCAGTGTTTTATCGTTGGACAGCTGGAACAAAATCGTTCTGAAAGTGATTCCAACGATATCGTTCCTCATATCTTTATCGTTATAGCTATGGTGTGAACTCTGTTATTCTTTAATATGGAGAACGATTTTTAGAATTATATCTTTATAGTTATCTTTATAGTTATCATGCTTGGTGTGAACGGGCCTTTAATCGGGATTAATATGTTCTTTGCACTACTTTCACCGTCCGACAGGTGGCAGCAGCACAGCGCCAGTAGAATGAGGTCCACGGCACGTGCTCGTGCTCACTGTTGCTTCATCTGTCTCCACAGTGTTTGTCAGCAGTGCAAGCCGCTCTCAATAACAAAAACAAACAGAAGGGAACTGGTATGTAAATATTATTATTTTAATACCATATTTCAGGCTATGGACATAGGCCTGGTTATTAATTAATATTACCAGCAGATGATTTTGAAGCTAAAAATCATAGGCTACTAAAACCGATCCGAAAATATTTCTGTTTGGGGTCACTCTGACCCCAGCAAAAAAGGAAAGCTGAAAAGTTATAGATTAGTTGCATTTAGCATTGTTGTTCCCTGCTGTTCATGACCCTGAAAGCTGGTTCCCTCCAGGTTTTAAAAGCATTTCAGTACCCGTGTAAGCTGTGATTTAGAAATCCCAGCATGAGAAAATGCAGTAGGCCTACATGTATTGAAGCTATACTTATGGTCTCAAAGGCCCCACTCAGAAGTAATATAGCAGTTTCCATGAATTGTTGAGTTGTCATGTTCGAACTTTATGTACAAAAAATAAAATAAAATTAATAGTATATATATAGGGATAGGGATTATAGTGCATGGGTTTCTTTTGTCACACTTAAATGGTGCTTTTGCATCCTTTTTAAAGTTTAAAAGTGTACCCCTCCCATTTTTTTGTATCTACAGCGATGCAAGCTGTCATTAATCATAGATTCCCGAAAAGCAAGAATCCTGCCTCTCTTTATTATTTTTTTCCCTCACAGGGAAATATTAAATCAATATAGCTATATTAGAACACAAAGCAGCAAAGGGCAGACACTTGTGGGTGGTTGTTTGGAGTCCTTTGGTCCATTCACTCTGTAAGTGATTCCAGCTGGGATGGGAGAGACCGGCGCCTGCCCAGCTGTGCACTGACCTTCTACTTACAGCAGGACTCATTTTGCAAGAGGAAATCTTACATTAACTCTGCATTTGCAGGCTATATGTTAGGGGCTTTTTTCTTTTTAATCTCAAACTAACCGATACATTTGCACATGAGGATTTTATAAAAACTAAATCATTTGGCCTTCCAAAATTCAATCATTTAGCCTCTAAAATCATAGTAATCAACGATATAAATGTAATTACTGTATTTGATCCAGCTGGATATTAACCACTCAATACATGCGATTCAATTCAAGTTAGGCTTTAGGATCCCTTCTGTTGTATGACTAGTCGCAGTGCAGAATATCTTTCGGCCTGCAGTTCTCTGTAACACCATAATCAGTTTTTAAAAACACAGGTGAATGAAAAGGGGCTCCTCAGTTTTAAAGAACTAAAAGAGCTATTTAAACATTTGTCCAGTTTAATTTGAACTTGTCTGTATCTTCGGTTTTCTGTCTTCCCTTCATTAGCTTTACAAAACTGGAAAACACAGGGGCACCGTTTTCTCTCCATCCATTTGTGTTATCTAATTTCCCTCCTCATCTCAAACAATCAATTACCTGGCTGAAGTAAGCCCTTAATGCCTTTAGCTGGAAATTGCCTTTGCGCCCATGCAAGCCAAATAAACCAGATTAGCCAGTGGTGATTGAATTTCGTAGGGCGAGAACCCTGACGAGGACAAATTCCCTCATCTGCCAAAGTCTGGGTGAAAAGCTCACGAACCGTGTCCCTGTTTGCTTTGTTTCATAGAGCGGATTCCAGTCCCTACCTAGTTTTCCATGAAGAATTGAGGACAGATGTGTGACGACAGAAGTGAAGGTGTGTGTATAATAAATTATATATATATATCTATATAAATATCTATATAAATATATATAAATCTCTCTCTCTCTCTCTCTCTATATATATATATATATATCTATCTTATATATCTTTATATATATATATATATATATATATATATATATATATATATATATATATATCTTTAATTAAGATATAATTGATCAAAACAAGTAGATTTTTATGTCAGACCTTATTTTTGATTCAAAGCATATAAAGTGGCGATTTCTAGTGAGCGCGGCAACATGCGCAGTCGAGAATTACAATGATTTTAATTGGAGATGCATGCAACGCTCACATAGAAAAAATAATTCTTCTGACATGGCAGCAGTTGCATGTGTCAATCTGTTCTGCATGTTCAAGTGGCCCTCAAGACATCGCATGAATGAAAAAGGCACAAACACACCTTGACACAGAAACTCTGTAATGTGGCTTGGGGTCACAGTCAGTCACTGCAGGAAACATCAGTGTAAATCTCTTGTCAACCTAAATTTCGTAATTATTGTGAAAAATATGCTGATAGTATTGCAAGTATTGTCAAAATATGGCAGGCTTTACAATCACAGCCTCAAGTTTTGGATAAAACATTAATATATGCTAGATTTTTTTTTTCATTCGAATAAAACAGGGATAACTAACACAAAGATACATTAAAGTTTAAGTTAATTTAAACTTTAATTTAAACTATCATAAAGTTAAATTAATGATTTATTGGAAATCATAGAAAATGATAGTACCAATAAGTAAAACTTAAATGAAGCTTGTGTTTAATAGGGGAATATAGATTATCTTTAAATCAAACAGGGTTAGAATTAACACCTACGGTATTAATAGCATATGACAAATAATTAATAAATCAAAGCACATTACGAATACATTTTTATTGTCATTTTCCATTTTCAAGTTTTAGTTAACTACTGTATGAGAACCCTGCTAGAATAAATTTCAATTTGGAAAGAAAAAAACTATTAATTTCAGCTATTAATTTGCTTTTAAAATGCAGCAAATCAAGACTGTGTTCACTTTCTTATTATTATTAAAGGAGTAGTTCACTTTATAAAAAAATTTGCTGATAATTTACTCACCCCCATGTCATCCAAGATGTCCATGTCTTTCTTCTTCAGTCGAAAAGAAATTAAGGTTTTTGATGAAAACATTCCAGGATTTTCTCCATATAATGGACTTCAATGGGAACCAAACGGTTCAAGCTCCAAATGAGAGTTTCAGTGCAGCTTCAAAGGGCTTTAAACGACACCAGATGATGAATAAGGGTCTTATCAAGCGAAATGATTGCTCATTTAAAAAAATAAATAACAAAGTTTAAGTTTTATAAGCTCAAATGTTCGCCTTGCTCTGTTCTGTGATGAGCGTTCGTGACTCCTGTTCAAACTCGTTCATCAAAATGAACAAATCTTTTTCGAAGTCATGATGCAAAGGGCCATAAGACCCTTATTCATCGTCTGGTGTCGATTAAAGCCCTTTGAACATTTTTTGGGCCCTGAACCGATCTTTTTGGACCTTGAACCTTCATTCCCAATGAAGTCCATTATATGGAGAAAATCTTGGAATGTTTTCGTCAAAAACCTTAATTTCTTTTCAGCTGAAGAAAGAAAGACGTGGACATCTTGGATGACATGGGGGTGAGTAAATTATCAACAAAAGTTTTTTTAAAAAGTGAACTAACTCTGAAAGTGCATGGTACATTGAATTGTCTATCATTAGATCAATGCATTTTTACAGGCCAAATCAGGAGGCTTTGACATATATTGTTGCCCTAGATGCCTTTGTATGGAGAGCATCTACATTTGAACAGGTGTGGAAAGCAAAAGTGAATAACCCATTTGTGGCAATATCAGAAAAGATAAAGAGACGTGCAGGGAAGGGGCACCACGTAAAGACACTGAAACTGGGGCAGACAGTGTATCTTGGTTTTAGGAAGTCATTAGTTTGAAATGGATTCACATACGATCAACCATGTTCCTGTGAGGGTCATTGCCTATATGAGGTGAATGTAACTTTAGTGTGTGTCTAGTGGGCTTTGTGATATTTAATAGCTCTTCTGAGACCATGCATGATGAAGTTTTAATGCATACGGTAAAGAGCCCTGCCTCTGCCTAATGAGCTAATCCGTTTAATGCTAACTTCACACCCACCAAAGAATCGCTTCCAGTCTCCCCTCAGACACGAGACGGCGGCAGGACTATAAATAGACCTTTAATAGATTAATGCACTTTCTGTGATTTGTTGTTGAGGTCGGATCCAAAGCTTTTGGAACTAGTGACAAATGAAAGCGATTCTCAGATTATTCCGTTGTCTTATTTCTTTCCTCTATATCTTTTTCCTTGCTTTTTTATGTAGCTTGACCTTTTCTTCTTTTTTTTTGAGTTTCACACCTGTGCCACATGTTTCCCTGAAGTTTTCTTCATCATCTCTCTGGCTTTAATGATGTGACTCTCTGTTTTGAACACTCAGACAGGGTTGGTGTGCCACTTTTGTGGCCTAGGGTTCCATGTTCAGACAGGAAGTTCAGAAATAGCCAGTCACACACATTCATTTGAGCTGTGCTATCCCCTCAGAGACAAACTTCCAGCCCTGGAACCAATTAGACCAGGAGGAGTCTCTCCACCAGTCCACCAGAGGCGCCTTCGGTGTGAAGACAGAGGTGCTGCTATACTGTCGTTCCTCTGGAGAAGTCATCAACAGCACCTCCATTCTAAGGTGAGATGGAAAAGTTTTGGAGAGTGCTGGTGCTCACTTTTCTTTGACTGAGTGGTGTGTGAAATAAATGTAAAGGGGTCTTATGAAGTTTCAGAGGTTTTTAGAGGTTTCAGAGGACATATACACATCACTATTAAAGGCACATCAGCAAAAAAATGGCTATATTTGATGTGAGAAGATGGGAAATTATCATGATGTAACTATCTGTAATATTGTTGAGTATTCATTTATATGTTTGTTGATAATACTTGGTAATTTACACAACTTGAAATGTAATTGGTAGTTGTTAAAAAAGATTCCAAACTTTTTTGTTGGTTAGTTATTGATACTTAATTCATTAACTAATGTTAACAAAAGGAAACCAAATAAGCTATCAAGAAAAAAAGAGTGATTTGCATATGGCCAATTTAAAGAAGAATAGCCATTTAAATCTAGATCAAAAATTAAATATACATTCCTTGGAGTGGAATTAATGTTTTTATTAGATGTTTTATGCTCACCAAGGCTGCATTGATTTGATGAAAATACTGCAAACAAAACAGTAATATTGTAAATTATTATTGTGATAATAAATAGCTGTTTCTATTTTAATATTATTTTAAATGTTATTTAGTCCTGTGATGGCAAATCTGAATTTTCAGCATCATTACTCCAGTCTTCAGTCACATGACCCTTCTGAAATTATTCTAATATGCTGATTTGCTGCTCAAGAAGTTGTTTTGAACAGTTGTTCTGCTTAATATTTTTGTGGAAACGGTGATACTTTTTTCTCCAAGATTCTTAAATGAATAGAACGTTTTAGAAGAACGGACTTTTCTTAAATAAGATATGTGTAACTTTAAATAATGCGCTTACTTACACTTTTCATCAAGTTAATGCATCCCTGCTCAATACAATATATATACACTCTAAAAATTGCTCTGTTGTTTTAACTTTTGGTTAAATATGGACTAACCCAGCCAGTGGGTTAAATTTTTATTATGTTTGGGTTTGTCCATATTCGACCCATAAAACAACCCAGCATTTTTTGAGTTTTTATATATATATATATATATATATATATATATATATATATACACACAAGAGAGAGAGATCTGATAGACATCCAAAAACACTGCAAAAGATAAATCTTTATTTCTCCCAGACTGTAACAGTAAAAAGTTAGTAAGTGCAATTACAACTCTGGTGCCCACCCCCACCCAACCACCAACCCCATAATAAAAACGATAATAAAAGAAGTTGAACAGGTGGACGGCCATATCACACTTCAACTGAGGTACCAACCACAATCACAGAACAAGGTGCTAGGCATGTACTACAGATTTACCGTAAGGCAATTTATAACCATTATAACTTATTACTCCAAAACATAACATATCTCTCTTCCCTCCAAGAGGGGAAAACTATCAGTTTCACCTTAAATAGATAAACGAAATCACAACAATTTCTCCTCTATACACAACACAACTCAGCACAACGCTGTGTGTTATTGCAGGTGAATACTCACAGCCTAACAGTGGCTACTTTTACCTATGTCTAGTTGGTTTCGACTCAGTGCACAAATTCAATAGGGATAAAACAATGATGTCACTCTATTTCTACAATGAAGTGACCTTCAGGAATCTGATTATCAAGATGTACACTCCATGAAGCAATGCCACTTAGTCAAGTTTCAGGTAAAGTTAGAGTCTCTTTTGGTCAATAAATGCATTTATCTTAATAGGTATTATTATATATTGCTTAATGTAGAAATTATTTCCCCAACCTAAAATTTCAGTAGTTATAAATGTTTCAGAGTTTTCTAAATCGTGATGTGAATCCTAAAACAGAATGAGGAAATTCCAATAATAGTCAGTTTTGAAATCTGTCACATGAGCAACATTCGCCGAAAGTTTTGAAGGCAAAAAAGCTTTTGTCTATTGTACTATAGCAATGTAAAGTCACTTTCAAATGAGACCAAGCTTCTTTCAACTTAAACCAAGCAACTTAGAAATCTGCATCATGAAATTTTACGCCCACACGGGGAATTCCCAATCTATTGAAATGACTGGAAATTCGCATAACAATAGTAATTGTGACCGCACCTTAAAATACTGTAGACTCTTAGAAAAAAGGGTTCTA
Organism: Hybognathus amarus; assembly: GCA_030378365.1. Lineage (NCBI taxonomy): Eukaryota > Metazoa > Chordata > Actinopteri > Cypriniformes > Leuciscidae > Hybognathus > Hybognathus amarus. Next base: position 479,171 of record JAQIUQ010000217.1, read on the forward strand.
TATATGTAGCATAGGGTTCTTTACTCAACTGCAAAGGACCTTTTATGCAAAAAAATGATGATAATGACAAGAAAGAACCCTTTTGGCACAAAGGTTCTTTATAGGCTATTATTCATTCATATATTACATTATTCTGCAACATTTTGCAGTTGTAATTAAATTATTGTTTATTAAACTGTTGTAGTAACTTAATATCCCATTTTAATCATGCTGATTTTTGAAGGATAAAAACTGAAATGGCACTCTTTGTGTGATATTGATTTATTACATTTTTTAAACCCCATATCTTGAATTTTGGTGATCATTCATGCATTGCATTTTGGGGTTCCAAATACGTACGCTTTAGACCTTTTTAGGTTCTATATAGAACCTTTTCTTCTAGAGTGTAAGGAGATGTTGTGGGTAATCCTGTTGGGTCAAATTGAAACAGATATTTTTTCGCTACTTCAAGAAAAGCCAACCAAGTGACTTCAGAGAAGTGGTAACATGACGTACTGTAGAGATTTACGGACCCATCAGTCTCTTCTCTGTCTTTTCGCAAAGTCCTATTCCCTGCATCTAAATCTTAACTTCCAAAATGACAAGGCAAGGTAGTGGGTGTCAAAGACAACATTCTCATTAAAGTCCTTCGACAGCTGTAGAAAACTAGATCCAGCTGAAAGTCATTTGCAGCTGTCTAGTCCTGGCATCAACATGGAGAAAATGCCATCCAGTAGATCTGCAGGAGGTCGCCGGCACAGTCCGTGTCGTAAATGTAGATAGGGCCAGGAAAAGTGTCTAAGAAAACTAAATCTCCATTTCCTGGCTGTTCCTCCTTTGTCATACCAAGTATATCCTTGGCATCAAAGCTGGATATCTAGAGAAAGGGAGAGAGCAGATCAAGATTAAAATTGAATCTGTCAGTTGACGCCCATATTTTTGTGGCTCAGGCATCAGAATTTCTCATAAAAGTATTAAATACATGGTATTTTACAATACAAGCATGTATTCTCTGTCTGTGATGTACGACGATCTTTTAAGGGAAAACAGGATCTCCCAGTGGAACAGATGTGTTGATTAGGCCCTTGTGGATGTTATAATCAGACACCAGCTCTGTAGCCATGGGCAAGCCAGAGCACTATTGAGCTGTGGCGTTCACAAACAATCTCAGATCGCATCACAACCTGTTTACATGTTGATCTACTTCACTGTACGGAGAGACAACATTGCACACACTTTGGACGGCTAATAAGCCTTAATACAAGTCACACTGAAACGACATTCTTTTTCAAAAAGCTTTTATAAACAAAACGAATATAATGTAGTTTAGAAGCCTCAGCTCATAAATATATCATAAATATGAACTGATATGACACATTTGTGTGGGTTCACAATACAAGTGGGTGGTAAGTTAAACACTTGTGGCGTATTGTTGATAGCCAATCTGTCTCTCCTTCTCTTGAAAAAATAAATCAGCTAAAATCTGGAAGTGAATCTGTAAACGTTAAAATATTCATCATTTCAAAAGCAGAACCACAAGATGTAAACAATGTGCACGAAAACATGTTTTTAGTGTTAAAAAAAATCACTTGCTAATTCCAATCTTACAATTTTGCTGCCGTGGCAACTGTAAAACCCTAAAATTAACCTAAAAATGATCTTTATTCAGCTAAATAATGTACAAGATTTAACAAAATGAATGTAAGAGCTTTTATAAGTATAAGCTTCACTTTTCTGCTTCCTTTTAATATATACAGTATATATCAGGGTTTCTCAACTCCAGTCCTCACGACCCACTGCTCTGCATTGTGCATGCTCCTTATTCTACACACCTGATTCAGATCCTTCAGCCCGTTAGGATAGACATTGAGTCTATCCTAACAAGCTGAGGATCTGAATCAGGTGTGTTAAATAAGGGAGACATACAGGACTGGAGTTGGAGAACCCCTGGTATATATACTATTCACCAATTGTATTTAGTTTTAGACATCCCCAAACTACATTCCACCCTAAAAAGGATATTCTGTCTGTTTATTATTTTTATTGTACATTTATCGATTATTATATTGAAAAAAGTGACCAGGATATTCTTTTATTATTGGGTTTTGTGTCCAATAAAGGAAGAAAGTAAACATGGGTTTGAGGCGAGTAGATAATACTCCCTTTTTGGGTGTATTATCACTTTAAGTGTTGCTTAGTAAATGTCCATTTTGGTAGAGCTAGAACGGGCACTTGACTGCTGGTACGCTTGGCTTGAGTTATTCAGAAATAGCATAAACATTTGGATCCCTCTGCCACTTGAGTGAGACTTGTGAGCCTCTTAAATGGAAATGTCAGATAAAGACAAAACATTTAATCAACCCGTTCCTACAAACTAATCTTGTTTGAAATGGTGAATGCCTGACTCTGTTCAACTGCCTGATCCTTACAGCTTGTCTGAACGTGGTCAGATTTTTAAGAATTTAGTCTTTGGCAAAAGTTTTGGCAATGTCCAGAGCTTTGGCCTACTTAAGAGAAGTGTCTGTCTGCACAGAGCACCATGCTCATCTATAATGCATTACAGAACACTTTCAAGCAATGTAGGTCAGGAGCGCAGACAGGTTTGTTGGTCTTGGAGAACACGCCTCTAAGGAACACACCGTTGTTCATGAAAAGAGTTGAAATGTCACACACAGGGTCTTCCCTAACTCTACAGGCGTCCTGGAAAATACTCCGAATGGAGTACTCCACCAAAAGAAAAAAAAAACAGTGAGAACATCTATATTTATTATGTTCACTAAAATTTTTTTTATCATATACAAAATGGAAATACATTTTTATATACTTATAATTAGAATTATTTATTGTAGTAGTATTGTGTATGATTTGCACAACACCAGCCAATGATCTCAATTGGCTGCCCATGAACACTTTGACCTGCTCTCAAACACTTTTTTGTAGTTGAGGTCTGGAAGAGTGTGTTTTGTGGTGTAGATGTGCCGTTTCTGTGCAGTGATAGCAAACACATTTCCATGCACTTCAATGCATCTCTCATCGGTAGGGCGTCATCTTACTGACACTTTTGACCATGCGTCTAAATCCGACGCACATGGCAACCTTTGGCCTCAGTTAGATGACGCTCATCCTAGGGCGTCATCTAACTGACGCTTTTGACCATGCGTCTAAATCCGACGCACATGGCAACCTTTCATCGTCAGTTAGATGAGCGCTCATCCTAGGGCGTCATCTAACTGACGCCTTTGACCATGCGTCTAAATCCGACGCACATGGCAACCTTTAGCCTCAGTTAGATGACGCTCATCCTGAGGGCGTCATCTAACTGACACTTTTGACCATGCGTCTAAATCCGACGCACATGGCAACCTTTATCCTCAGTTAGATGACGCTCATCCTAGGGCGTCATCTTACTGACACTTTTGACCATGCGTCTAAATCCGACGCACATGGCAACCTTTAGCCTCAGTTAGATGACGCTCATCCTAGGGCGTCATCTAACTGACGCTTTTGACCATGCGTCTAAATCCGACGCACATGGCAACCTTTAGCCTCAGTTAGATGACGCTCATCCTAGGGCGTCATCTTACTGACACTTTTGACCATGCGTCTAAATCCGACGCACATGGCAACGCTTTATCCTCAGTTAGATGACGCTCATCCTGAGGGCGTCATCTAACTGACGCTTTTGACCATGCGTCTAAATCCGACGCACATGGCAACCCTTAGCCTCAGTTAGATGACGCTCATCTGAGGGCGTCATCTAACTGACGCTTTTGACCATGCGCCTGATTCGACGCACATGGCAACCTTTAGAGTTAGTCAAATGACTAACGGGCGCGTCTCATATTGACGCTAAAGGGTGCCATGTGCGTTGGATGTTGACACATGGTCAAAAGCGTCAGTTAGATGATGCATTGGGACGAGAACGGGCACTTCCAAAGAATGAGGACTGAAACAGAAACAGTAAAGCCGGTGCCATCGTTTCTGTTCGTATAACTGCGTACAAAGGGCTGTTTTGTTTCCAACATGCGCAGTAAGCGGTAGACCAATTCCAACAGACTGAGCCATCTGACCAATCAGAGCAGTGTATTTCTCTAAAAGGAGTTTTTTTAGGGAGACCCTGATCCTTTATCGAACCAATTCAGACACTGTGAGAAAAGAGGCGATGCTGCAATGTAAATTTTGAGAAAATTCATTTGTTTTTACATTAGATGCATGTAAATGTATAAGTAGAAGACTTTCAAAACAAAGGAAGCTTTAAAATAGTATAATAGGGGCACTTACATTTTTTTGTTCACTAAAATATTTTTTTCTTTAACAAAAAGAAAATTTGCAAAAAGCTGGAAATTATACACCTACAATGCAGTTCTATTAAGTCATAAGCATACTTTTGCTGAAAAACAGCGCCATATGCAAAGCATTACTGATTGGTTTGTTGGCTTGTGGTTTGCAGCACATTCTGCTTATTACAAGACCATCACAAGTCATTTAAAAAAAAAATTAGAAAAAAACTCATCTATGTTAGCCAGCTAAAATATCAGCAGAAGTATAATTTGCAAGGCAATACAATATGAAATTAATGAAATTCATTAACTGAAAAGCAGAAACAGCTGTTTAAATCTGCATATGTGAAAGAAAGAGAGTTCTTCTAAACCAAACATGAGGTCTTAATCCAAACCAAACCCTTTGAGTATGAGAGCTGAGACAATGGTGAGTCACTTCATGCTGAGAGTATTTACACAAGATGAGCACTGCCCTCTGTGTGCAATAGAAATACCAACTGCCCCCACTGGGATTGCCTCCACTCCACAACCCCTGAGAGATCATTGTTTTGGGAAATGAAGCAGAGGCGTTATGATGGGAAGTGCTCAGAGTTGGTGACATGTAGATGAAAATATCAGTTTTCTCCGACTGGAGTCCTTTCAGAGGAAAATAGCTAAATTAATATGTTTGAATTACAGAAGACTAAAGGCCAATTCACTCGTACAGACAAACAAGCTGGCCGATTGGGTTTCGAATTTAAAGAAAATAACTGTGATGTTCACACTGCCCCAACAGACACCGATAACAAACGCTGATTGAACATGTTCAGTTTGTGAAAATAAACCCCAACCAATGCCAACAGATGCCGACAGGGGTAAGCACTGATCCGACAAACTGTGCAGAGTTTCCCTAAGGCTCTCAGTATCAAAAGCAAATTGAGTGGTAATTTTAAAACAATGCTCACTGCTCGCTCCATTACATAATGAAAATTGAGTGTCGGCTTTGCATAGTGTGTCAAATTCTCTGCTTTATACACGTTCTAATAGGTTTAAAAGCTTGTTATTAAAGTAGAAGTGCAGACTTTATCTCCTAACATAGCTCATCACCGACTCATTATTCATATTAAATGCCTGATGAATACGTACCTGGTAATGATGCTTTGGCCATTACAGCGATTGTGAATTTTATCTGTAATTTCATTAAAACCTTTAGGGTATTCCCATTTTTTTTACCAATACCATTACCATCTGGAATCATGATGAGAAAACTCCAAAGCAGATAAGAAATGCAATCACAAAAGCTACTGGGAAATAACTATCTTGACTCACCACTAGTCGAGAAATTGCTTAATTATTATCAGATGGATTCCATGAAAAATGTAATTTTATTATTCAGTGATATGCAATTTTTTTTACTGCCAACAACAGTCCAGAGTCCGCAGGCTGCATGCCGTGCTCCCGAATGTACGAGTTTGGACTGTAATAAAGCTCTAAACATCGCTCTGATCATCACTCAGATCAAGTGTTTTTCATTTGGCGTCGCCAGTGTGATATTCAGTTATTGTTGTCCCTTATCATCAGAAGTAGGGATGTCACGGTACCAAAATTCCAGTAGTCGGTACCGATACCATTAAAATGTCACGGTTCTCGGTACCAATTTCGGTACCACAACAAAATTAGTTTTTTTTTTTAATTTTATTTAACTACTTGAAAAAAATATATTAAATTAAATTCAATCACTTTATTATTTATGATGGTACATTTATGAAAGCTTTGAAGGCTATAGCATGTTGTTTAAACGAAAATATTGATGATACTGAGAAATATTGTTTATAATAAAAATCAAGTGAAAAATACAGCATTCAGTGGATTTAGGCTACAGTAGTATTTTTAATAAATGGAGACGTAGTTAAATATATTGTACAGTAGCCTAATATAATTATTTCTGTCCATTTCTTTAAGTTAAACCAAACTTTTATTTTGACGGGTTGCCGTCAGAGACCTTTGACTTTCTGTGTGTGTATGATATATGATATGATACGACCCTATGGATATGATGATAGTTTTTCTCAAATGAAACGGTAAAATGCTTATGAAGTGACTCTCGGAGATGGAATCATGAATCATGTCATCATATCGTGAGGCAGCAGAGACTGAAAACAGCGCGAGCGTCACTCTTGCTTCAGTGTTTGTGTGTGTGTGTGGAGAGAGAGGTAACGTTAAATGAAACTGCGCGTCTGCGCCGTTAATTCACATAGAGACAAGCAGAACATGCAGGGTTCATATTTAAACGGTAAAATGCTCATGAAGTAACTCTCGGAGATGAATGGATCATGAATCATGTCATCATATCGTGAGGCAGCAGAGCTGAAAACAGCGCGAGCGTCACTCGTGCTTCTGTGCGTGCGTGTGTGTGTGGTGAGGTAACGTTAACGTTAAATGAAAGCGCGCGTCAGCGCCGTTCATTCACAGAGACAAGCGCAACATGCAGGGTTCATATTTAAATAGTCGTTTTGCTGTTTAGTATACACAGAAACCACATCAGCAGCGCCGCTGCTTTCATGAAGAGGACGCAACTTCACGCCCTTCGTGCATGCATGCGCATCCAGATCCGGGTTTGACCGGGTATTCGGTACCACCGGCACTTGGTACCGTGACGTTTAAATTTTTTTAGTACCGAACTTGGTACCCAAAGTACCGAATATTTTGACAACACTAATCAGAAGTAAACTGACCTCTTTTGTGTGCTCACAAACTGTGACATTAATACCATGACTCAATAGCAAATCTCAGCTTTTACAGTATTATCTATGCCCTCGAGTTAGCGAATTGAATTATTTGCATTTTTGTCCATATGAATGTCAATGCTGTCCAGAACTACTCTGGATATTTGTTGACTTTAAAAAACACTTACATTTTTCAAAATATCTTCTTTTGTGCTAAAAAAACAGGTTTGGTAATAAAATCTTTAAAACCGTAATAATTAATATGATCTTTTTGCTGTTATGTCAAACTCTAAAATGTTTTATTGGTTAGAAATTACTGAGAAATTTGCAATTATTTAAACCAATAGATAACTAAATTACTATAGAAATGTGACTATAGTATTACTATCGTAATAAACGTAAACATATAACAAGGACACAGTAAAATTGTTACCAAACATTCACTTCCTTTTAATGTAATTATGTTAATGGTATATTGCCACCCCCAGTTTCTAATGAAAAATAAGAAGCTTTGCCATTGGAGTAAGTACCAGAAATATCTTGAGGAATATGTTATTGGAAAATGGTAACACAGTCTCATCCCAAGACGTCATATAACTGATGCTTTTGACCATACGTCAACATCCGCCATTTTAGGGTACCCTTAAACACCCATAAACCCTTAACTGACGCTTTACCTTTAGCGTCAGTTAGGTGACATGGGGTAGGTTTAGATCTGGGTAGGGTTAGGATGCATAACGTCACATCTAACCGACGTTTAAGGGTACCCTAAAACGGCGGATGTTGATGTATGGGCAAAAGCGTCAGTTGTATGACGTCTTGGATGTTGCTTGGGAAATTAATTTTTTGCTTTAACTACTTCCAACTCTCAAATAAATTAAAATATTTCACAAATTGGGGTTTGGGGATAATTCTTCAATCCGCCTGTTACTTTGAATCCGCCTTTTTTGAAAACAATCATTCAAAATGTTTTTGATTGCTGGAAGAGAATCGTGACACAGTAGTCAGTCTGAAGGAGGGTAGAGGGAGGCTTTAACTTCTAAATTATCTCCTGCCAACAGCATGCAGATGCAGGACTTTAATTAGTAGCACCTGTGCAACACACAACACACACACACACACACAGATCGATCAGGCGGAAGGAGGCAGAGAAAATCACATTAATAAATTACATTTGTGCTCTGCTGAGATGGCCATACAGTATAAAAGTGATCATTGTCTATCATTTGTAGGACAAGTTCATGGTGTTGATTTAAAGCACACTTTAGCATAGTGATTGTGAACACAGACTTTGATGCTTTGATGCCAATTACATCTCAAGTGTGCCAGTTTTCAATTAACCCTATCCTTTAAAATTATTTTGGAGTCGAACAGCCAGATGAACTTATTGCGCTCATGCATCTTATCTCTGAGCTGCAAGAGCTCTATTTCTCCAGCTTCTTCAAAGCGCGAGACGCATCATCATCACATTACACGCTAGATTCCACTCGCCTGCCTCCAGACGTTCCACTCTCTGATGACAGGACAGGTGTGGAAGGGAGGGACTGAGAATGAGAGAATAGAAAGCTCATTGGATCGTTTCGGAGTTTCAGTCTGCATTCGAGAATTCTAGCTTCAAAAATATCTCTAAATCTATGCGTACACTGTTATTTTTTCTGGCTTTTGCATTTGTTGCCTGTCAGGGTGTAAGATGTGATCTGGGTGGATAAAAGCTACAACAGAAGTCAATGATATTTTATTTTATGATATATAATGTTCATCTTAATATTTCAGTCCGTTTTCCTCCCTAGGCGTCATATACTGACACTTTTGCCAATGCGTATACATCCAAATGCACATGGCACCATAGATATCCATAATAAAGGCTAGATGTCTTATGACGGAGCCTCTATTGTTTTCATCGGTGGCCATCTTGTCACAGGCAAGCTTTCTGGCGGGCTCTGTGGTACCTGATGAACACAAATACTCTTATCTGAAATCTTGATGGATTTACAAAACGGTTGGATTTCTTACAAACGTTATTAACGTGGTTATACCGTTTGAAATCAGTAGAAAATTGAGTATGTTATGGTTATTTTAAAAGTACATGCGCCATTAAAACACAATGTTACGAGTGAGCGAGCTGCCTGTGACAAGATGGCCGCCAGGTGCGGACGTTGACCTCTATTGGCCAGCAGCGCAGACAAAACATCTAGCCTTTATTATGGATATCTATGCATGGCACCCTTTAGCATCAATATGAGACGCAGATATATATATGGGCCAGAAGGCGCCTCCTAGTGGTCTAACCCTACCCCAGACCTAAACCTTACCCATACTCTGTTGCGTGTTATATTTACGCTGAAAGGGTGCCATATGCGTTGGATGTATACACATTGGCTAAAGCTGTCAGTATATGACGCCTTGGGATGAGAATGCGTTGAATATATTTGTGGAAACTGATACATTTTTAATGAATTAATTTTCTTGCAACATAAATGTCTTTGGGTTTGAATTGGATGCCAAGGGTCGCCATGTCAAGGTCGTGTCAGGCAACAGATGCAACAGATGGCATAGCGAATGCTACCTCATACTGAGCCAGATTAGCCATGAGGGACCCATGTGGCCAGCACCTGCTGTTAGAAGATGTTTTCCCTTCAATCCCATCTGAAACAATTTCTGTGGTGTCTGAGTAGTTCCTTTGCTTGAGCCAAGAATTTGCAGACTTTTAAAAGGTCAGCTTTCCACCCTTCTTTACACTGTGTTTAAAGTGTTTCCTAGAGTAAATCAGGCCCTGATATACTCATGGCCAAGTTCATGTTTTTACTGGTGGACAACCAACCTTAAGGTACTGAGTAGAAGAAATAAACCTGAGAACATTTCCACGTTAAAGAAGGCGGAGCCTCAGAGCCACACCTACTAATTCATGTAATCGCCACTGACTAATGGTTGTTTGAAGGGGTTTATCAGCTAAGCGAATTTTTACAGAAAGTTCGCTTGGGCAAGCAGAGCCCGTTCTTATTATTTGGTGTCATATAGGTGACGCCATATGACATTTTGTTGAAATACTATGACACATGGCACCCTTTAGCGTCAATATGAGACACAGACCCGAACCCCAGAATTTAACCTACCCATAACAGTGCGTGTTATATTGACGCTAAAGGGTGCCATGTGCGTAGTATTTCGACGAAATGTCATTTGGCGTCACCTACCTATATGACGCCAAAGGATGAGAATGTGTTGGTTTTGAACTCCCAGAAGCAAACACAAAATGAACGTTGTTTTGGCCTGATTTGTTCGAAATGACGTCACACCAATTTGTTGTCCGATTTCATACTTGAAAATCACCAATGCTCTTTGTGAACAATTAACTTCGGCCAGATGTTGAGGCGACTGCCACACATTATTTGAAGTATAGAGATCATATGAGAACTAACAACAAATATTAGTCACAGTCTGGAAGATGGATAATACAGAAATGACGTGTATTTTTTTCTTATTTAATTGTTTATTAATTTCACATGTGTTCATGTATTTTTTATAATGTGGTGGAGTGTTTCGGACAAGAAATAGAAGTTTAATATCGCATTACATTTTAAAAAGTATTTTACCGTCATATTTTGTTCATGAATCCTAAAAACTAATGTTAACGGATATAACCAAAAATTGTCCGAGTTCGGCACGAATCGAGATCAGAAATCATTTAGGGTTACGCTACAATGACTCTCTGGACATAACCCTTAAGTTAACCCTTAAGGGTGTTTATTTATCTGGGAGATCTCCTTTATCCCTGTTTGTTGACTCACCAGGCTGTTGAGGTCTGGAAGGTCAGGAGCGTAGGGCTCTGTGCTTCGCTTCTCAAACTGTGCCGTGGATGGTGGTGGTGATGACTCGGGCCTGATCCAATGTTGTGTTCATCCTCCTGAGCTGTGCTGTGCCATTGACTCCTGGCCCGTTTGAGCCACCGTCCTCCCAGGCCCCATTTCTCCAGGTAGACCCTGCACAACTCATAGTTCATAGCCGAGTAGTACAGGAAGTCCAAAGCCAGAAGGATCATGACGAAAAAGCCGTAAATCCACACACCGATGAGGGCGGTGTAGTTACTAAAACGACAGGAACGACAAAGAGATGGAAGTTATACTTGTGCTCTGAATGAGAAACAGGAATAGGATCATTACAAGGGAAAATGGGCCTGATTTTTCCCCTCATTTAAATCAACTAATACAATGAAAAGAGAGGTCAGTGCCAATGCAGTGGCAGTAAGTGCTGTAATTGCTTTCCACTGCTTTGTGATTGCTTTGGCAGGATAGTGTGTGGGTCAGGCAGACGTTGCACATACCCAGTGCTCTGGGATTCTACAGTCACACAGAGAGATCGATTTGATCTTGAGTGGTGAAATAATATTTTCATGCTTGACTGGAGTCAGGGGATGGTGGCAAGCTGGCCTTTATGTCACTGCTTCATTGTTTATGTCCCATTGTGGGGCTGAAAATTAATTGATTTGTTTTGGATTAGGACTGAAATGTTTCTCTGATGGAGATCTCAGATGCATGACTGAAACAACAAGGTAGTTTTTCATAGACACATGAGTGTATGACATATTGTCTATTTTGCCATGGATAAATGTCAGACGGATTCTTTCATCATCATTGCAGACAGTTTGATCTGGATGCTTGGTTCACTTGGGAATAATGAGTAATAAATCGCAGAGATGTTTCAGAAAACGCTGATGCAGGCTGTGACAATGCAATCGTACAATCACTTTTGTTTTTCTCAAGATATTGCAGTGATTTTTTTATTGTTTTAAATGCATTTATAACATACAGTCATGGATGTATGGAAATTTTCAAGATTATAGGGGCCCAATTTAATACTCTGTCATTTAATTTAAGGATTTTGAAAGAGGCTGCTAAACAAATTATTTTACACATTATTTTTCACATTTCAGAAATCAATGATGATTACAATTACTAAATTAAATGTTTAATTATGAATTAATTCAAGATGAATTTGCATATTGAATTTGCACATATAAAATATTTTTATTTCTAATTGATCTCTCTTTTCAAATTCAAAAGACATTCATGTGTAATGTTTAATAGAATGTAAATATTTTCCAGAAAATACTTTTCCATTTTTTTTCTTTTAAGCTAAATACAATATAAAATTCAGATATTGAATCTTGGTAGCGTGTTTATAATATCACATCTGAATTTTATATTGTATTTAGCTTATGCTTACCTTATATGTATGTGTGTGTATATACAGTATATATACACACATATGTACACATATTCTGTCAAAAAAAAATATATCTTCTGTCTTTTGTGTGCATGTGGTTTAGTATCTGCATGTATTATGCTTTTTGAACCGTGTTTGCATATGTGTGAAGATGGGAGACAAAAACAGGCTTTCCGCAAATATGCAAGTCCATCTGATTGTCACATTTTTCACACCTCCTTCAGTCAGCTGGAGGGATAAACAAGCCATGATAATATTCAGAAGAACTGCATCACTCTACAGATCTATGCTCTTGCTGGCTGCTTTAGAGACCGGGAGTCATTTTTCAGACTTCGTTACTTTAACAGCCGGTGGGGAAAATCTGAATGGCACTGCTAGCCTTCTGTGGTCATTACAGAACAGAAGAGTGCTTTAACTGCACAGCGTATGGTTCAGAACCTTGTCAGAGGAAGTTTCGATCTGGTGCAGACTGGCTGTGTAAGGTTAAGATGGATGGACAAGCTACGAGTGAATATGTAGGAATATGTAGGATTACCAAAACAAATTTAAAGGAGTAGTTCACTTTAAAAAAAACAACAACTTTTGCTGATTTTGATAAACATTTCAGGTTTTTCATATAATGCACTTCAATGGGAACCAAACGGTTCTAGGTCCAAATGAGAGTTTCAGTGCAGCTTCAAAGGGCTTTAAATGACACCAGATGATGAATAAGGGTCTTATCTAGCAAAACAATCTGCCATTTAAAAAATAAATAAAAAAGTTTAAGTTTTATAAGCACAAATGCTCGCCTTGCTCTGTTCTGTGATGAGCGTTTGTGACTCTCCTGTTCAAACTGAACAAATCTTTTTTCGAAGTCATGACTCGAAGAGTCCTAGATAAGATTCTTATTCACCGTCTGGTGTTGTTTAAAGCCCTTTGCAGCTGCACTGAAACTCTCATTTGGACCTTGAACCGTTTGGTTCCCAATGAAGTCCATTATATGGAGAAAATCTTGGAATGTTTTCATCAAAAACCTTAATTTCTTTTCGACTGAAGAAAGAAAGACGTGGACATCTTGGATGACATGGGGTGAGTAAATTATCAGCAAACGTTTTTTTAAAAGTGAACTACTCCTTTAATTCAATAATTTTGTTGAAGAAATTAACACTGTTAAGTCTCTTGAAAAAATTTGATGGGGGTGCATCATTTGAACAAATCGATGTGGGATTGGGTTATTAGTTCAGAACCCAAACAAAAACTGCATGCTTGCAAAATACTTTTATTCTGACCAGTTACTTACTTGTGCGCATAGCCGTCTGAGTTGGTGGTGAGGTTGAGCTGCATCACGCTCTGAAACTCGGTTTCGTTGCAGCAGTATTTGAAGGGCGTGTTGTTATGGTGACAGCAGAAAATGTAGGTCTTGTTGTCCGAGAGTCGAGGGCAGTGGAAACCGAAGTGATAGCGCCCCTTGTGGTCGGAGTAAGGCTCACACACTCTGAAGTGCGCAGAGAGAGCTGCAGAGATAAAACAGAGGAGGATGAGAGAATAAGGTCTATAAAGCTGAGTGATTTCAAACAGCTCGGGATCTGATACAATGTGGGATGAATGACTTCTGATATGCGCTCGATAGAGATTATGAGGGTGGAACAGAGGGAGGGATTTACGGAGCAGTTCTTTCATGTCTCCGTTAATTAGAGCTTTGGCTACTATAAACGCTGCCAGATTCATTAAATACGTCCTTTTTGACTCTCTGTTATGTGGTACACTTCAACTCCAGAACCATAAGCACTGTAAAAGTGAGAGATCACAAGTGACATAACAAACATGTTCGTCTTGCACCAAAACAGTCAGCTTCTCAACTCTTCATCGAACAATCCTGCCTCCAGTAATTGCTCAGATAATGAAGTTCGCAGAGTCTCAGAAGCATTGTAATGACAAGGCAAATGAACAAGCAAGTATCTTGGTCATTCCTACTTGCAAAATTCTGTGCTAGTCAGCAAGGCCCATAGACTCACTCCCAAAGTGCACCTGCTCATTTCTAAAGCTGCATATTGAGCTTTATGAAAAATAAGAAAGCATCGTGCCATCATTTGCATATAGATGAGAGCTGTCTGAGAAGGCACTTTGGTAAGTGGAATGGACAAGAACACTGGATCTGTGAATTTGATGGACCTCACTGTCCATTTTTACAGTGGATTCATATTTGTGACTGAGGCGTTGTTGCGCTGAACTGTTCACCAGAGTGTCAGTACTGATCTTAAACTTTCTCTTTGGAAACCACCAGCTATATCAAGGCAATGATTCCCATTCACATGCGCAGGCCTGGAAAAGACAAGAACTGGATTGGAAACAAGAACCTTTAACGTTTATTGCCGCGGAATCGAAGTTGAATAAGAGAGCCAAAAATATTATGACACAGGAAACAATTTAATGTTTGCCGCATTTGACCTCTCGCTAATGACCAAAACCGCCAATTACTTGAGAGCGCAGGCACACAGAGAGGCTCGTAATGATCGGAATAAATCAGTGCTGACAGCAGTGTGGGCCCGAAACCCTCCAGTGCCACCTCTGACCCAAAAAGGGCCCAGTATTGCATGGGAAGTTATTTGGCAAGTGCTCATGCTATGTATCCATCAACCAAAAACACAGGCAACAAGGCAGGTCTTTCATATTTGGAAAAGGAGAAAAAAAGAACAAAAGAAAAAGCTGGGGTGTGAAATGAAAACCACCTGTTGGATATTTTTTCATTCTCCTTTTCATTGTGGCAACAGGAGTATTTAAGTGTTTTTATTTTGGTGCGCCAGTTTTCTGTGCTGACAGGCAACACCTCAGGTCATGCTCCTATAAACAGAAATAAAGTGAGAAATGAAATGTGAATATATCTGCGACGTGTCCAGGTCTGACAGGTCTAAAACGGGAATATTAACCTTTTAAAATCATGTCTATGGCTGTCTCTTTGAGAGCCACATTTAACAACAAACCATTTTTGGTGTATACACTACTAATCAAAAGTTTTGAGTTTGTAAGATAAGTACTTTTATTCAGCATAGATGCATTCAATTAATCAAAACTGACAATAAAGACATTCTAATTTAAATAAATGCTGATTTATTTGTTATAAGAACGTGTGTTACAGTTTCCACAAAAATATTAAGCTGCAAAACTGTTTTCAACATTGATAATAAGAAATGTTGCAGCAAATCAGCATATCAGAACGATTTCTGCAGGATCATGGCGATTAATCACATACAAAATAAAAGTTTGTGTTTACATAATATATGTGGGGGCACTGTGTATAATTATTTTATATATATAAATAGACACACATGCTTGTATATATTTCAGGAATATTTTCATGTATATTCTGTATATAGATTTATTTATAATGTATATAAATATTTTATATATAAATATTTTTTTCTTAAATATACATGCATGTGTTTTTATATATATATATATATATATATATATATATATATATATATATATATATACAACATAATTATATACAGTGCCCCCACATATATTATGTAAACACAAACTTTTATTTTGGATGTGATTAATCATGATTAATCGTTTTGACAGCCCTAATTTTTTTTTTTTTACTTTTATTGCACAATTACATTTTCGATTTTTGTATTTTGAGGTGGAACCAGACTTTTATCGCTTCGTATTTTGGTGCTAGTCTTGCTCGTAAAATAAATATTTGGAAAGAAGTCGTGTAATTCTTTTTGCATTTATTGCCCTCTGCAATCAAGCGTTTTCAGTCCTCAACAAAACAGAAACAGCAAATCATAAATAAATCTTGCAATTTTATGATTTACATTTTCGCATTTTTATTTGTTTTAATGCGGCACATAGGTGACATTAATCCAATCCAGTAATTGGTCCTGAATGCATATATTAAATAAGAACACTAAACCACAAAGTATTGTTAATTTGCTTATTCGTACATTCATTAATTGTCACTTGTATAAATAACTTCTTCATCCAAACTCATAATGTGTGTCATATAAACAACTAAAAGCAACACTTATGTAATGAATGACATGTTCAGTGAGTAGCCAATCATTGATTCATAAGTGTTTTTGACTACTTCACAAAAAATAACCAGACTGGGTCCAATATGTTTCACGAAATTTCATATTGCTGCGGTTTTAGTACCGCACTTCAGTGTTTTATCCACACTGATGAAAGAATGCACATTCAAGAACTGTAAACATAACTAAAGGTCATAAATCACTCTGTTCTGGTATTTTTTAAACCATGTAATCGCTTCCCAGTTCTAGTTAACATTGGGCTTGGCAACGGCCTCAGACTTTTGCTATTTCAGAGTTCAGCTGAGAGAGACGTGTCTGAATGCTAATGCCTCGTACAAATGGCGCACAAGACATTTGCTCAGAGAAAACCAAGATGAATAGTGAAATCATTCATGCTTATCGAAGTGAGATCAGTCAAGAGAGTCCGGTAAATATTTGTCGGATACTGATGCTACCATAAATGGATAAGTTTAGGACTATTAACCTCCGGGAACGGCAGGTTTTGGATGGGTATATAATGCTTCATAAGCCAAACACGAGCTGTGTGGACTCATAAAGGTGAAAGTTTGGGAGTTTTGGCAGATGAAGGAAGTCAGCATGTGTTTTCTGGCAGTGAGAGCCGATCTACCTGGTTGTGTTTTATAATGATGGTGGACTGTAGCTCTCGCTCATTATAACTAGTTACATGACTGAAAAACAATGAAAGAAATATTAAATATTCACAGATGTTAGAAAACGAGCCTTGTCCTCAAGTTACTTCTGGGTAGTTGTGTCTGTTGATGTTAGAATTAACATGTCTGCACTCACTAACAGCTAAATGTTTTATGAGTGACACTGTACACCATTACCCCATGATGTTCAGCCATTAGGATGAAAAAAAATTCTCTACTTCTTTCAATGCTCATTTTGAGGACAGGTTTCGGTTCATTTGAGATATTTATCTCTTCTTGTCGGTTGAGATATGGCTCGGGAGTTGCATAAACAATATCAAAAGTCTGAGTGTGATACTTCTGGCTCTGCGTCTGTTGAAATATTTAGACAAGCAGAATTCACTAAACAGTTGTGCCTCTTCAGTGTACACTCAATCCAGATTTTAAAATGTCCTGATAACAAAGCTGAATTTTCAGCATCATTACTTCAGTCTTCAGTGTCACGTGATCCTTCAGAAATCATTCGAATATGCTGGTTTGATTCTCAAGAAACATTTCACATGATTATCAATGTCGAAAACAGTTTTGCCGCTGAATATTTTTGTGGAAAGCATAATACATTTATTTTAAGGATCCTTGAAATATCAAAAGAACAACATTTCTTTGAAAAAGAATTGTAACTGACTCCAAACTTTTGAACGGCAGTGTGAATATCATAGTTGAGCCGATACAAGATGGGAATTGCTCTGTAAAAATTGCATTACATTGCATTTATGTATAAATATTCCCAAAATAGTTCTCTAAATATCTCTCTCATTCAGTTCCTCTCTCACTCTTACATCCTGTCACAACAGCATAGTCTTCTGAGCTCAATCCAAACACACATCTTTCATCGCCCTGGCCTTTAGTAAAGTGGCAAAATCAGGCTTGAGGCTTTTGTGCTGGCTGTTTGTCTTTTGGGAAATGTGGTTTAGGTATCGAATTCATGTGAGGACCATTTGATGAAATATTTGGCGGTCTATTGAGCAGATGAACAGCTCCTTTGGATAAAGAGTTCCATGTACAAAATGGAAAAATACATGTATGTAAAAAATACATACACAAATATAGTGTGCAATATAGTGGCAATGCATCATTTTATGTTTATTAAGTTCCAAGTAAATATCTGTTCCATTATAATTGCAGACCACAAATTGCAATTGCTTTTGTGGAATAAATGGATCATAATAATGATAATTTGCATATGTGTGCATGTATCATATTTGATAAATGAAGAGTTCAGATGCAAAAGCCTCTAAATGCCATTTGAAATTTTCTTCTAAAATGACCATTTTTATCAAGCTTGTATATTTAAGTTCAGTAATTTCACTTAAGACAATTAATTGGTAATCTTCATTGCCATTTAAGTGAAATTACTGAACTTATATATACAAGCTTGATAAAAATGATCATTTTAGAAGAAAATTTCAAATGGCACTCTTCAAATATTATAAAAAATGTATTGGTCACAATATATTATGTATATAGTGATGCTATATTTTGGCTGACTCTTATTGGAACTGCTACAGCAATGGTAAACTTGCTTGTTAGTACATTGCATTTTATTTTGCGCATGGTAGATGGCCCATGAATTGCTTTCAATGACATCATAGCCATTATATTTCCCTCCACACGTGTTAGATGATTGTTGAACAAATCACTGTACACTTTGCCTGGCAGAAAGGGCAATATAAGGCAATGTTCAATCTCAAATGACTCATGTTGCCAAGTCAGATCCTTATAATTGTGACTCAGTCTGCATCAAGTCCAAGTCATGATTTCTGAGGGCATGTGTCTGACTGAGTTTTTGTTCATTCTAATGTAAAACTCAACGCTGCATGCGAATTACGCTCGTTTTGGGGAGGAGAGCGAGTGAGCAAGAGGGGGATTTGAAGAAAGACTATTGAAAGAGAGATGGCTGAGAGACAGTATAAAATAGAAAAGGTCAGAGGAATATCACTGGAAAATGAGGGGTTGTGACTTTAAGTGCTGTGAGACCTAAACGGGAAGGCCTGATAATGGACGCAGAGGTTCGTGTCTGCTCATTACGTGACTTAACATTGGTTTTGCTGTTTCAGAACCTGTTGTTATAATGTTAGCTATAGTGAGGGAAACCCTTCAAAAAAGCTTGCACACTCTAACAATGAAGGGGAACCACCAATTGCAAGATAAAACCACTGCTTTATTTTTTTTAAAAATGGCAAACGTTTTAGTCATGTGACCTGAAGTGAGTTTTTGGTCAATGCTTCTCATTTGTACAATTTTACAGATGCAGTGAGTTCCTGGCCTTTCTTCAGCTATAGTGACAGGACAGTTTTGAGTGTCATTTTTTTGCTTTGCTTCAGCCAAAGGGACATTCAATGCATTGCGTGTTTGAGCATTTTGTGGGCGGAGCAATGAAGGGAAGGGTGTGTTTGTTTGGCTTGATTTTAGATATCAATAGTGTTTCTCAGAAATCACTGCCTTTAAAGACATCTATAGATTGTGGTCTTACCTGCTGTAGACAGAAGGATGAAGATGACGGTCAGGGTTTTGAAGGACCAGCGGCCGTTCATGGTCATCTCTCAGCCCTCATGAAGAAACAGTGTGAGGAGAGAGAGCAAGTCAACACACCCTCATTGCTCACCGCCTGGTGGTCATTTTATTCTGCAAGCTCTGAAACACACGCAAATATAGGCAACAGGTTAACTTTACATTCTCAAAACAAGATTTCAGTCTTCGTGTTGTTCCAACATAAAATATAATGGAGTGAAGGATTCATGCATTATTTTAACAAAGCCATCTGTTTAGCTTGATATTTAAGTTATTGACTTAAGTTAGATGGAGCTACAGCTGGTGTTACAAAAATCCTTTCATTACTGCTGTCAAAAGGGAAATGAGATATGACATGAGCTATGCGAATATTAATGAGGGAATCTTGGCACGAAAAATACCACACAATATGCATCCATAACAAATAGATACAACATGTTGCAAAGGATTAAATGCGATAATTCTTTATTAATGATTCCATCCAGGCTTCTTTGGTGAAATGCATATTTTATAACAAAGCAATATGAAGAAAGCCTTCCAGTCCCCACACAACTTATGAATCAAAATTCACTGTCTAAAGCCTTTTCAAAGCCTCTATCCTCACAGATCCTGGTGCGACTGTCATGAGACACAATAATAATAAAAAAAGATGCACCAGTTTGGAATGAAACACTAACATATTTGCTACTGCATGCTACACAGTATAATTGCATAATACAATAATAATGTATTATGTGTTAAGAGCCACTGCCTAGTGGTTTTTGCATTGTGTGGGCATTAATCTGGCTTTTGCATTTATTTATAAATAAATACAATTAAAAAAAATGTAGGGCAACACTTTACAATAAGGTTCATTAGTTAACATTAGTTAACATGCACTAAGAATGAACAATACTTCTTCAGCATTTATTCATCTTAATTAATATTAATTCCAACATTTACTAATACGTTATTAAAATCAAAGGTTGCATTAGTTAACATTAATTAATGCATTGTGAACTAACATGAACGCACAATGAACAGCTGTATTTGTATTAACTAACATTGACAAAGATTAATAAACACTGTTATTAATGCATTGCTCATTGTTAGTAAATGCATTTACTAATGTTAACTAATGAACCTTATTGTAAAGTGTTACCAAATTTAGTTATCATTTACAGTTGTTTTTGCCTGTATTGTAGTGAAATGGAAGGTCAAGTCGAGCACATTATATTCTGGATCGCTATGTTTGATCAGGTTGCAAGTGGCAAATTTGTCAAAATTGTATGTCATCTGGTTTCCCATGCATACAGGGGTTCTCGTATTATGCACAGTGTGTAGTGCTTGATGCAAAAATAGTGAAAGCACTATGCTATCCTGGACATACATTGAGACTCTAAGCACAGGATGGGGAAAGGGGCCGGCAGGAGGATCGCATAGATTAAATGCATGTGACGCTCCAACACATTCTCATCCTTTGGCGTCATATAGGTGACAACATATGACATTTCATTGAAATACTACGCACATGGCACCCTTTAGCATCAATATAACATGCTCTGTTATGGGTAGGTTTAGGTCTGGCGTAGTATTTTCGACGAAATGTCATATGGCGTCACCTATATGACACCAAAGGATGAGAACGGGCTCAACATAAGACAGAGATCTTCAGGCAGGATGAGGGGAAATGTGGCACAGCTATCGGATAAATGGAATTGCATTGCATAATATGTTGAACTAAAAGGGTTTATGGGAAAATGTGCTTGGTGTGTGAATGTGTCTCTCTATATATATTTATATCATCTATCTTTCTTATCTTTCTCTCTGTGTTTAAACAGCAGTCAGCGTGTCTGTGTTTGGTTAACAGCTACACTAACAGCATGGCCGCTCTGAGCTGGCCGTCTGTCATAACACGTCACCATGCCAATCCGCCTCTGTCACCCGTACAGGCCTCTGAATGGCTTGTTGGCAGTCGCAAACACTCCCACTTGCCAACATGGAGGAAACAAACCACACACACATAGGCTACACACACTAGAAGACAATACCATGCATCAATACGCAGTCATATTCACACAAGCCCATGGCACACATAAATTCTCCTTCATTTTTACTTCCTGACATACTGTAGCTATCTATATTTAGTCTCTATAGTATTTTACATAATATTTGATCTTCAGCAGGTTAGGGTCCACCCTCCCATCTAATGACCAATAATCAACATTATTACTACACAGCCTCATGTTTTTGCAGGAATATGCGGTTTGCTCAACAATCAGATCCTGCTTTTTCTGCATTTCAAATGAAGTAATGACTGTTTACTCAGGCATTAAGCCATATGTCAGTGCTGATATCTTCATATCTTAATCAAACAAAGAAAGCAGCTCTGTTTGTGTTTATTGTTCCTTTAATACTCCAGCGAGGTCTGATGAGATAACAAACATATGCTGTGTGTGGTAAAAGCAACATTGTACTTTTATATGCTAAAACCAGAAAGCAAAAAAAAAAAAACATAAGGTAAAAAAAATCTCACTGTCCTACGCATATGCAACAGCTTTAGTGTTACCGTGGAAACTCAGGGACATTCAGAAAGGATGTAAACATTAAAGGTACAGGTCACCCAAAAATATATTTCATTTTTTTACGCAGCCTTAGTGTTGTTCCAAACCTGTGCGAATTTCATTGTTTTGTGAAACACGAAAAATAGATGATTGCATGGACAATTTATATAGACAAAAAACATACAGACAAATAAACAAAAACAAAACACTAAAACAAAACAACTTTTTTTTCTGTAGCCACTCCGAAGTCCGAACGAAGTGTTTTGTATTTTACAACGTGTGAATCTGTTGTCACTGGGGATTGTCATTTAAACCTTTTTGGATCCATCAAATTGATAAGTTTAATTATATCAAGTGTTGTGAGAAAAGGCTATAAATCTCCACCTCCAGCATCCTCACACGCAATATAGCCGACTAGCCGAGACTCTTCTTTATGTGTACAGATGTGGCGTAATGACGCAAAGACATGCTCGAATCTCCTCGGAAATCCACCAGTACCACTGGAATTAAAAACATTATTACAAGCTTATCGCTTTGAATCAAGCTAAGGCAAGCAGAGAGTTTTGAACACTGGCTGGTTATGTATTTTCTCATATATGTTTTGGATCATTTTTAATCCCAAAAAAAAGACAGACGGACAGACAGAGAGGCAGACAGACAGACCAAGAACGAAGAAACAGACACACAACAACTCTTGTTAATTCTACAGATGAAGATCTACAGATATTTGTCTGTTAAATTTTTAACCCAACATTTGGGTTTGTCCATATTTGACCTAAATTTGGGTTGAAACAACCCAGCATTTTTTTAGCGTGCACAAAGCTAGACACAGTGTTTTCCTTAGATGGATCAATCCCTCTGAAACAGAAGTGTGGTACATATGGCTCTGAATTCTTTGACATTTGTGTCCAAATCCACTAGCAGTGTCTCTCCTGGCAGTACATCACATATCGCTTCACAGAAGCAGAGAAGAGTGTGAAGGACTTTCTTTTCCCAGGGCTTTACTATAGTGTGTATATCGATCCCCTCCAGACTGTTGTGCATGTGTGAGACTGTAGAGAATGGGAGACGCTCCTATTGCCTTTGAGCAGACGAGAATTTAGCTTGAACTTCGCTCTGAGTCGTTGTTCTTCTCTGAAGATCAATTCATATTTATATTCATTATGCTCATCCAAACACCCCCTGCCTCCATTGAATAATAGAGTAGCTACTTGCTAATTGTTTGTGTGTTCTGTTTCTTGTAAATTTTTTATTACAGAAAGCTTTGCTAACTAATGTGAGCAGAAGGAAACAATGCCAGATTGCAAGAAGATGCAACACAATCCTCTGAGACTTACGACTGTTGTGTGAACAAGTTCCTTTCTGTTTTTCTGGTGTCAAAGGGACAACAATTGGGTAGAGGAATTTTTTTAATACCTGGAGAGAGGTTTGCATTTGCATTCTGGTGCAGGACTCCCAGAAAGCAGACAGGGAAAAATATACAATGAAAACTACTTTTTAATGGCCATCATTGAAGAAAGATACTTTTTGTCTACAGTATTTGGCAGGGGCTGGACAATACTGAACCAAACCTGTTGAGGATAGATCTAACTGGACAGACTTTTTGACATCCATTTTAAAGGAACATTTTTGTGAAAGTATAACTGTATTCAAAAACCAGTCACTATATCTTGATTTTGGATTGTTTAGCCCAATAAATCTGACTCATATTCTCTGAATGAAACATGTATATGAGATGGAGCTGGTGCATGCAACGCTCAATACACCCGACCACACAATTCATATTTAAAAGCACCACAAGACCAAATACAAAGTTATCCTGATTTTAAAAAATGTGCCTCAGTTAATGGTCTTTTGCTTTCTGCCTGGCTTGACAATCTGAAACTGCAAAAAACTTCCACTAGCATTCTACCGTGAACAGATAAAGTCAGTTGTCAGCTCACAAAAAGCGGTCTGTTCTAGTAAATGCAAATCTTTGAGGGTGATGGAATCTATTTAACATTTTATGCGAAATGTCATTACACCAAAGGGTTTTTAATGACACGTTTTTAAGAAAACAAACAACAAAATCTAGACTGCACCCAGGGTTTAATTCTGAGAATGTGTTTGGTTGAATTGAGATGTGCTGAACACTGAGAAGAGAGGGAAGGTTACATTTAGATAACATGAACTAACGTCATTAGCACTGCAGATGGTACAGACTGTTCTCAGCTCATCCCCATAGTTACCATCAATACACCCCTTACCTAAAACCAGAGAGAATGGCACGGGGATACAGACACCTTCAAACACCTCAAACATCTGTGTTAGGATTTACCCTTTCTGAAATAATATTTATTAATTACATATACCCTAAACCAAACCCTAATTTAACACTAACCCTGATAAACCATGTTAACTCATATTAAATGTATAATTGCACAATAAAGACACCTTAAAATAAAGTGTAACTTTTTAAAATATAATTTATAATGTAATATTAACAATAATAATAATTATAACTATTATTGAAAAGGCTCCTAACAAAATATAAGTTTGTCTAATAAATAATAAACTAAAAAAAGTGTGGGAAAAGCATATTAAAATGAGTGTCTGGGGAGAATATGAGCATAAATGTGTCATTATTATTTTTGAATCTTAAATATTCTTACTTTTATTATTGTAAGATTAAACTTTTATTATGATTATATTATATTAAAAAGGCTCTTAATTAAAATATTATTTTAATATTATTAAAAATATTGTTTTGTCAATAATAATAATAAAATATATACATTAATCATAATGAAATGGCTCATTGGTGGGAAATTATTCTAAAGAATTGGTTGGAAACTAGGGAGGTCATAAATTTTACTTACGTCATAAGTCAGCTATAGTTGAATTCAAAAATAACACTGATAATTGCTAGTACGTCTTAGCGTTTGTGTTAGTTCGACTGACCTGGTTTTCATCCTCCATTTTCGAGTGTCCTTTTAAATGGGAGATCAACAGCTGTAAATACCCTCTTTCTCTGTCCATTTATGCCCAATTCACTCCCTCTCTCACTTTTCATTGCTGTGTAAGTAAAGAGCTCTTTTATTACTCTTCTGTGTCCGTTTTCTGCTGTAATGTGAAAACGATAGAGGCAGGCTTATTCATTACGCCCATTAATGCGCACAGATGCCCCTTTGTGTACACCGTCTGTGAGCCTGAGGGAAGACCTATCTGCAGTGTGATCGACTGCTCTTCGCTTTAAGCTTTTAGCTGTAACTGTGCCTCAGGCGTATTGATGCTTAAAGCAAAGCATCAGGTGTAATATATGACACACTCTGGGTGTGGATCTCAGAAATAAAAGGATTTTTTGCCTTTCAAGTCATGTATTCATAAAAAACTGTTTAGAGACATCCAGAGCGGGTTGTTTGTAATTGAGAAGAATGTCTTTTTCTCTCCGTCTCTGTGAAATGCAGATAACCAATGCTGCTGGGGCAAAGGGGGACTGAAATATGGCTCTCATTAATACTATCTCCTCCTAAATGTATTTCTCACCTTTGAGAGATGACATGTCCAGACTAAAATTAGGAGCCTAAATTTGGCTTCTGATTCAGAGAGAACATTTTTTTTTGATAATGCAACATCGCTGAATTTAAATTTTGGGATTTCAAAAAGTATTTTATGCTGGAAATCCTGTTTCATTCACAAAAACCCTAACACTGTGAGGAGATGCATCAGCTCACATCATGGCCTCAGGTGTTTCCTTTAGGGGAAGCGTTTCTTAGATACTAATGATCAACCATTGATATTTAATGTTATTACATGGCTTTCTGGAATACTTGAGTTTGATTGGTCAATCCCAGCATTCAGCTGATATCTCCTAGTATTTGCTGCCACCATAGGAATACTATACATCAGACCACACATGGTAACTGAAACCAACACTACTTTCAAGTCTTTATCACAGATTCGGTCACTCTTGTTTCATGCAAACCCAACCGATGCCGTGTCACATCTGTTATCTCAATTATTGTTAACTAAAACTGTAATCAAAATTAAAATAAAACTTAAATAAAATAAAATATAAATATTAGATGAAAAACGTTAAATATTAGAAACGTTGCCATGGCAACTTACTGAGTAAGTATATAAAAAATACTAAAACTGAAATAAATTAAAGCTAAATATATATATTTTTTAAATTACAAAAAAAACTAAACAAATAAAGGACTAAATCTTAAAGTAAAATGCAAAATGGATATATAAAAATGAAAGCTACTTCAACATATTAATACATACTATTATAGTAGCCTATATAAAGCAATATAAAATAACCCTGCTGTAGTGAGAATGATATATATATATATATATACACATATATGTATATATATATGTATACATGTATATACATGTATATACATATATATATATATATATGTATATATATGTATATATATATATATATATATATATATGTATGTATATATATATATATATATATATATATACATACATACATACATACATACATACATACATACATACATATATATATATATATATATATATATATATATATATATATATATATATATATATATATATATATATATATATATATATACACATATACATATACATATACATATACATATACATATACATATACATATACACATATATATATATATATATATATATATATATATATATATATATATATATATATATATATATATATATATATATATATATATATATATATATATATATAAACTAATTTATGCCCTCATAAGCTTAAACAAAACCCCAAAAGCGGTTTAGTATTCTGGTCATGTCAGTCACTACATGTGTCTAATCAAGCTGTGAGGGTTTCTGACATGCTGTGGCACTCTATAAAAACCAGCTTGAGGGCTACTGTTCAAAATCACTCATCACTGCTCTGAGGATACATTCTGAGAAACTAAAGTATGCTCTGAGTATACCAACTGACATCTCAGCTACTCAAAGAGATAAGAGAGCTGTCAAACACGTAGACTTAGTCTGAGAAATAACCGAAGTGGGGAACCCAATTAGCAGTTGTGAACTGCTGCCCGGGATGCTTCTGTCAACCACAAATGCACACAGAGATTAAATGGATGCCCATCTGCTGACTTAAACAAGTTCACATTTCCCCCTAATCTTTCCACAATCTCTCCTGTACGTTCCCTTTCCACTGGAATATTTAAACACTCAAGAAACACAAACAAATGAGCAGTTCCCTTTTTAACCTGTGTGATTATCTAAAGCGTGAAGAGCTGATCATCATGTGTCTGCTCCACCGTTCCCACAATATTCCACATTAGCTGCCAATGTGTATACAGTAACACTGTCACTTGCCTGCGAGTGAAAAAATCCAAGAGGTCTGTTCCAAGTTCAGCACAGAATTTGTCTGAAAACAGACAGAAAAGTGCGTGTTTCATGGTAATGAGAAGCAGATAGTCAGTCTTACCTCTTTCTGTGTCTCCTTCTCTTGTAGAGCCAGTTTGCTTGATGTTACAGCATGTTGAATGAGACTCTCCAGTGGAGTGCGCCACACATGCACAGGTACACACTCATCCTGTTGTTTCCAGCAAGCGTTCAGGCTGTCATATGAATGAGAAGATGAACGGAGGTAAAGAAAGGGGAGGAGAGGAAACACGCACTTCTGCCCTCTACCTTCCATGCGCTGTATCCCTGCACTTAAACTGAGCGCAGACAGAGCGAGGAGAGAGAGGGAGAGGGAGCGTGTGTGTATTTATGTGTGGGTTAAGTTTTGCCTATATTGAGGAGATAGTAAAACCCGAATTCACTTACATCTTTTGAAGAAATGAATGGTCTCCATGAGGAAAATGGCTTAAAGCATGTTGAATAGTTTGAATTCAAATTGAAATATGCTGAAAATATTTGCAAGTTAAATTATTTACTAGCATTTTATACATTTTATAAAACCTTTATATTTTATTTTAACTTCATGCAGCAAATGATCAAATATTTGAAAATTTTTTAGCTCTATTTGATTGTTTTATTTTATATAGGAATGCACAATATATTATTTCCATATGGGTTGTTGGTGATATTATTTATTTTTATTTTTATTTACTGGCCCTTGTTGGATATATATATATATATATATACACACACACTCAATATATATATATATATATATATATATATATATATATATATATATATATTGAAATTAGAAAGCACAATAGACACACATCAATGTGGGTGAATGCTTCTGAGTATGAGTTTGTGTGTGTGTGGGTGAGTTATTCAGCATGTGTAGCAGGATCTGGATATAGTCCAACAGTTGAAGGCAGAAGGTCAGTGTTGGCTCACTAATGAGGGATGGTCTGTGTGTGATTCTGACAGCTCGCTAGAGCTCAATTCAACCAAGTCTTTCTCTAACACACACACACACACACTCGTCCCCTCGGTACATCTCAAAATCACCCATTCCGTAGATGAAGATCTCCACTTTCTAATAGAAAGAGAGAGACAGAGAGAAATCGCAAATGTGTGTGTGTAGGTCAAGATCTTTCTGTCCTCATCTGACCCAAATGAGAACATTCAAAACCCAATAGTAATACAGCCTTGCTCTCTCTGTTGTAAGCATCAGTTTTTACATATATTCTACTTGATATATGTGTGAAGCTGGAATACAAAACAGAGGTTTGAAAGCTAGAAGGTCTTATAAACGATTGGATGCTCAATGATAAAGATGTAGGCGAACATGGGTCATTGCAGGATAAGGGAAAGTCTCTGTACATGTTGTGTGGTTACATTTAGACATTTAGGTTATCTGATATTTAGTAAAGACATGAAAGTGTGTGCACATCCCTGTCCACACTCTCAAATCGAGAATAAAATGTAATAGCTGCCATTATAAAGACTTGTCTATGTAAGAAATGCCTATATGCAGAACTGCGGTAAAACGACACATATGTTTCTCTTCAAACCAATAAACTAAAGATTCTAAACTAATTATTGAAACTGTATGGGAACACAATGGCTCAATCCAGGTTTGGAGATTGCAGATGTACAGATTTGTGAGGTCAGTTTAACAGAAACAAGGAAACTTTTTAACGTTTTAAAGTTCAGGAAACTTGAAACCTTTCCCGTTTCTAATTTTTCATCTTCGTGTCAGAAAAACAAGAAAGGCAGGTAGTACTGCCAGTTACCATTCAGCCTACTTATTTTTAAAATGAATAGCGTGATGTTACTTTTTTCAACCTATTGGCTCATTGGAAAAATGTAGCTCAACCTGTATTTTTGCAAACGATACCAATTTATACACTGAACTGAACACTAGAGGCAGTAAAACATTAACTTTTATTTAGGGCTGTGCAAAAGTTAATTGCAATTAATCGCATCCAAAATAAAAGTCTGTGCTTACATAATATATTTGTGTGTGTGCTGTATATAATTATTATATATATATATATATAAATACCTATGCATGCATATATAATTATTTGCGCTTAAATTCTGAATATATATATAAATACATAATCTATATTATATAAATTTAAATATTTTATATATGAATAACACATTTTCTTAAATATATACATGCATGTGTGTGTATTTATATGTACAAAATAATTATATACAGCACACACAAATATATTATGTAAACACAGACTTTTATTCATGGATTAATTATTTTTGCACAGCCCTAATTTTATTCCTTTCGACACAAATTATGATTATTGACTTGTTCTAATGTGGTTCCTTGAACAATACTAAGTTATGACCTCAAAGCAATGTAACCGTAGTGCATGATTTGTAAACTATGTATGCATCACAAAACCAGATCCATATGTATGGCTTTTCTTTATGGCTTTTCCTAAACTTGCTCTGTACCCCCTGTGAAACACGAGTCATGTTAAGAGCTTTAAAACTTGTCGAAGCAGGCTTTTTTTGGTGAAACCATCCCACATTGATTCACTAAAACACCCTACACAGCACACACACATTTGCAGCAGAATGCTTCACTTCTGCAACACACACACAGTACTGCATCGAGCACCTGAAGCAGGACAACTGCATTATGACACCTCTGCATTCCACAATACACTCACCGTCATACACACACACACACACAAACTTTTATTTAAGTGTGTTTCCTCCTTCTCAATCTCTGTTCTCCCCTCACACACACCAGCAGATACAATTCCATATCATGTTCACATATAATTTGCCAACAGTTATTAAAATATCTCCAATGTCACACCCACATCAACAAACACATATTTACTCTGAAACCATGCCACAAGCATGATTTTGATGAGATGCACCAGCACGCATTAAATTGTAAAGACGCAGCAGTATCTGATGGCACAATCAAGTTTGTCAGCACAGTCTGAAAAAGTCCTGACGAGGTTAAGCTTCTAATATGTGTCAGCTGAGAAAGGAAAAAACTGAGAAAATTATTTTTCTTCAGAATCCTGTTGGTGATACTGACTGCTGTTGTGCTCTCTGTGCGAAGAAGAGTTGTGAATTATTGAAAACTGGTCAGGTTTGACTGGTTAGTGTCAGTCAAACAAAACTTGAATTTTTTTGTTGAAAAAAGTCTTGAAAATGCCTTTTTTAAAAGTTGAACTTTAGATATTCATAGAATTCCATTTCATGCGTGAGACGCTACAGAAGACAGCGAGACGTTCAGCACAACAGCCAAACGCGTCTGTCTGTGAAAAGCTTGTTCTTTGTGAACTGCCCCTTAATAGCATGTGAATGAACACACATGCTTTGCAGTGCACCACATCATTATTTCATGAAGATGTTGGTGGCATCTATGTTCCACAGCAGGCAAGTGTGACAGGCTTGTAATCTATAGGTCTTTTTTTTTTGGAGCAAAATGACAAAACTCTTGAGGTCTGGGAAATAATGAATTGGTGCGGTGGAGGCTTTAGACAACATGAGTGCCTAAAGATAAAGAAAGCGAATGGAAGAAACACACTTTTAACAAGCCAAAACAAGTGTTAAACATCTAAGAGGGTGTTAAACATCTCATATATGAAACATGCTGTCCTCATTATCTCTTTTTAGGAAATGGTTAATTTGTCACATCTTTCCATAGCAGCCCAAAGGCTTTTGTAACGTTTTAAACTATTTTAGCATGGCCAACCCCATAGACATTTACACCTGTGTCTATTGACGCTGATGCATTAAAGTGGGGGGGGGGCTCCCCTGTTTCAAGATGACACATTCGTTCCAATGAATTGCCGTAGCCAAGGTGACGTCTTGTATGTCTATAGGCCAACCCTTTAGACATTTCGTATAGAGAGCGACAGAAGAAAACATGTATTTATAAATGTAATTAGAGGGAGAAAGACAGATAAAGGTGTCAAGAAAGAGAATGAGATTAAGAGAGATGAAAACTCTCTTTGGAGGGAGTTTGTCAGGTGAAATACAGTTTAGCAAAGACCTCCTCCTCACCTTCCTGTTAGTGGAGCTGGCTTTTATCGAAGATCACCAGCTGCCTGGAACAACAGAGATAGTGATGGAAAAAGAAAGCAAGCTGAAAAAGATCAACATTAAAAGCCATAGAATGGTGAGTGATGTTGAATAGCGTGAATGTCTGCCATCAAAACCAATGCAGTGCTTTCCTATGGACCAAATTTCATTTGACATCAAAACAATACATTCCTATAAACTTATTGTCAAGCCGGAATCAAATACTTTTTTAGGTTGGAAAAACTATTCGATCTACGCTTTTGGTTATGGTGAGGCAGAAGGGTTAAAATCAGTGATCTGAACACAGTGGCTTGCTCTCTTTCTAATCACACAGAATAAATTTAGCTGCAGGTTTTCACTGATCTCCAAAGAACTGCTAATTAAAGGTAAATCAATCTGCACTTTGTAAACCCTGGCGCTTAGAGCATAGATTTAATCTACATCATTTAGCTCTTTTGATGCTGTGAATGGTTTATAGTCTTTAAAATTTGCCATTATTCATTTTAGCATATGGTGTGTGTGCTTCTTAGAAGAACAACAATGGAAGAACAATCACTTTTATAATAAGTGTTTTTAATCATGATTGTTGTGACAAATCTGTCAGAACTGGTATATTTTGTGCTTTTATTGAGCAGTTTTGAGGCAGAAAGTCTGCATTAAAATTGGCCACATCAGGAGAAGTGGAAGCTAATATTTTTCTTCCATTAGGCTGAAGGCAGTGTATTAACTGTCCTATAACAAGGACAGAGTGATGTAAAATGAATGTGAGCCATGAGCAACAAAACACAACTAATGAGTAAGAAAGGCTAAACGCTTTGGGCAAGGTAAAGGAGACTTGGGAGAGAACGGCTGAGATGTACCTTAAACGTTTTACATCTGAGACACTCT
Organism: Hybognathus amarus; assembly: GCA_030378365.1. Taxonomy (NCBI): domain Eukaryota; kingdom Metazoa; phylum Chordata; class Actinopteri; order Cypriniformes; family Leuciscidae; genus Hybognathus; species Hybognathus amarus. The sequence continues at coordinate 511,482 of JAQIUQ010000217.1, forward strand.
TAAATAGCCAGTTGATCAGTAATGCTATTTTTAGGTTTTGTTTTACAATTTTTCAGCGCAGTTCTTTAAATGTTGTTAAAAAGAAGTAGATTCCTGTCAGTGCAATGTGTTTAAATGCACTTTTAGTTAGACACATACCTGGGTCAACATATTTTGTTGTTCCTGGAACAACATTCCTGTCTGAAAAATGTATCCGTCTATATCCCTACCTTCAAACCCAACCTTTCCCATTGGTTATCCCTAAAATAAGAAGGAAATGATAGGGGAATAACATTGATTGGGAAGGACCTAACCCTGGTTGTAAGCCTAAACTTGACATGAACTGTAAACTTGTCCTTCAAATCTGATTGGCTGAATGGAATATTGTTCCAAGATCAACAAATATGTTAATCCAGGAACAGGTTACTACTATATAGGCGTTCTTCAGTGAAGTCAGGTTGGAGGTCATTGACACACAAGTTTTGGACTATTTGACTATGTTTAGAGATGACAAGTACTGTCATCACCACTGCTCTGTTACCATGGCAAGACAAACACAGCTGTTTCCATGCCTTCATTTGAAAGACTGAATGAGTGTTAGTGTCAATCTACAGTTTGTTATACAGTGGCAGAAACAGAGAATTTTCTTCCATCTTCACATTGGGCACTGGCAAATTATCTACTATTGCATAATTAAGTATTTATTATTTATATGTTACTTTATTTAGTCAGAATATACAGCTCGTTGATCTAGCCAACATAAATGTAAGTGGCATAGATTAATCCAGATGCCTTTCCAGATGTTCACTTCCTTATTGATGAGTTTCATTCAACACCTGACAAATGCACTTGATTGTGATGTGAAGTTAAATCTACAGTAAGTAGGAGGAGAAAAGGACATAAGTAAATGAATGGACCAGTGTGAGGGGCGTGTGGGTGGAGGACAAGATCTATTTTTGTTCCTTTTTAACAAGAGTTGGAACACATGCCTCTTAAGCAATACAGCTGGACTCTGAGGAGATTAGAACATGTCTGAAGATGCAAGAGACAATGCTTTTCCAGGCTCAAACACAGTACAACATCATGTGCCTGTGACTAGTAACTATGGAAACACTTTGAATGTTCTATTTTCTTCTAAATAGCAGAACTAACCATCCCTCTCAGACCAAAAATGCTTAAATCCAGTCTAAGGAGATGGCTTAGGCTCAGTCAGCTTGCAATCACATCATTTCCTGTAAGGCACAGCTGATTGGTTCCCTGCTGTGTCAGGGGCCAATGAGCTCACTTTTAAACCTTTAAATACTGGTCAGAATATTCAGCCCCAAGGCCTCATCTAACTGACGCACATGGCACCCTTTAGCGTCAATATGAGACGCGCCTCCTAGTGGTCTAACCCTTAAGACCACACACCAAGCCGACGCCAATGAACTAGCGCTGATGAAAGCCAACTGTGTTGTCGCCTCTCGTCGAGGTAAAAAGCTGCACTTGAACACACCGAGAGAACTGCCGCCGACTGTCAGCTAGAATGTGCGTTCTGCGCCTGCGTTTAATGAGCCATCTGTCTATTTCTGCAGATATATTCGTCGGCTGCAGATACACATAACATAAACAAAGCAGCGCGTGCTTGTTTTGAATATCAATCCTGCTAAACACTTTGTTTATTCCACTCCGCTCATGGTAATATTGAAATATTCGCCAAGGAACACTCAGGTAATAATACGTAACATAAGAACAGCCTTCTATCTTTACCGTTTTGACTTCTTTGCTTGCTGTTTTGCGTTTATTCTCGTGCACTGACTTTTTCACTATGCTGAACATCCAATCAGAGTTCTCTCTTTCCCACGGCCCTACGCCGATTCAACATGTCGAATCGGGCGAGACAAAACCGACGTTGACTGTTTTACAGCCAACGGCACGGAACAGTGCGTATCACACTGAGGAAACTCAGTTGGCCGACGCACAAAATCTGCCAGACGCCGACCGTCGGCTTGGTGTGTTCCGGGCTAACCCTACCATCTAAAGGTTGCCATGTGCGTCAGATTTCAGACGCATGGTCAAAAGCATTAGTTAGTTGACGCCTCTAGATGAGAATGCGTTGGAATATTCTAGTTGCGGCCAAGGGGGTAATCCATCAGTCGGAAGTTGAAGCCTCGCGGGAGCCGCTATTGTAGCAAAACTTCACCTGCTGTTAGCATTCCATTGACTCCCATTCATTTTAGCATCACTTTGACAGCGAATAACTTTACATCTGAAGTGTCCAAAGACTTCATTTGTCCATTATTTATTTCTAAAGAAACATGACAATGTAAAAAATGCTCCATTACTTTGTATCTTTTGTTACTGCCCCATAGAAGCCATTTTTGTAAAAATAGGCTAAAGATTGCGTCATAACCATGGGACTTTCTGTCGCACAATAGAGATATTACCGTATAGACAGGAGGAGAAGCTCGCAGGGAATCTTTTACTGTCTATGAGGCAATCGAGGGGACATGGAGGCACAAAGTCAAGGTAGAAGCCCATAGAGAGTCCATAAAAGCGACGGGACAACATTTCAACAACGTTTTTGAGGAATTAGGTGATTCAGGTTTGTCTTGGCACTGCTAATAGAAGATTTACAACTGTCAGACTGTCGTCACGCTCAGTTTGAGCCTACGCAGTCGCTCAGACATCAGACAAGAAGTGCAATAATCGAGCTTCAGTCTTTTCCGTTAAAATCAGTGGCATCGCTATGTCCATATCTTTTGACTGTCTATGGTTGTAGCATAGAAAAAATCCACCTTTCCCAGATCCACCTGTTTAGGTCTGCTACAGGTAATATATGTATGCTATATTGGACATCAGCCGCATGTCTTACTTGCTCACAGCAGTGTTGTGTTGGTATTGGCAGTAGCAAGTCTTGTACTTACTCTGGAGTAGCAGCATCAACAACAGCAGCAACAATAACATAACCATATTAGTATGGTCATATCCATTACCATGCCAAACACTTGTCATGAAAGAAAGTGGTTTAGCTAGTCAGCCAGTTGGTTTTGAGACTAACCATTTTAGAGTTGTTTTAAGCTGATTTACAGACAGGGATTTCAGTTAATATCCCAGTGCATTCATGAACCATGCTCAACCTCAATCATCCGCCAACCACTGCTGCCTCTCCTATAGGTCTCCGTTGTCTCATGTTTGCTGTATAGTGCCTTCACAAGGTCATCTAGGCATAGATCCAATGGAAAACACATGCTAACATGTCCTCCGAGGACGATTGGTAAAAATAGGTACGTCACCCAGGCTCCAGAGCAACGCTGGCTCATATCCAGATCTGCACGGCAACTGAAGGTGACAGTCACCTCTCTAACACAAGACCAGAGATTGTGACATTGCTGATGCTTTTGCTGTGATTGCATGGCTAATGATTTATTATCTGTACCTGCAGAAAGCTGGCTGATAGAAATGTGCAAGTTGCGAGAATATTACCAAACATTTCATGTGGGATGAAAAACGATTATGGAAATGGATGCAAAAAGGGGCAAGAGCTTTTTTGGCCAAATAGAATCTAAAAAGAAGTTTCTAATAAATGGAAATCCCAAATTCCTGAAATGATTAAAAGACTATCTTCGTTTTTGATGCGATTAAGCCTGTTAATCCAACCCAAAAGTGCTCGAAGAGGACAGAGTTTCAAGGCACACACAAACACAAAGCAGCTGTTTTGGCCCCATTCTGCCGTTCATGAAAACTCGTATGCATTTTATTTATTTATTAAAAAGAATACACATTTCTTTTATAGATGCAGGCTGAGTCGTTGAGCTGTTTGGGGGCTTAATGCTACGCTCCTGCTTTTTGTAGAAAAGTTCATGGTGCAGTGAAAGTATTTATGAGATTAACTGCAGAAAACAATCACACTCACATCTACTTTACTTTTTAGTTTAAGTATGGCACCTATTTTTGGGAATGTTTGTGGCATTTTCTGATTTTCAATATCGCTTCAGTGAATCGGATTGCACAAATGAACAATGCAATCGTTGGATGCAATTTATTTTTTGCGAGCACTAATTGGGTGGATAATTCAGTGAATGATGATTTTCACGTGTAAGCTTGTCTTCTCAAATGTCTGTTTCCTAACCCGTTGACAGGATGTTGCTGTTACCATGGCAATGCATCTGCTCTTGTAAAGTTGACCAATTCGAGAGGAATTCCATAAAATGATTTGTTTTACTTACTTTTCATTAGAGTTTGATTGCATTGGAATAAATTCATTTAGGATTTTATAGTGAAGCTTATTATAGAAATACACACTCAAATTGGCTTGGCTTGTGAACTGTTATCAGAACAACTAAAAAATGCATGACAAGAACATACTGTATATCTTTATTATATCTTTTACTTCAGAGGAATTGCATATAGGCAGCTGATGTGAGAATTTCCTGTCTGGGAAAAGCTCATTTTCCTAGCAACACAACACGGCAAAAAAAAAAATTTGTGTTAAAGTAAACATATAAATCTAAAACTAAATCATTCGTTTATTTTTTCTTTCAGCTACTTCCCTCCCCTTCCAATTCTCATCTCTCCTAATCTCAAGACACAGGGCGACAGGTGATGCTTTTAGATACCTCACACGGCCTCATTTGCACTGACGGCAGATTGCAATCAACAGGTCAGGGGAATAATTAAAGTGTAAAGAGGATGGAGGGGATGGGAGGATGAATAGGGGATGAAATGATTATAAGCATTGTACCGCATGCAGGTTGAGCTTGGAAGAAAAATTCTCATCAACACCACAATCTTCATCTCCTTCGTCCATCTTAATGATTGGTGTTTGTATGAATGATGCTTCCTCTCAGCTAATCAGGAGTACGTATGAGTACCCTCGCTTTCCAGAGCATTTAATCAGGCCTAATCAGTGTTAAAAAATCCACTAGTATACGTATTCACATATGAAAAAAACACGCCGTTCTCACCAAGCAGCTCAGAGAAATGCATTTGATATTTGGAGACCGAATAAAGTCAAATATGACATTTCTCAAGCTATTTTCTCTCAAAAAGAAACTTGACTTCCTCTGAAAACTGGCCAGACATTTCCATTCTTTTTAGCCCGTTGAGTGATTTGCTGCCATTCGAGCGAGAGCAGCAGGGGTGTCATTTATGCCAATGGCTGGTTGTATCATCGACCCGTGAATTGTATTTGTTGATAGGTCACCATCTGTCACCCTGGACCAGATGAGCATGCTATGGGATGGGAAATGTTATCACTGAAATGGCAACATGTGGATTGAGGGAAGTTTTTGGAGCTACAGGACAATTGGCTCTCTAGAGACAAAAAAGGTCCCCATTAAATGGATCATTTTTCGTTTGCAGTATTCTGACAAAAACTATTCTAGCAGAGCTCTGACTGGCATCGCCGTTAATGAGAAAATGAAATCCACAAAGTCGATAATCTTAATCAGGTGGAGTTATTTTGAGAACGGTGAGGCTGAGAAGCAGGGGAATGTTAACCAATGATTAATAAAGTTAAAATGCATTCGCAGAGCCACAGAGGCTGGGTATGTGTCATGCATAGCCTGTTTATGAAGTTAAATAGATGGCGTTGATATAGGAAAATGCAATTAGGGGCTTTGTACCTGTGAGTAATCAATCAAAATATGGAAGGAATCCAAGCAAGGCTTATTGGAAGTGTTGCCTTTTCCGCAGAAATTATATATGCACGTTTCACAGAGAAATGTATAGTTAGTGGTGCTAAAAGCGTGTTAATTCCCTCCTCATTCATTTTTCTTAGTATTCCTCAACCAATTCATTATAAACAATATAACATCTATTGAATTATTAAACAATTTATGGGACTGTTTTCCCATACATGTCTTTGTAAAAATTGTATAGGGTCGCTAACTACGAGGTGCGTAACAGTGTATGCATATTTATTTCTGAGCGTCAATAATTTAATCATTGATGGCTGAATAAGTGCAATTCACCTTTATTCCACAAAGTGACAATGTCTGATACACAATAATGAAGTGACGTTTCACTCATCAGTTATCTTAGGTGGAAAACAAAAGAATAGGAAGTATCATCAGCAAAACTTGAAATGGCTCAGTGATTTTCATGCAGAGCAAGTACTGAACTCTATCAAATGTTAGTGTCACTGTCATGATGATGGATCTGGCGAAGAAGCTGTCAGCGATCAAAATATTGATTTAAAAGATGTTGAAATTGATCGTTTTGAGAATTGGCCAAAATTTGAGATTGCAAATGGGCTCATATTCGTGATCTCAAACATATTCTCAAAACTGGACAGTGATGATAGTATAAAACACCTGCTCAAACCGAACACTTCCAAGCTCCAAAGGTAACAAAATATGCTTTATTTTATTATTCTGTAATTGTTACTATAAAATCAGGAAAGTTTTATATTATTCGCGTCAGGTAGAGATCCATCCGTGTAAAATACAATTCCTGGTCGCTAAAGAACCGAATATGTAAGAATGATTAGCGAAACATTCATGCATTTAAAGGGGTCATGAACTGGCTTTTTAAATTTTATTATATTGTTGTCTGAGGTCAATTTATGACGTTCGCTTGGTTTTTGCATTCAAAAATATCAAAATGAATAACTAATAAGCTATTTTCTACTCTAGTTTTGAGCCCAGCTCAGAAACGCTCGGTTTTTATGGGCGTCTCGCACTGAAGACTTGGAAGTAAACGCCCACTGCTGTGAGTGGAGAACAGTTTTGCATATTATAATGAGTTTAAACTCACCTCGTCGGTGCACGTGGGGAAAATTGTTTTGAAAACGTCCAATGTTGTAAAATGTCAACCGGAATGATTCGCCCATATATGTTTGACCGAGAGTCCGTGTGTTGCACAATTCCTGTCAGATCCAATATAGACGGCACAGCACCGTCTCTTTACTCTTAATCGTCTACAATTCCAGTCTTGTGTACAAAAACAATCCTCAGTGAAATGAAGCGAACAGATGGACAATGTTTTACCCTCATCAGCTGGAACGTCATTAAAAATAAAGTTTATCCATGCAATCCTATTGGAATCCAGAGGAAGCTTATGAAGCCACTGTCTTCTTCCACAACCAGGCACTGCACAATATTTTATATTGCTCGGTTATCTCGATAGTTATTTAGCTATGCGCGAGTCGGTGGGTGGGGCTAAACCAGCTGTGTTGAAGTAGGCGTTGATCTTCTTCTGCGGGGGTGGTGTTTTATCCTTTGTCGTCATAGTTCCCCACTTTGAAAAACGAGTCGTTTACTGAGCCTGGCGTCAATAAAAGCTTTTATTGGACTAACAAGGACGTTTTCAGTTCTGAAACTTACAGGATATTCCTATAATATGATGATCTTCTTAGATGTCAAAAGCAAAATTTGATTTCTCAGTTCATCACCCCTTTAAAGGTTAATAAGCAAGACCAGAGGCCTGACCTTCTGTCAGTGAGGAAGTGGCCGTCCATACTGAAATATTCATGCTTTCAACAAGGCTTTTCATAACGCTCTGTTGTTCCAAATCCTTTTCGATGTCCTCAGAGATGGCAGATGGCATTTGGATTTCTACCATTTTCTAAGAGCCGACTTGCTTGTGCCAGAGATTTCATGGCGATCATACCGCGAACACGGAGACTGCGAGAGAGGTCAAGTGCTTCTGAGAGAAGTGAACAGCTTCTCAGAACGAGCCGGCTGTTAAAGATCGGAGTAAACATGACAGGGTGGCACATCAGTCAAACTCGGCGGCGTAAATCTCTTTGCTCTGAATGAGGGAGATTCTAGACTCGATGAAGGGAGCAATAGTACATTTCAAAGCAATAAAACTATCTCAGTAATCATTAAAACGTTCTTTATCGTCTTAACCTTTTCTGTCTTTGCAACACAAACCTCTACGACCCTTTCACCTCACGCCAAAGTGGAAAGCGATTAGACAGCTGTTATTTTACGGAGTGAAGGAGAACAGGATGTTTCGAAGCCAATTGCTCAAGCTCTCAAAGGCATTTGTCATTATATAGAAACATTAGTTTTGGTTCGGTTTGCTTTCTCCGAATCCTCCAAACTTCTAGAAAAGAGTGATAACCTTTGGCTGGAGTTTCAGGTGTCCCACAGCAGTAGAATAAACAGAAACTCTAACTTGGGCTCACAGAAGGAATTTATGTATCTGGCTGCAATACAAAGAGACTGCCTATAAGACCTGCAACGATCAGGAAGATTTGTGGAGTGAGAGAGAAAGAAAGAGAGACGTTGTGATTGTGTTTGCCCGTGTAAAGCATCCCATGATAAAGCACCGGTGTCTGGCATCTGTGTTAAATATTTACTTAGTAGATATAAAATCAATATCAGTGTTCTTCTTGCCGTAAATTCATCCTATGTACACGAATTCACTATTTATTTTTTGGCTGCTTGGCTCACCAACTAACAGCAGTGATTACAAACAGCTTGCTATAAATACAGTATAGACAGAAACCAGAAACTGAAGCCAATCCACAAAAATAAGAAAGAAAATATTCAGTGCGGGTTGGCAAACTGCGCCCACTGATTTTTATAATGTTCTATCTGCAATGTTTTGGAAATTATGCACTTCAGGTAATTGTGCAAATGCACCCACAACATAATGTAGCCCCCTGTAGCTCAAACTGGGTTTTCTATTTAAATATATTTAAATGCAATTTATTCCTATGACGTCAAAGCTGAATTTTCAGCACCATTACTCTATCTTCAGTGTCAGATGATCCTTCAGAAATCATTCTTATGTGCTGTTCTGCTGCTCAAGAAACATTTATTATTATTATTATCAATGTTAAACATTTTTTTTCCAAGATTCTTTCATGAAGGTTTTATAGAACAGCATTTATTTGAAATAGAAATATAACATTAAATGTCTGTCCCTTTTGATTAATTTAATGCATCCATGCTGAATAAACATTAATTGCTTATATGAAATGTGTTCATCTGGCTGAGTCATGCCTTTTGGGAAGCTCTCTGACATATACCGCATAAGATTGCATTAGACAAGGAAAGTTTAAATCTGGGCTTGTGGACCTTTCCTCTCACTTCTTCATTGCAACTTGTCTTTTTTTGAACTGACCTGCAAAAATTAAGACCCACAATTAATTTACTTTTGTGAATAATGCGCAGCATGCCAGATTTACTTGGAGACAGGAGAAGTGTTTGCACTGAGAATGCAAATGACTTTATATAAATACAAAAACTGTATTTATTTGAGAGCACTTTTGCATCTGGTTTAACCTGGATTGAGGTGGTTATTAATAAGATTTTAGAAAATCAAATCAATGGTGCATCTGTTTAGTGAAATCAATGGTTTCCCAGTCTGCAGGCACAAGTAGTTGCTTGGTCTCTAAATTTCAGACAATCTTTGTTCCATACAATGGCAATAAATCTTTGAACAGGGATGCTTGATTTAACCTGCACTTTCAGAGATTATTATGCCGATGGCGCTCATGCTGTTTGTGAGTAGTTGGCATTTTCTGCCTGGTCCTTCACTATGAATTTGATGCATCACTTTGGGGTCCAGATAATGGAAACTTTAAAAAGGCATCCATTATGTTGACTCAAGTGGCGAGATGAAGGAGAGGTGGATAAAGGATGAAATGTCAATCAGAGGAATGAGGAATGCTTTCATTTCATCCACAGCCATTCAAATAAAATGCCATTTCATTACATTCAGATTACTGTCCTGGATAACCGATGATTGGCCGAGGTTTTAAAGCAGTCAGAGCAGAATACGAAGACTAGTCTAGACAATGAATCCGAACGGATGACGGAAAGTGTCATGAACGGCTTGATCAAGGGTAAAATTCTCCTGCATTATTATTGAACCCCATTATGAGATGTTGATTACAGTCTCCTGGATGGCTATAAAAAGACCATTCAGGCTTTTGGACAGCTTACTGGCCACAGTGGCTGATATGGGGCCTCAATTTTGGAGGCATAACCTCTCGGTCAGAGTCCTATTTACACTGGCATTAATGGAGCTGTCGTGTTCTCTCATCTCTTTGACACACACACAATGCCTGTTGTCATACTGCTCTGAAATTGTGGCCCACCTGGCTTTGAGAATAAGCTTGTCATAGAGTGGTCTGCTCACACAGTGATAACACCACGGAAACTGTCACTGGGCAGCCTGTCGCCACGAGAGCCCGTAGTCATCAACGGCTACAACAAAAGTCTGGGGAACACAATGACCTGCCAGTCTGTGGTCCGTGAAAGAGAGGTGAAGCATAATTAAAGCAGCCCGTTGGATGTTTTCCTCTGAATGCTGGATTGAAGTTCACTGACTAAAACACAGAATATTAAGATGCTGCAATATGGTTCTCCTGTTGCCCTTGTTTTTATACTTTGTGGAGAGCGGCATTTCTTGTTATTTTTATTTGCATTTTTATTTGCAACAGTGTTTTTGAAGGTATCCCCTTCCCCCTACACTCTTCGAAGAAAAGATTCTAGAACCTTAAAAGGTTCTATCAGTGCTTTGTATTTGGAACCCCTAAAAGGTTCTATACTGAACCCCTTTTAAGGGTTCAATAATAAGAACCCTTTAGGGTTCTTTGTAACCAGGAAAAAGGTTCTATGTGGAACCTTTTGGGTTCATTCATCATCATTTGTTTTGTCCTTTCCGGATTAAATATTTCATATTATTGACAAACATTAAGACCCTAAAATGTATTTGTGAATACATGTGAATCACAAAATTCAAGATATGGGGTTAGAAAATGTATATATTTATATCATTTTATGTAGTTAATCAATATCACACGAAGAGTGCCATTTCAGTTTTTTTCCCTCCAAAAATCAGCATGATTAAAATGTGATATTAAGTTACTACTACAGTTTAATAAACCATAATTTGATTACAACTACAAAATGTTGCAGAATACAGTAATGTATGAATGCATAATAGCCTATATAGAACCTTTGTGCCAAAAGGGTTAGTTCTTGTCATTATGGAACCTTTTTTTTAAAGGGTTAGTAAAGCCCTATGTTCATATATAGAACCCCAATGAGTTTAGTGTTAATCATTATTTTAAGAATGTGAAGATCAACTTTAACATTAAGCATGATTTTCTGAATTTTCTTGAGGTTCACTGACATATATCCGAGGCATGACTCAGTAGTCTGAGGAGCGCATGGCAAATACAGAAAAATTAAATCTCCTACGCACTCTAACAACATACAAACAGACACAGCACGTTATAACGCAAAACATGACTTGCATCTAGCCATTGGGCAAAAAAAATTTATTTATAGAGTTAAATTAAACTCTTTAATTTAAAGAGTTAAAAATGAAAAGGGTTTGATTAAAAGCATCTTAAATTGGTATTACAAGTTTTATTCTGTAAAACAGGCTCGCAGCCAGAGCTCAAAGTGATTCTGTTAAAAACAGGAGGCAGGCAATCCTTTGTTTATCAAACATTTAGGTTTGGCTGGAGCCTCCGTGAACGTCTTTGACAACATCCGTTCCACCCCTCTATTAGTTTGTTTACAGAAAGTTAATTTAGTTGGAACCAAATGAAGCACACTTTGCAGGGTGTTTTAATTTAGAGCTTCACAAGGAAGCACTTAAGAACAGTTTTGAATCTGTTTTACAAACAAAACAACTTTTTAATTTCAGTTTCGATGTGCTCCTGTTGTTCCTGAGCTAATCTCTGGAGAACAAGCGAGTTCCTGGACAGCAAGCATTAAATGTTTTAATTATATTTACAGTAAACCTGCCTGATGGCTTTCAAACTAACCAAAGTGCAAGAAATGATTTATTAATCTGCATCAGTAATGGAGAATAGAACATTGCAAGATATAATATTTCAATTTAAATGCTATGCCCTTGGGCACTTTCTTCTACTGAACATTGAACATGCAACAGTTTAGTACATTTGTGCATTTTCACTAGCAGTAATAATTTTCAGACTGCCATCAGCTGACAGAAACGTTGTTTAAAAAAAAACGCAGTAGCAAGCAATGCGAAGTTTATTAAATTGTCTGATCGTGAAGAAAAGTAATGAGGGTGACATACAAAACTCGTCCAGAACAATTTAAAGAATCATGCTGAATTTGAGGCACCCTGAACTGGCTGAATAGAGATATATGAAAAGAAGCGTAGACAGTAAATCAAAGAGAACAAGTGTAAGTGGAGACAAAAGGGTCCATGGGGAAAAGATGGGTAAGTAATTGCTGTGTTCATGAAAACATGATCACAGAGCACCCATCCAAAATTGCTGTGAGAGTCAGTCCTTGACATCCTTACTACAAAAGAGTATTGCTCTCAAGTGAGAATAATACACACTTTCACTTTTTTCCAATCACTCTCTCTTGCAGAGCACAATAGGCAACGGAAATAGGATTTTAGGATGTCATTAGGAGCACTCTAGACTCAAAGGCTAAGACAAAATGCCACATTTTGGCCGGAAACTGAGGCCGCGTTGCATCCTTAATGGACATGGCAATCCCAGAATGCATTGTGATAAGCTCAGTGATCATATTAATTTGATGATTTCATTGAACAAAAATATGTTCAGTCTGATTAAAACCTTTTTGATGTTAGCTTGCTACTGAGTCTAAAGGTAGTAAATCTGTGTGAGGGCGACTTTTTAGTATGGTGTGCATGCTGTACAGTGTTGCTGCCTATGTAGCAAATGAAGCCTTCAAGCATGTTGACTGACAGTGATTTGCACTGACAAAGCAACCTCAAATCATTTCATTTTCAATGGGAGTTGCCCATTTCTGAAGCTGTATGAAATCATTCTGTCTGAAATCGCCCACACCCTGGCGTCCACAGCTGAATCATACAGATGTAAGTTCCTTCTTGCTCAATAAAAAAAGGAACTTGCAAGCACAATGCAAATGCACTTGTTTTCATTCACTCCTTCAAGTGGGCTACTAGTTGACTAATTAAGGAATAGTGATTGAGGTTTTGGTGCGCAATTTTTGCTGCAGAATCCTACTTTCTCCTCAATGCATTGGCTGAGACAACGGGTGCTTCTGAATTGGAAAGGTTGCATCCTATTGAGACTGCGTCCGTCCTAAACCAGTCCTTCTGAGGCTAGGGAGTCATTCTCAGCATTGAACAATAGAACAAGATGGTCAAGTCCACAGGCTATCATATATTTCAAACCAAGCAGGTTTCTATTGGTCAATGCGGCGAAGACACGTGACAAACCTATTTTGAAACCTGCATGGGAAATGTTTAGACCTCATGAGAAGTTCTAATTAATTCCTTGACCTCCAAAATATTTTTTTTCTCCTGCTTACATGAGAAAATTGGACATGCTCAGTGCTGATTCATTTTCCACTAATTAATTTTCATGAACTGTAATGTGTGCAAAAGATAGTTGGCGATTTGGGAGGACACGAAGGGCACACTTGAGGAATCCTTTAAAACACGCTGAATGAAGAAAGCAAAATGAAGGCTTCCTTCCAAGGATCCTTCAAATTTAGATTATGTTCAGTGGAAACTGGATTACATTGCAGCCCACATGCAGCTTTTCAATTGAGAAACACCCACATTTTTTATTTGTTGTCTATTCGATGCCTGATTAAGAATAATTGAAACAATCAAACTATATTTGGATTCAGTCTTGAGGTACTGTTGAGTAAGTATCACAGGAAACTGTAAAACAGTGCTTTATTCTGTATATCTTCTCCTAATTTGAAAATAAGTAAGTAAATAAAAATACTTAACTTAGATAAATGGATAATTATGCCCTTTAAATTACATATCACAATGTAACAGAAGCTAAAAATGTTCAAATTAAACATTTTTCCTTTGTTGTTTACAGAAAGCCTGCAGTTAGCAAGCAAAAATCTTTGGCTACTATCTTAGCATAAAGCTAACAAGAACAGCTCTTGATTAGCTAGAACAAAACATAACAATTACATGCTTTGCTTTTGATTAGACATTTGAAAAAGGAGGATAAGATTCTGCAGAGGATTATCTCAACTTTAGTTATCAAGCAAACATCTTGTTAACTAAAGCAAGCAAAGTTAGCAAAGACAAGCAAGTTAAGCAAGTAAACATCTTTGGCTACTATCTTAGCATAAAGCTAACAAGAACAGCTCTTGATTAGCTAGAACAAAACATCACAATTACATGCTTTGCTTTTGATCAGACATTGAAAAGGAGGATAAGATTCTGCGAAAGGATAATCTCAACTTTATGTGGGCTTAATGAACAGTGATCCGTTACCTGATTCAGGCTACTAGCAAAGACTCGCCGACATCCAGTTATTTAATTGCTGTCAGTGTGAACACCAACATTGAGAACGGTTCCCATGAAGGCCATAGACAGGCTCATTAGATTTTAGGGAGCGAGCTTCAATACTAGAGGTTCCAGAGTTCCTCAAATAGTAAATGGAAAAGAGACAGAATTTCACCCACACACATTGTCTTTTCCCTCTTTTCAAACAAAAGTTCCGTTCTACTGACAGTAAGTCTGTAACCGTACCACCACACATTTCAAGTACATTAGTGCTAAGTGTAAAACAAAGTGAGAAAAATAGCCCATGCCTGGGATCGTTTTCATGGCACATACGGCAATTGCCAGGTTTGTTTACAGTTACGGTGCTAAACAGAGAAATGGGCATGATGTTCCAGTCAAGCCCGTTCATACAAGCCGAGAGATAAGAGCCAAACTCAGGTCTGGACTCTCTCACCTCTTCCTCCTCCGCACGCACAGTCTGTGGACGCTTTGGGATCCTTCGCTGAAGGGATTTGCCAATTCTGACCACATATGTCACCGTGTTTACGGCAGATCGCATAGTCTCTAAGTATTTTGCGAGTGCTAATGGAAAAAGACTAAACTGAGGCTTCAACAAGCTTATATTTACAGCGCAGGTGATTACAGTAGACAAAAAAAGCAAAAACTTACAAATGTTTCACTATATTTCAGCCTCGATGATTTCAATAGCTGAAAAAATGTAAACAGAAGCTTTAGTATACAGTATGGACTGTATCTACATATACAGGATTGTGTGTATGCTGATGTTTCATTTTTTTAGTTGTAGTATGACAGCAGCATTTTTCCAGAAATACACTGTCCTGCTTTTGAGGCCGAGAGCCATGCGGACAGGATAACAGACAAGACAGGAGGCTTGCCGGGTTGGTTAGATGTGCGCAAAGGTCTTAAAACTTTAACATCCTCACAATCTCTGGGGAATGTATGACCGTTCCTTCGCACTGTCTACAGCTGTGAACACGAATAGCACTCAGAAGTCAACATTGAGGTCACTGGAGGTTCTGGCTGGCTGGAAAGCTATTGGGAGTGGATTCGCATACTTCAGAGGTCGTGAAGGTGCTATGTTTCTTAGAAAAGAGTTGTAGTGTGCCAAACAACGCATGTATTTAAAGTGTAAAGGTGTGATTACATTAACAAAATGTTGCAGGCAAAACTTTCCTCTTAATATAATCTATATTTTTGTAAAGCATTGAAAGGCAAAATATGAAATCAAACCAAACTCATATCAAACTCATCACAGACTAGCTCTTTTTATTTATTTATCTCTGTCTCTCTTGATCCCTCTGCAACTCTTATTTTAAATATAGCTTATCTTTTGAGAATGCAGAAATCAATACATCAACAAGTCAAGTGAATGAATGAATGACCTCTTTCAGATTTCATTGCTCACAAAAGAAAATCATATCAGTAGAAGGTTTTGTGTTATCACAGTTTTGCTGTAAAGAAGGATGTAAAGAGTGCTATTAAAAAAAACGATATATACCTTCCAAACTATTTTACTCACTGCTTAACTACCATGTTGCATCGTTGAAGAAATCAACTCAGAGTTTCTTGAAACCGCATTTTTTTCAAATTTGTTGGTTCAACCATATTGGTTAATGACATCAATGCAGGTGACGGAAAAATAGCTTCTTTAATTAATAAGTATAAGATCTAATTAATGCCTGATTTCTTTCCTAAAATGACAGAAATGGCACCTGAAATTTTTAATCAGTTTGCTTCATTTCCAGATTCTCGTCTAGTACTATAGCACCTACATGTGCACTTTTCAAAAACGACTCGTTAAATCTCTTGACAAACTAAAAGATGTAAATAATTTATATCTTTCAATATTCTAAATGAAAGATATAAATTCTACAGAATGTCAGCTTGCTTATTTTGCTCAAGATGATGATTTATTAAGTCCATATGTCATGCAAACAAGAAATAAGCTTCTAACCTAAGGTCGAGAGCTGTTGATCCAACTACACTGATTTACTGAGGAACATTTATTTTTAGTTTTTATAAATTAGTTTCTATTATTAAAAAAAAAAACATTTTTGAACGAATTCATACCATTTGATTTGTATAGAAGATCATACAAATGCACCACCAATTTGCCAGTATGTAAAATATCTACTAATTATAGGCAAAAAACAAGAACAATACTGTGTAGTGTGCATATGAATCTGAAGTGTGCATGGACGCTTTACAATCCCATGAGGCCACAAAGGATGTCCATATTATTCATACAAAACACATTCATAGAATGTACTTTTTTTAGTGCTTGTTCAAAATAATACCTACTCAAGAGAGTATGCGATTTCAGATGCAGTCAGTGTGTTGAATCTTTCTGTGAAGATTCAAGGATTTGCTTCACACTGCTCTTGCTCTCCCTGAGGTGATTCATAATTCAGGGATCATAACTTGATGTTCAGTGTTTCTGATGAATGTGACAGCTATGTGTCTTTAGCTGCATAATTCACCTCACCTGATAAGCATTTAAAATACAGGACACAACAATGCATTGTGCCTCCTAAACATAGCTTGATCATGTATGTTTAAGTCAGGTCACATGCTACCAAATGCATTCATGACAAGCTGTTGTAAGGTCTCATTCTACATGGATGTATTTTGCAGATATGGAGGTTTTGAGATTTGTGCCAGTATGGTGAATGAGACTCAGTAATGCTTACAGACAACAGAAACTGTGTTGTACCATTGTCAGGAGGCCAGTATTTGCTTTAGGTCAGGGTTTTGCACATTGCTGGGGAGTGACCGAGAAACGTGGAGTGAATTTAAATGAGTTTGTGGGCTGGAAGAGTTGAAATGATGTGGGAATCTGTGAAAACTTATTATCGTAATGTCAAAGTTAGCAATTCTCATCCGATGTGAGCAGGATATGGAGAAATATAATGGTTAATCTTGACTGGATTCATCTCAAATATTGTTCAAGTGTTGATTTTAGACTATTTTTGTTAAAAGGAAGAAACACTCAGGGCTGGGTTTTTTCCATGGCAATGACAACCTTTTTGAATAGGTCATGTGCAAATGCTAATGTAGTTAACAACAAAGTTATCTGTTAGCATTCTCATTCATCTTAATGGCAGTTTCTCTGCATGCTAGCACACACTTTTACACAACTTTAAGTTCATGATATGAATGCTGCGAAGCAGTCAAGAACAAAATCAATTTTAGAGCCCTCCAGAAAGACATGTTTGTAACCTTGTTGCTAACTAGCATGCTAACCCTTTTGGACAGCACATGTTTGTTGGAAATTTCTGGATGCTGACAGAACATCTATTCATGGTTTTACTCACTAAAATTAATGTTTGAGCTGTCTTAACTGAAACCAACTTGCTCTGACATATTAAAATACAATTAATATATTGTTTCTCTGACCCAATGCCCAAAAACAGACCGATCACGATGTGTCTGTTCTGAACATGCAGAATCTGGCTCTGACAAGTTTGCCGGCAAATTCCCTCAGGAAAATACACAAGACAAACTTTTATACAAAATGCTTTTGAATTGAGATTAAGTGAAGCCTTAGGAAGAATATATTTATTGTTACTATTATTAAAAAAATATATATGATCTGGCTATTGCTTTGGCCTGAAATATTGTCTTCCTTTGGTCTGAAATGCTTTATGCTCCTCAATTAGTGTTATATTTTGATCAGAATGGTTTCATCATATGTTTTACCCAGTTTTTTTTTTTTTGGACAAGAGATTTTTTATTTTTCACTCAAGCCTAAAGGTTTCCGCTGCGGCTCTTGACATTTAAGCCTGAATATTTCATCATTATGCATTATTGAGAAAAATGGCAGTATGTTCCTGCCCATCACATCACAGTCATCATGTAGCTCAATTTTCAGGTGGAGACATCAGACAGGACCACGGGGCTTTCTATCTGGCAGCCGTCTGGATTATTACGAGTGTGGGTTTCTTGCTCTTTACTAAGCAGTAGGAGAGGTTTGTCAGATCTCTTCTCAGTTTAGCATAATGGGAAGCAGGAGGGCAGTCTTAAACATGCTCACGGCTCATAAAGAAACGCGTTCACAGTTTTTATACAGCAACCTCATTCTGCATGTTTGATTGCATAAAGTCAACTGGATGTTATACCCGTGTTCATTTATTTTAGTACCAATAACTACTAATTTGCTTTAATTCTCCAGCTTTAAAGACAATGAAGTCAGTATTGAATTTTAAGTTTTAAAGGGATATAGCTGTTTTATTGCAAACACTTTTAAAATATCGTGCTATTAAACACAATACATAATTTAAAAAGCAGTGGACATCATGGTAAAATTGTAATTTAATGTCAAAAGAAAGATTCTGTGGGAAAATTATTCGGCATTAAAACACCTGTGATCTCTGATCGTTTCACTCATGAAAGCCGGTGTTTGACTGGTCTTCACTGTGGTGATACTGTTGTTGTGCAGGTCTGTGGCAAGCAGGTGTGTCATTCTCTCCCTCTGATCTTCATATTCACATTAGCAGCTCTTCAGATCTTCAGAAGAGTAGGCGTCCTGCCCAACAGGGGAAAGGATTTGCTAAAAAGTGGTTTTATTGTTTTAATTTTAATTTACTTCTTTGTTCTTTTTGTTTTTAATGCATAAATATACAAAGACGCATTCAGTTATATAATGAGAGTGGGGTGAGATATTCAAAGGTAATTCAAAACAATTTTTCATCTGTCAGTTTGTCAGTTTGAACAGAAACTGATAAATTAAGTGTTTCAGAAGTGACAAAGATTAAACATACACAGACACAGCTTCAGCTATCTGAGTAACAGCTTTTATGAGCGCTATCTCTCTTTTCCTTATTTCCACTGTTTTCCGATTGTTTTTATTATTTTCATTAGTGGTAATGCTATGAGCTAAGCTGACCGTTTGCATGCTAAATTGTTAAAACCGGTAATCTATTTATATATTTTCTTTAGTTAGTTAGATACTTCCTTATTTATTTTTAAATCAACCAATTAAACTTTTTAGTAATTCAACCAACAAAATGTGTGCTTACAGTTAGACTGTAAAACTTAATTTGTTAACTTAATTTTGTACACTGTAAAAAATAATCCTGTAAAAAGCATCATACTGTAAAAATGTGGTGTGTTACTGTTTTTAAAACTAACAGCTAAATACTGTATTGTCAGCTACCGTATAACACTTTAATTTAACAGCTATATGATCTAACACAAAAACAGTAAAACACAGTACAGTTACTGGTAGGATGCTGGCAACCACATGTGCAAGTAGTTTACCGTTTTTTTAAATGATTATTTTTTACAGTGTAAGTACAATACAACTTGGATGTTTAAGTCATTTAAACTTAAATTACATTAAACTGACTTAAAAATGTGTTGAATCATGTATAACTTGAAAAAGTAGAAAATTGCTTGACTTATTTTGATTAGTTAAAGCAATGTAGAAAATATATGTTGTCATAACTTATTGATTGTAGAATTTTGTACAGTGTACAGTATCTGAGCTGAGACAGAAGAAAGTGTTTTAAGATTGAGAAAAGTGGCATCTTCAAGAAGCATTTAATATTTTATTGTCTTAAAAGTCTTTTTATTTTTTCAATACTTCGCACATTTGACACACAGTCCAAATGTGGTTTATTGGATTCAATCCTGCTGAATGTGCAGGCCATTGTTAATTTTTTTTTCTCGAAAAATATATAATTAAAGAAGATTATATTCTGCTTTTATTGAAGGCCTGAGAGCCCTGGTGAATTTCTAAACAGTCCGAGTCCAGTACTGAGCTGTCAGACTCCACAAGCGAATCCACATTTATCTTCCTGCACCTGGTCCGACTCACTCACTTGCTTCGATAAGCAGTTGCTTTCCTTGAACTGCTTCAATTAATGGACTCTTGGGGAAGCTAAAGTGTCTTTTTTCCTTCTTAAACTTTCTCAATCCTGGCGCTGTTTGCTTCACCTTGCTCCTTGGGTCAGTGTGAGGTAGCAGCGCGACCGTTGTCCCTGACAACAGTCACTAAGGGACCAGAGAGTTGCTTACGCAAATGAGAGCAACCAAACAAGCGATAAACGGTACCCCAGGAGACAGGCAATGCGCTGGCCTTTCCCCTCAGTGCCCTACTGTTTTAATGAGCTAAATTTTCATCTTTAGTTTCAGCTGTGAACAAACAAAAGCCCAGTCCCAGCAAGCAACAACAAAATAAGCACACTGTAAAGTTTGAATGACAGCTGAAAGGGCAAAATCTTTACAAAAAAATAACTGCTTTTATGTGGCCCCTCTGTGTGATTCCCTTTTTTGAGCTTTGGCGCATGGAGCTCCACCTTTGAGAATTCAGAATTTAAGCCCCTGAATGTTATCAATATGTGTGTTTCCTGGGAAATGGACCCTTGACCTTAGCATTGTTAGCATCATTAATGCCATCTCTATGGCACTTAACCATAAAAGCACCATCAGTGCAAGAGATGAGTGGAAACCAAATAGTTTAACAAGACTCCAAGGACAACAGTTTGCCTCATCTGTTTTGTGATGTGGTTGTTTTGTCATTGCTAATGAATAAACCAGCAGGAGACACAGTTTGGTCATGACAAGACATGCTTGGTTAGTTTTCACACGACAGTCAATAAGCATCTCACACTCATCTTACAAACAATAACCCGCTTATTTTCTGACCGCCATCAGTTCTCACTCAATGTGAAGTCCTGCAAGTCTGAAGCTGCATCTGTGAGTGATTAACACCCTAAACAAAAAAGATAACCAGAACAAAACTGGTTCGTGTAAGAGAATGATGTTATTGATGCATTTAGATTCTACTTCGGTAATCGCCAAACCCAGACAGAATTTTATATTTTAATTTATTGTTCGTAGATATTATGAATATTGGTCTTTGTCTACTGTATCACTACATGAACTACTGGACCTGTTTAACATGGTAAATAGGGTAAAGAAATGCACTCTTTCTGTATGCCGAAAGCACTGTCGAATGATTAGTCCAAATGTTTCATAAATTAACATGCAAGGGCCATTGAATGCGACAAGCTTCGTGAACGATGACCTTTCCAATTCTGCTGAGTGCTGTGAGCATGACATTCACTTAATCAATCATTAATAGACTGTCTTTCTTTCTTATTAAACTGATCCTGCCAAGAAACTGCCTGGATTTATCCTGAATACTTTTGCTTCCATCTTTCCTGCCCATATATTGCCATTAATATTAAGCTTTTTGTATATATTATTCTTCAATTTCAGCTAAGATTTGGCATTCATTTTCTGAGACAAAAGATATCAAGTTTAATGCTCACTCATGTGTGGTATCAATATAAATGATTCTGTGTTTGTATGTGAGAGAATGTGGGAGAATTCAATGGGTTTAAATGTATCTCTTCCATCTATCTCACCCCGGAAAAAGCTGATTTGCATTTGGTTGTCCTGTCTCTCTGTGCTTTGTAAAGGTCTTCCCAGACTAATATTGATCCTTCTCTCCTTCATACTTGTTAATGACTGCCATTGTTTAGTCGGCCTGCAGACTTTCCGACTGCGTTATAATGCCATTGATCCAAACAGTGTTCACTAGGCTTATTCTCCTCTCTGCTTAAACCTGTCAGCAGCTAAAGTGAAAGACACAAAGACTAATCACTTTTATAGGATATCTGACTGTCAGTTTGTCGTTAAATAGCCTACAAATGATTTCAAGATGCATTACCTCTCAAATCACTGAAGAACCCTCTTAAACCCTGACTGATTTCACCAAGTAAAAAATATTTAAGATGACTTTTTCTTCCATCCATCCATCCACCCATCCATCCACCCAACCAACCCACCCACCCACCCATCGATCCATGCCACCCAACCAACCCACCCACCCATCGATCCACCCATCGATCCACCCACCCATCGATCCACCCATCGATCCATCCACCCATCCATCCATCCACCCAACCCACCCACCCACCCATCGATCCACCCATCGATCCATCCACCCAACCAACCCACCACCCATCGATCCACCCATCGATCCATCCACCCAACCCATCCATCCACCCACCCACCCATCGATCCATCCAGCCAAACCAACCCACCCATCGATCCATCCATCCACCCACCCATCCATCCACCCAACCCATCCATCCACCCACCCACCCATCGATCCATCCAGCCAAACCAACCCACCCATCGGATCCATCCACCCATCCACCCATCCATCCATCCACCCATCCACCCAACCCACCCACCCACCCACCCATCGATCCATCCAGCCAAACCAACCCACCCATCCGATCCATCCATCCACCCACCCATCCGTCCATCCACCCGTCCATCCATCCGTCCATTTTTTGCTTGGTCTGCATGGTTGTGGGTTTTGGTTATTTTGCTGTGTGAGACTGTAAGGACCTTTGAAATAACTAAAATCATTTAGCAAGGTGATATGGAACTGTAATGCGCAAAATATAAGCACACAATAATTACACACCAGAATGTTCATAAACCAATCAGATTCAAGCATTCAACAGCCCAGTATGAGCAGTCATTAAGGAAAGGGGAATGAAAAAACTCTGGCTAGCAGATGTGTATTGAAAGTTCGGTCCCTGATTGCCAGACCATCTGCCATCAGCAAAAGCTGTTCCACCTAATTGCAAGTGACAAAACACAAAGCATAAGCTTTGAATCGGCGAAGAGCTGGATTGATGCTTTGTTTTTAATTAAGGGGTATTGTAGTCGAGATGTCTAGGGAAATCTCCTGCAGCATAGCTAGTTTGTGTTTGATCTAGATAACATATGCGTATTGTTAGTGCTCTTTTGTTTTCGATGAAAAGGTGTCAGAACCCGTGAAGTTTCGTATCCAAAACATGTGTAATACTCAAGTAACTTCAAAGCACAAGAGAGAAGAGGCTTTTGCACATCAAGTGCATACAAGATTATGACCATGCATTTACTGTATATGGACATTTTGTCATAGAATTCTTTCTTCATGAATGAAAGGTTTATGCATGTTAATGACAACTGTCATTAAGTATCTTTCACTCAATAATGACATTTTGAATGCAAAAATGACCCAACCACCACAAAACCCACCACCTGACAGTTTAATGCGATGTTAACCAATAAAGCTAGGTGGTTTCTTAAGTTTGATAATTAATCTGCTATGTCATGTTTATGACAGGTTGTGATGTCAAGTTGTCATGACAAAGACACTGACATGATGCATTGGTTTATGTCAAGTTGTCATAACAAAGACATCTCAAACAATGTCATATTTGCATTAAAAATGTCATAAATGAGTGAATGATACTTAATGACGGTAGTCACTAACATGCTTAAAACTTCCTTCATATTCATAACATGTCATGTCATGATTATGAAGGTGTATGTTAGTCTTATGCACACCCATTCAAGTAAAGTGTTACCGACAACTTTTCCCAAAAGCATCAACTGGCATTAAGCCGTTAAAACTTTCAGCATCTGCACCAATGTGACAAATTCCTTTTGTCTGTTAAAACATGCAAAAGAAAATGTCATGAACATTCGTCAGCATGTGTGTGAGTGGCTGGTCTGTGTCTTTGGGTTGGGTCTCTGATTCTCTGAGGTCCCTGAGGGAGAGACTCTTCATTCTCTTCCCAGACTGAGGCTGGTGCACACGGCTGGAGGCAGGTATCAGATTCCAGCCTTTCTCGCTTTGATCTCGCCCAGATCGAAACCCAACAAACCCCCCTCCTATACCCACAACACCAGCTTCTGCATAATTCAGTGCTGGAGGCCTATTTAAATACCATGACCACCCTGCCTGCCCGTTCTCTTATAAAGGCTGTCAGAGCAGATTCAAAGAAGATCTGAGTTTTAAGAGATTATTGCTAAAACAGAGGACAACGAGAAGGGCATTTGGGGATTTGAGGGTTTGTTGCACCTCCTTTTCTTTTCTTTTTTTCTTGTTTTAGACTATTTTATCCACATGAGCACCATAGCTCAATGTGTACATGTAAGCTAACTGCTAAAGGCCACCACCTAAAGCATCAAAGACGCATACAAAATACAGCAAATAAATAAATAAAGTTTTTGGAAGTGATGTATATGAATTATTTACTCTGAAATATTCATCAACATAATATGTGCACTTAAAATAATACTTAAAATTATTTTGTAAATATATAAAAATAAAAAAATAGTAAACGAGTGTAATTTATTTATTTGTATAATATTTATTTATTTATTTTTAGTATTATTTAGAATAGTTTATTTATATTTGTATATCATTTAGTAATTTATATTTGTTTATTTATTTGACCGTTATTAATTTGCTTATTTTTGGCAGCCTATAATAGTTTTTATTTATTTATTTATTTTTATATAATAGTTTATTTACATTTGTATATTTATTCATTATATTATTATATTTTTATCTATTTATATTTACATATGACTTTATATATATATTCATTCATATTTGTATTACAATCGTTTATTTATAATTGTACATTATTAGTTTATATTGCATATTTATTCATTATAGGAAATGTATTTATTTTAAAGGAAATATTTGATTATTTGAGTTAACAGTGTAAACTTTTTCTGGCAGAAATTGGGATTTTTCTTCCTATGAGGAATATCCTGATTTATGACAATGAAGTTGTGATGGGACTCACTTCAAATGAAGCATGAAGCCTAATAATGCCAGATAACTGACTTGCCGTGTAAAAATGTGAATCAGCAGCAGCGAGACATGATGAATTAAATATTTCCCTGGCCAATGAGGCGTCTCAGATGCATGTCTGCCTGTCAGAAACTCATATGCAGGTGTTAAGTGGTATATGAAGAAATGAATGTTAACATATTCCCATCAGAGGACATCTTATTGTTTTCTAAGCCGACACAAACTGCAAGACATTATATGATATTATGCCTTCAGATTTGTTTCCATATCACATTTTTTGACAGAAAACAAATCATGCTTTGACTTGCCACATTAAATCCCTTCTGAGCCAAGGTCGTGTGGTTTATGTCCTGTTTCAATCAAGTATTACTGGAAGCCCTTCCATCGTACATTGCACTCCAAAGCTCGGTTTCAATGAGAGGCCCTAGCCTGGGATTTCCGAGGGAAAATCATATTTCAGGGAGCGTGGATTCATGCGTCAGCCTATCCGATCATTCAGCATCCAGTCACCTCCAAGATGCTATTTAGAGAGCTGTTGTCGGGAGTGTCACATATTCATTAGGCCACCCTTATCAGGGCCACAGCCAGACTTTACCTCCACGGACACACATTGCTTACAGAGCGTCGCTCAGCTGGGCAATAAATTGCTTTCTTCTATCTGATGTAGACAATTTGTTTTGTGATCATTTTTTTTTTTAATTTTTTTTTAGCAAAGCCACATTTTCCTATTCCTATCCTTCCTCTCTCACCCTCAAGTCTTATTAGTTGACGAATAGGGACTTTCAGAAGACGAGTCTGCTTTACAGAAGCAAAGGCCATTTGAATATTACTTTATTCCACTATTCATATGGTGAAAATAAAAGCTAAACAAAAGTTTTAACTAGGAAAAGACTACTTTAAATAATATGAAATGCCTCTATAAGTTACTTTACCTAGTGCAGTAAAATCTGTATGAGATGTAACCTGTAACATAACACCTCATGTAATTTCACTTTTTTGTTTTGTATTATTGTATATGTTTAAATGACAATGATGTCATGTATTATGTTTTTCTCGTTTTCCTCATACAGGCGATTACATTGTGAAAACGATCCCCATTCACGTCACTTGGCGGCCACTTTTTAAAGTAACACACGTGCCTAGACTAAACATGTAATACATATGCGCATGAGGTCACAGTTTTCAAAAATGTGTGTTTTTGTAGTTTACACAGAGACGATAATGGTATCGTTTTCAAAAACTTGCACTTTTAAACCCGTTTTCAAAAGTTTTCATTTTCAGTCCCAAAACGCCGCTGTCATGTAAATGAACGGCCATTTTTTTTGGTTGTAATCAGCGTTTTGTTACATTTGATGTATTTTATTTGTTTTTTACAGTACATTTCTTTAAATAGTTTTTTTCTTATTTATATGCTAAATTCTGATATTTGATGGCACGTGACCTTTCATGTGACCTATTTATAATGAGCAATCAAAAGCTTTTTTCCACAAAATAATTACAAATAAATATTCAATGATTTTTTTATTGGACAGAGTCAATGAGATCACATCTAAAAGCTCACAGTGCTGCTGATTTTCTGATCAAAATGATTCATTTTTATTAATGATCACACATTCAGACAATCCGATTTGTCCTACTCTCAGACTCAAGCAGAGAAAATCGTCTCTGACTAGAGTTCATCTACTTTATAAGACACCGTTAAGCTCCTGACCTTCCGACTAAATTTTAATTTCCATCTAGATCTGGCCTGAGATTAGCTTTAAATGATGAGTCTCAGTTCATTACTGCCACTAAGAGCTGAAGGATGGGCAGCTATTAGTATCTCAGCCGAGTCATCGTTTCAGGTTAGACATCAATACCGACTGATGAACACGCTAAATCAGCACTGACAACTCAATTGTAAAACACGTTTTGTATTTTAACAGTTTGTATGCTCAGCAAACATTTTTTTCTAGAAAAAGAGAAAGAGGTAAATCATAAGTAAGGAGTGTGAGGCTGAGGCAGGAAGAAGCTTCTAGTGTCTAGATACATTTCCTCAGGTAATTTCATCAAGATGATCTGCTTCCTTGGTTTCATGAGATTCGAAAATACGAAACAGGGCATTAGAGACGTATGCACACGCTCAAAACACGGCCATGCACTTTGTTTATTGTCCTGAACCTCACTTGCACACAACCATAAGACACTCGTATTATAAAAACGCTACAGACACATGCAAATAAAAGAACCACAGCCTTATTGTTATTCCTAATGCCTTCACCATTAGATTTATGGCGCTGAAAGACTGCAATAAAAGCACTGTAGGTCCTTACGCAGAGGAAGTGATGCATCTTTTATAAGATCTGAGGGAGAGAGATTAGGACATAATGGATGACGAGAAGGATGAACAAGAGGGTCGAAGCATAACAGGACAAGATGCTCTATAACCTTTTAAATTTAAGTGGTACCGTAAGATATCAGTCGCTGAAAGTGCATTCACCTGCCGGGATCACTGGACTGTTACACAGATGGGAAAAGAGAGCATATATAGAGGGAATGACCATGCATTGTTAAAAAGGCCAAACTGTGACTGTAGATAAGGATTCACTTTATGTAGTGTATAGGGAGCAACACAATTTTGTGATATAGTTATCGTTATAGATCATTCTTGGTGTAATTGGCAGAATGTGATTTCAACAAGTGCAACATGTTCTGGAACAACATTCCAATCATCCAATCAGATTTGAGGGACAATTTTACAATTTATGTCATGTTTAGGCGTACACCCAGGGTTAGGTGCTTCTCCATCTGTGTTAGGCACTTATCATTTCCCTCTGATTTTAGGGATAGCTTATGGGTAGGGTTAGATTTAAAGTGACACTGTGTGGTTTTTACCCTATCTAGTGGTGAAAAGGTATATGACCATCCAGTGAATATTAGTTTCTGTTCCTCTCAATTCCGATTTCGTTTTAACTCCTACGGTGGCCAATGTAGTCCAAGATTAACATGGCTTCCAGTTCAACCTCGTCCATGAGTGTTAACTCAAACGTAAACGCGAAAGGCGAAGCTTGAATTAACGGATATGTCCCTCTTTGGCTAATGTACTTTCAAGATGGAGGGGCAACATGGTGACCGACATTAGAACCCCTTACCCGTATGTATTTTCAATGGCATATTATACACTCACGAGAATACTTTATTACTTGAACGAACTAAATATACATTAATGAACACATATTTTTAAAAGAACTACGTGTTTTTAGCTAAGAATAAACTAAAAGAGTTACACAGTGTAGCTTTAAAGGAGTAGTTCACTTTTAAAAAACACTTGCTGATAATTTACTCACCCCATGTCATCGAAGATATATATGTCATTCGAAAAGAAATTAAGGTTTTTGATGAAAACATTCCAGGGTTTTTCTCCATATAATGGACTTTATCGTTTATAAAAGTGAACTACGAACGAATAATCGTTTATATTCGTAGATCTACTCCTTTAAGAGGTAAGGATATAGTTCGGATAAAATTTAGGATCAAGAAATATGTTGACCCAGGAACGTGTCTAACTCGCCAAACTCAGACTTGCATGTAATCAGGCCTTTAATCAGCAAAACTCAATCATTCATATATATTTCCACATGGTTAATCAACATTGTGACCTCCGTGTGGCCATTTCTGTGTAGCTTCTCCTTTTCCTGCCAAATTGATAAGCTTTTATTCCACTCAGTTGCAGTTGTCAGTCAGGTAGGTTTACTGAGGCCTGTTCCTGCTGATATCTGTACCTGTCGGTGTAAGGATGTGCGTGGGTTTCATCGGTGAGCCATTAGCCAATAGAGCGGAAAAGCAAGACGAGGGCGACAGTGACCGCTTACGCCGAGCGTGCATGATGGACTGCTCTGCCTCTCGACTTACTCTCTCATGGTTCGATGGAAAAAGTAATCGGATCATGAAGTTTGATGGCTGCGCCTGTAGATCTGATATTGAGCCTCACCCGTTCTGTCTCCTCTCAG
Source organism: Hybognathus amarus (assembly GCA_030378365.1). NCBI lineage: Eukaryota > Metazoa > Chordata > Actinopteri > Cypriniformes > Leuciscidae > Hybognathus > Hybognathus amarus. Next base: position 540,273 of record JAQIUQ010000217.1, read on the forward strand.
CCTCTTGTGGGTCTCAACTTCCCCTCTGAAAGCTTCACTCGGTGAAGTCATGCATTCTCCATCCCCACCTCTTTACCGCAGGGCCTTAATGCCCCCATGCATAATTCAATGGAGTTTTCTTAGATCACGGGTAAGTTCACCTTGGTACAGCGAGGTGTTGGCTGGATGAGGCTCTTCGGGGAAAGAACATCTAGTCTGAGATCAAACGTTATTAAGCCTGTCACTCCGCAGACAAACACAGGAGCGGTTTCAGATCAGAGCAAGCAAAAAGCACTGCAGATTCCCGAGGGGGTTGCTTAAAAGGTAAAGCAAAAAGCAATGAAAGTGGATGACAACATGGACGTCATATAAGCGCTATGAGTCAACAGGGCACTTTGCTAATGGGAAACATTCTATTTTCGCACCGAAACGCTCAGGAAGTACAAAGACAAAATCTTCAGTTTGCAAGGATGGAGGGACCGCCTGTGACATCAAGAAATAGACACCCACTGTTTTGGCTCTTTCACTTTCTTTAATTTGCAGCAAATCGTTTCATTTGTTGGGGAATTACGGATGGCATGTGGGAAACTGAGTGGACAGACTCATTAAATGCTCACTGTGAATGAAGCGATTGATTTGCATTAATCTGTTGGGAGTTCAATGTAATGGAGCTCTGTGGAAATGACAAACACGACAGTTTAACTAATGGGAAATATAATCTGTTGTTTCATGATCTCAGCCTTTTTCCGTTGTTCTTCGTCCTGCATCATGCACTTAATAGCCAAAATATAATTTTCAGCTTTTGGATACAAATATTGAAATCTATATCCATGTTGCTGAAAGCATAAGCTGTTTGGGATGAGATTCGTGCATTATATCTCCTATTCCACCTAAATGTCATATATATATTAGCCACAGTGATGGAAGATCAACTTTAAGACTGTCACACAAAATTGTACGGACACAGGTGGCAATTTTGGGAATTCCTACGATGTGATTTGTTTGAAAATGTTTTCCACCCCTAAACTCGTGAGTAGTTCTCACTTACATATAACCAGAAGGTGTATTTGGCGTGCTGTCTGAGGAGAAGGCTCTGACATAAGAATCATGGGATACCCCTCATCCCAAGCTAGGATATGAATAGTTAGGAGTGAGGGGTGATGGGGTGGTGGTGGGATGCTGCAGATGTGGTTTGCTGTATATATTCCCTCCTATCTGCTAATTGAGCTGATTACCTGAACTTGCTCCTCCGGTGCTAATTTGCTTGATTATTATAAACACCCTCCCCCCAAACTTTGTTGATAAAACATCATTTTGTACAAAGACGTATGAATGAGATCAGTACCAATTCACAAAATCCCACAAATTGCTATTGTATTATCGTCATCAGCTATAGTTGTAATGTTAAATCACACTGCTTGTGAAAAATCAAAGCTTTTTAAAAAACAATTCCAATGTATAAATCTGTGTAAACTGGTCAAAAGTCTGTCTCAGTGCAAACCGAAAGAATTAAATATGACTGGTCCATTTTTCAGCATGATTTATTGCAACGCATTCTCATCCTAAAGAGGATGTCTCAACTTGTTGTTTTATTTGGCAACATTGCTATAGGAAAAGACAATAATCAAGGGAGTAGAAGCTTTTTACAAGGATACAGGTCCACGGGTCACATAACACCATGTGCTAAAACCATGATGCCGCTAGGACATCACAGACTTGTCAACAGCAATCTGGCTGCTGTCACAGTCCAATAAAACCTGCATGAGGCTGACGAACGAGCGTGTCAGCGCAGCAAATTAAAGTGCTCTGACCTCATAGGAAGAATCCTTACCTAAAAATACCAGTGGACTGTAATTCAGAGGGATGGGTGAGGATGTGTGTTATTGCTTAAGTAGACTGCGTATGGGGCATTCATCATCGTCACATTTGATGAGCTCCAGTGCTTGGGCTGCATTTGATGGATGGGAGCATGTAATGCCAAGCAGGGCGGGAACAGGAAGTAAGCTTAGGTGTGTCACTTTGAGCTGAGATTATATTACTGTCAGCTTTAAAATGACTAATGAATCACAGCTTGTTTTTTTTTTTTTTTTAAAAAAAGAAAAGTTCCAAATCATGCTGTAACCCTAAATATATAAACAGTGTTTGGGAAAAATTGCTTTTTTTAGTATTGCGTTACTCCCTAAAAGAATTGTGTTACTTAGTTACTTTGTTTTTAGTAACAAAAAGAAAAAGGGTTGGACTTTATTTTACTCAAAGTGCTAAATGTGCATGTAGCCTTTCGCAGTTGCTCAGTTGTTTGTTGCCTCATCAATGCTGAGGATGTTTTACGAATCAGTGGTAGCTGTGCTATCCTAAATGCGGTGATACGACTGCTATGCTTTTTGTCCAAACTTAATTTGATTGTGTTCAATCTACTTAAATATGTAAAATTTTTAAGATTACTTAATTCGTTTGTGTTGGATTACATGAATGATTTGTGTTGCATTAACTAAAACTGGGCTGTGCTTGTTAGTTCCCAGCATGCTTTGCATATGGCTGAATCAAGAGAGAATACATGTCTAAATTAAGTGTTATTTTATATGTTTTTGAGAAAATAAGAAAAGGGTAAGACTTTATAGTGCGTAATTGTGTTTAATGTTTAATTACATTGCAATTATTAGTACCATTTAAATTACAGCAGGTTACCATTGTGGAGAAGAGTGGAGCATTTGGTTAGTCTGAAAACTGATTCTAGCAACTCTTTTAGCAAACCTTTGGTTGATGAAGTATGTGAATGTGCTAGTTGTAGCAAATACTTGGTTATTATCTAGAAATGTGTTAGTGTGACACTAGTTTTATTGATAATTGATGAATGAATTTGAATACCTGAATCATATCAGAAAGCCTTTTTAAATTCACTGACCATAATAGCTGTGCCCAACCATAGTAAATAAGTTGATTAACCTTAAACATTAAGTTACCTACTAAGTACATTAAATTGGAATAACATAATTGCATAATGCTGAAATAAAGCAAGTTAATCATGTGGAAAACCTTTCCATATCTTTTTTAATGTTCGTTCAAAGAGTTATTTTTTAATGTACTTGTACCCCAACACTTTATATTAAAAGACAATTTCAAAAAAAGTCTGGATGTCAAATAACCCATATACTAAATGGAGATTTAAAATGCGAACCACAAAGTCACTGTGCACTAATACACCTGACCAACTCATAACCGAGTTTGATGTCTGATTGATGCATGACTAGGAGGCTTTATGAAAGCTCACTGCAAGCCCTTCATCACTGTCAGTTCACGTTCTCTCTCCAGTCCCAGATATTCTTGTGCAAGGAAAATTATAACTCTCTATATTTGTACAATTCATAATATGATGAGAAATGTACTCCATTTGGCCATATAGGCAAGTGCAGGGCCTTAATTAAAAACTTCTTTCCAAAAATAACCAACATGGATACTATAAACAAACAAATAAATTTGAATAAATACATTTTTAATTAAGTATCATTTCATTTAATTTACATATATTTTTTTATCCACTTTTTTATTCTTCAGAAGTTTTGTTTTTAGCTTTTTCAATAATTTTAAATATTTATAAAAGTAATAATTTGTCCAGTTTCTTCATTTGGGAATGTATAGATGCATGTGATTGACACTGACCTCCTTAGGTGTGTAGTTTGTTTCTGTATGTTAACATGCTCCTCATACGACGTAAATCCCGCAGTGCATGAATATGGTAATTATTCATTCCCATGGTAGGCCTGATTCCATAACACCATCTAATACTGCCATCTGATAAGTCACTGTGCATGACACCAGCACAGTAGCTACCTTTTTTATAGGGCAAGTTTTCCTTAATCCATTTTCCCAAAACTTTTAGATAGTACGCTGAAGGAGTATTTGCATTAAGGTAAGAAGATTAAATTATAACGGTGAGATTCACAGATCCTTTTCCATGCAGAAATATCATCTCCCATTCTAAATTTAAACCATCCCCAGGGCTTAAAACCACAATCAAAGTCAATCCAATTCCTCACAAACCCACCTGGGGCTCCATTGTGGGACCCGTGACTGCGCTCAGAGACAAGAGGTTGAAAGGTTTCTTTTTTTCAATAAGATGATAGGTACTAGTAAGAACTGGCAGGACCGACTGCTGCAGACACACACCTGTGCCCAGCACGGCTGGTCTCATCAGTTTCTATTGACCCAGTTTAATTGGCTCCAGTGGACAAGCAGGAGTTAGTGAGCGAAAGGGACTTCTGCATGTATTGATCCTGCAACTTCAAAATTCTCACACTAGCTTACAGCTCAATGGGTTTTAAGAAGGTCATGTGTAATGTCAGTGTCATGGGTTAATTTGTTCAGACAACAGCAACTGTGTTTATTAGTCCAAAACGTATGGAAATGGTTAAATATGGCTGTGGGAATATTCATTTGTGGAATATTCAATGTGGCTGTGGCAATATTCAGAAGTTTATTTGTTAAAACGGCATAATCCAAAAAATTATTTTTACTCAAATATTTTTTAGGTCAGTGTTTTATAGAGGAGAATAAACACAGATATGGCGAAAACTGAAATGTTGTAAAAGCGAACACAGAATGGCGTTTTATTGCTCAACAGGTGAAAATTCGCAATGAAAATTTTTATTGCGAAATTCGGACATGTTTGGGGACGTCTGGTCATTCTATCAGTTGAACAACATGTTCATAATGACACTTCCCTTGACAAATAACCAAGATTATTGATTAATTATATAACTAATTAAGCAAAGCTACACCAGTACATGCATTTCCTATAATCGGTTTCCATTTCAGAGTTTGAATCCAGCAGAACTGTCTGTAAGATTAACTCAATCCAGATCTAAGTGATAATCCTTTACTTTAATCATGAATTAACATTTAATTTCCAGGGAAATATCGTATCTTCCCACTCTTTTTGGTTATATAAGTTGAGATAAGTTGACTTTGGGTGGCTAAACAGTATTCTGCTGGCATTGCACTGTGGACAGAACGACAAGCGCACAATGATAATGTGCCAGAGGATGATGAGAGAGGAGTTAATTGGGTTTGCCCTCTCTTAGGATGCATACATTAAGAGGAATCATAAATTAACAGACCCATTGAGTCTTAATTGTGGCTGGTGAGTGGAAAACCTCACCCTCATTATGGCCGCTCTGTGTCTTTACCCTGGTGATCATCATTCAGGCTCCACACAGAGATGGCTAAAGGTCATGTATTTCTGCTAAACTATAAAGAAATTCATGAGGGTGAAGAAACTGCCCAATGCTTTCGTATGCAAAACTTTGATGACAATTGCTGTATTATTTATATCTGATCATTCTACTTTCCATTAATCAGTTAATGAAGGTGACTTGTGACTTTGGAACAGCATTTTCATATGCAAAGATGATACTTAACTATCATCTGTTTAGTAGACGTAAGAGTCACATATTCTGAACATATTCTTTTCTAAATTTTAGTAGCTCATCATAATGTTTCGTTGAATTTAAATGAGGTGTGTAACGGAGTGATTTGTTTGTACAAGGCTGCCCTCTGGTGTATATTTTCAAGCACGAAGTAGCTCCCAATATATACCGATTTCAGTCTATGCTTATTTTTACATTAAGCATGCACATAAAGCTAATAATAATCGATGTAAGGCAGAATGTTACTGTTTAGTTTTATAAAGCAACATAAAATGACAAGGAGGGAGGAATCACAGCTCTGATTAAAACAATTAAGTTTTAAGATTCAGAATTTTTTTTTGCTGATTAGTTGAGAAAAATATAGCTATTGTTAGATGTTGGTGTTGCCAAGCAGTGGTTTGGGTGGCTCGCCAATGTATTTGATTTCTCTAATACTTAATATAAGTAAGCTTGACCAGTTCTTGTGGGGAGAATAATTATTGAAGGTTTGTAGTGTAATGTTTTAGTATGATCGACCTTCAACAAGGTCTGTGAGACATAACTTTATACATGAAGATAAGCTAAACTATAGAAACCCCACAGTCAAAAAAATCTTTTTCATGATTAGTAATCACAACATTTTTTCTTTTGTTAAATCAATAATTAAATAATTTATTTAGTTCAGATAACATATAATTGAGTATCTAATGATTAACTAATTTCTCCTTCATTGTATTAACTTCTTTTTCCATTTCAATGAAATTAAAATGAAGGCTTCCAGGTTTACGTACTTTATTAATTGTTAATATTGTTGTCTGAACAGCAGCAAATTCTGTCCTGCTCCATCTGACGACTTGGCCTTTTTTTTCAGCAGTAGGATGTGTTCGGCAAACTCTCGCACGGCCCCGCGACCTGCTGCGCTGTGGCAGGAGTATTTGGCAGCATTTACGCGCCACAACTGGGGCGTCCAGGGGGTACGGCACTCAGCCCTGCCAGGCTCAGGCACTTTACATCCGGCTCATCGTTCCCTGATAAAAAGATGTTCAGGACACAGATTTTGAGAAATATAATCATTTTCAGGATTTTGAGAAAATCAAAAGTTTATTTTGTTATTAAGAGGAAGCGTTCAGCACATATTTCCATATTCATCTAAACGTTCTCAGCAGAGTCGGATGTTTCGTTAATATATCACTGCAAAACTTTTCACTTCTTGTTGAAGACGAAAAAAAAAAACTTTGTTGTGAGTATACTAGGGGTCTTGAATCATGTTCAGTTGCTTGTACGTTACTTAAATGGACAGAGCGCAAGCATGAGCAATAAATTGCTGGCAAAAGTTCTCTTAACGGCCACTGGTGTCGTTAATAACCAAGACTTTCTGAACTCTACATATAGCCCCTTTATGACATTATTAAAGATAAAAGGCTGAGAAAAGTAATAGCTTTCAGTACTCATAGTTAATTTAAAAGGTACAATCTCTTTGATTCATGTATTATACACACCAATTTTTCCAAAACACTGTGTCAGTTACTGATTATGGCATTCAGCTGATGTAACTGGGAGAAACGGAGAGCTCTTGACTCACCCATGTATGCCACCTCTTTCCACTCCAGCCCATCCTTTTTCATGAGTTTCTCCACCTCTGCAAGTATGTCATCCACTTCCTGCAGGACTTTGCAGCCCATCCTTTTGTAGATTTTGTCAGCCAAGGTTTTTGTTATTGGATTTTGTTCTATCAAAATAACCTAAAGGAGACAAGGGACACATACCACATTATATTATAAAACATAAATAATTGACAAATAATTTGGCTAATAGTTTAATAACAACTGAAATATACATGCATTCATTTCTTTTATTTAATATTAATCTTTGTCACGGTTTTTTGTACATACAGTATATTGTACTGCTGCTAAAATAGAATCAATACATTTAATTATGCATATATATTTTTTATTTTTCAATTCACAAATTATCATTTTTCATTAAATTTCCATAGCATTTTAATCATTCCTTTCTTGGTTTTTATTTTTGTGTACATGTACTGTTCCTAAAACAGTAAAGAAACAGTATCATTCACTGCAATGTATATCAATATTTATTATTAATTTTAAATATTTTTGATCATATTCAGTGCAATCAGACACTATAATTCGACAGAACAACATAAATAAAGTGGTTTAAAAAAACAAAAAACGAGCTTCTAACTCCACCTGAGACGTGTTGCAAAAAATCACAGGTCGTGCATCGCGCAACCCTCGCAAGTTACAATCGGATCGGCGTTTTGAAAGGTGGAGATTTACGTGATTTAAATGGGTTCAAGCTGGATGCAGAGCTTGAAACATTTCTTCTCGACAGGTAATTGTGCTTTATCAACCAGTTATTTTATGTCTTAGTGTTACGTTCAGTACTCTAAGTAGCCTATGTTTGCCCAAATGTTTGCAAATGCGTTAGCACTTCTTGGGCAGGTTCGTTAGCTTTGTTTGCACTGAAATCCGTGTGAAAGTAACTTTAGGTCTATAAACGGCCAGACAAAGGAAAAAAGTTAGGCTTTTTGGAAGAATGTTGATGGATGCTGATGAGACGGGTGCGAGCCGCGTTCACAGAAAAGCTGGTGCACACGCACGAACTCTGAGGGAGGGGATACGTTTAGAAGGGCACGTGAGCTGTAAACATTCAAAATCTTACGTTTCAAGTTAATGACAATATATTAGTCACAAAATATTACCTGGTTAATCAATATCTATCTTTCACTGATATATCAGTTTCCGTAGAAACTGCCAAAAATTGCCAGTGCCGACTATATTTCAAGTCGTCACGGCGGGGTATTGGGTAAAGTTTTCAATTAGCAATAATCGCGCCTCGGATATAACCTCATAGGCTACGATACTGCCGCTGCGTAAGGATAGCTGGGTAGTTGAAACGTCTGAGTACTTGTGTTTCTGAGCCCCTGTGATCATGAATGGTAAGACCAGCAAAACTCACTAAACATTATGAAACTGCACAACACTACACACGGCATGTTAGGAAATTGTGGTATAACAAGTGAAATATCAATTTGTGCATTTTATAACAAGGTTTTGATATATTAAAAGGCAAAAACAAGAGGCATCCCAGATGCATGATGGGATACAATGGGGCAAAGACAAAGGAAGGGGGTGTATTGTTGTGTGGGGGTTGGTTAAGGTAGGGGGTAGGTAACAAATGGTTGCCAAACAAGAAATCACCTTCACTCCTTCTTCTGCAGCATGTTGATGCCGGCCTGGTCTCTAGTGTTGATGGACACCATGTCATCTCCATTGGCTGAGATGTAGATCTGCCATCTGTCAAACATCCGGACACGTTACACAGCAGGAGCTTCACAACTTCAGGTTTGTCCTTTCCAAAGTAACCGAACCTTTAGCACATATACACACCCACACACAGTTTGCTTAAGTTCAAACTCTCCACTTGTTTGCTAACAAGTTGCTTGGGAACTTGAAACACAAGCCTATTATCTGCAAGGCTTCACATTAGAAAGACAGCTACACATTACAGGTTTATTTAATTACTAAGTTATTATATGTCATTTATATGCAGATGCAGGCAATTAGGTATTGTTTTCGTTTTGTTACTTCACCTCAGCACTCTCTGTTCTGCTACAGGGCCAGTCTATGTCAACATCAATATCCACACTGAACTCTGGGCGCATCTCAAAATAACTAGTTTTTCCACCCTGTGAAATGTAACACAACAAAATCACAATCTGATGGATTAAGGAATACGGATATGTTTTCTTGCCTATGGATTTTTTGGGGTAAAGCTTTTTAGCCACATATGATGCAATAGAGGGAATGCGCGTGATGTCAGCGTCCGGTCACGTGCCTGCAGTTTCTCACAGTGAGTGGCAAAAAGACTGAGCGGCTGTATGTTTTCAGCGTGAATGGTGCAATAAACAAACACAACGCATATAAAGTGGGAAAGAGCTTTGCGATTGACTGTACAACTAGATTTGACAAAAAAATCGGAGGTATATTTTTACAGACTGCTATAGAAAGAGGAGCAAATGGATCACTGCAAAACACAAAAACAACTGGACAGTCAGCAAAAGGTGGATCTGCCGTTATCATTTTGTGTCAATATGCTGAATTTAGCTGTAAAATCATACCCATATATTTTGTATTGTTATATCTTAACAACTCATCAATGAAATATTTATCATTGCATATTCTGCATTATTGGATGTTTCTTAATAAACACTGACCAAAAAAAAAACAAAGTTTTATGGCTGGACGATATGATGATATATAGGCTATATATAACACTGATATAAGTGATCACCCGGATTTAGACCAATATTGTATTTATATAAAGCGCTCACAGGCAAATTTGCTTTATGTTTACCATCTATATTGCTTTTATGTCCCGGCGTCAAAATCAGGGCAAACATAAATGTCAGGAAACACGATTCCTGGCTGCATGTCAATATCCATGGATCACTGGATCTTTAGTAAGTTGTAAGGAACACTATATTAAGTCCAACATTTAGTTTAAATTGATAAAATTGTTCGTTTTAGTCGCATTTTCGCAGTTTCCCCTATTAAATCCAGTCACGCAGCAGATCTTTTGCCACTCAGTCAGGGCTGAGGGGGGTTGTTCCGGCGGGAAAGTCACATCAATGCATTCCCTCTATTGATTTTAAAACCCCAAATTTTACCTGAAGAAGCCCTTTTGTTACAGAGTTTTTTGGTTGTGAAGTAAAAGGACCCATTTTCACACAGCTCTCCAGCCCAGTCCTGACGGCGAGGCCTGTGACATGGGTCCAGGTTCAGTGGTTTAGTAACGGGGCACTCTGAAATGAAAGAATTTGCGAGTCTGCAATTTAAATATATGGTTAAAGTCCCCAGCACACAATAAATTCAACCTTAACTACAAGTACACTCCTGTTCAAAAGATATAGGGTTAATAAATGTAGTGCATTATAAATTAAAATACAGTAATATTATGCTGAATTTTCAGCATCATTACTCCAGTCTTCATTGTCACATGATCCGTCAGAAATCATTCTAATATGTTGATTTGCTGCATAAGAAACTTTTTATTATAATCATTGTTGAATATTTGAATTTAATGAATCGAAAGAACAGCATACGTTTGAAATGGTAATCTTTTGTAACATTATAAATGTCTTCCCTTTGGATCAGTGTCTTGATTCCTGGCTGAATAATGGGTGTGAAAATTGAGAGATTACACTTTAACAAACCTCCTTTCTTGACCTCTCGCCATCGAAAATTGTGTCGGCGGACCACAGAGAATACAGAATCAAAGCCCTGTTTGGTCATGAGCTCCAGAGCCTCTTTGAGATGATAAGGGTGCAGACATGGAGACGTGGCCTGGATGTTACAGATGATATCCACATCTGTGTAAGAAGAACATTCAATTTCACTTAACCACTCTCCCATTTATAACCATTTAGTGGATTTCTGAGATCCACCATTAACTTTTTGCACACTTCAGACAATCAGAGGTTAAAGGAGAATATTGGTCTACAGTTGAACTGTGAGAATGTTCCCCATATCTCTATATTTGGGAATCTAGCAAGGTTTTGAAGCTTGCAACCTTGAGAAATTAGATAAAGGCCTGGCTTGGAATATATTGAATCAGACTCGTAACATGGTAAAGATCACAAACAGTTGATTTCACATTCTTGTGGATCATTGAATGAAAATGCATCAGCCGCAGAGTCTGTTTTTCTGGTTTCATTCACAATGCAAATAAAGACATTGTGGGTGAAACAGTCCTGGTATGCAATGACAAGTATGATCAACATTTAAACCAGTTAACGTGGCCACTTTCCTGTCTCTATCTTTGCTGCTTGACTGGACACACTTGTTCTACAAGTTCTTGTTACACCCCGTATTCAGAATTAAGTCTTTAGCCATGCAATGGAATTTGACTGTAGAGCTGGATTTCTAACCTGGGTGTTTACTGCTGAACTCCTGAATGGTCTCCAGTGAACTTGAAGAGTCTTTGGACACTTTTGGACTTCTCATGTGCACTTTAGCACCCCAGGCCTTGGACACCTCTGCAATTTCTTTATGATCAGTGGACACCCATACACTGCAAAACATGCATAGGAAATACACAATATAGTATTATGCAGTACAGCAAATCAATGAGTGAAGTCACGTCCACTCAGTCTCACCTATGAAAGACACCAGAGTCCAGCGCGGCTCTGATTACCCATCCGATCAGGGGAACGCCTGCCAACATCTTAATGTTCTTCAGAGGGATGCCTTTACTTCCTCCACGGGCGAGAATAAGAGCAGCGATGTGTTTTGAATCGACTTTTCTTCGTTTTGTGTTAGAATTGTTCTCATGGCTGTCACCTTGCCGCGGTCTCTTTTTCCTTGATTTGGCCATTTAATTTGTGTTGAAAATCAATTGATATGTCCCAGTTGTACAGACAATCAAGCAGATAAAGCATCAATTTAGTCCAAACAGGAGCTGCAGGGCGATACGTCCATTCCTATTCACTTAACGTTATCTTATCTAACGTTACTCAAATGAGCCACAAAAGCTACTACTAACGTTAATGTTTTGGCAGATCTCCACACGTCACCATTCACATAATACCGTAATGACAGTAAAAAACGAGCACTCATATTTTAACTGATTATTGAAATTTGTAATTTTTTGGCCATTACATTATACGGTTCTGATCCGAATAACGTTGGAAATGAGTAAACATTAAACAATTAATATAATATGCCTTCACTGAAAACGTATTGATTCGGATAATATAAATCAAGTGCGCGAAATTCCGATCATTTACGGTACTTTCGTTTACAGCAAGATAATCGTGCAAGCATAATAAAAGTAATAATTTTATTGTCAAGATATTCCATTCAGAGAGTTGCTCATTTGTTTTTGTTTTTCATTAGTTTATTAGAAATGTCATGGTTTTCATTAAACATTTAAAATTCAATTTGTTTGACAAAATACTGGTCAAGTATTAAATTTAATTTACACAATTTTTAAACACATTAAAAAACGTACTTTCTGTTAAAATAGTATTATTTTTTCACGTTTCATTTTATTTATTAATTTACTTATTTTCCACAATATGAAATAGCTTTAAAAAGTAATAAATAGACTTTAATATTTTAGTATAGTCCTATAGAAATATTTTTAGTATAGTTTTAAAAGTAAATACAGACCTTAATTAATTAGTGGAGTAGAAAATCATGTTTAACTAGTTCGAAACCACAACAATGCCGTTTATTAAAATGATAGTTCATCCATAAATGATAATTTACTCCCCCTATTGTTGTTTCTAAGTTCCAAACCTGTATGAGTTTATTTCTTCTGTTGAACACAAAATATAAAAAAGAAAAAAGTTGGTAATCAAGCAGTTTGATAGGCTTGGCAGTATTGACTTCCACCATAGTCCATTGTGCTGACCATAGTATTGTTTATCTAAACAATACTATGGCCAGGCCTACTACCTTACACTTTCTGGTAACCAGCTAGTTATTTAAAACTATATTTTCTTTTGTGATTAACAGATGAAAGTATCTCATACAGGTCAGCTATTAAAGAATTAGCGCAGATCATGACAATGTGCATATGATAAAAAACTACACTGACACTGGGTTGAAACATGATGCATAATATTAATACTTATTATAAGTCACATTCAAATATGTTAATTTTATTATTCTTATATTTACCATATGATTCAGTCTCCGTAGAAACTGTCAAAAATGCAAGTGCCGACTATTTCGTTTTATATTTTTTCATTCTTCACAATAACGTTTAGATATTTAAATAGAATAAAACGCCAATAACAAAGTGAACTACGTTAGGTTAGCTGATTACCTTAAAAATCCATAGATATCGTAGTCAGTTCTTACGGCCGTTAACACTTTTTCTGACAAGCGGATGCGATAGAGACCATAGACTAAAAAAATAGGATGAGACCCGTTTTCCGGTTTGGTCACGTGACACTCGGTTTAAGCCTATTCAGGCCTACTACTTTGAACTGAATGGTAACCAGGCTGTTTACAATAGTACTTACTTTTCTGTTTAACACATGAAGGTAACTTCCGCAGTTTAGCTTCAGTGGTAGTTGCATTAATTTAACTTTCAATGCAACAATACATGTTAAGCACATTATTAGAGTTTCATCTGTTTTTCACCATTTGATTCAGTCTCCGTAGAGACCGTCAAAAATTGCCAGTGCCGACTATATTTCAAGTCGTCACGGCGGGGTATTGGGTAAAGTTTTCAATTAGCAATAATCGCGCCTCGGATAAACCTCATAGGCTACGATACTGCCACTGCGCAAAGCTGACTTGAGAACAGCCAGTGAGGGCAAGTGATCGAAAAACAGACGAGTTTCATCAACGGTAAGTGTATTTACTGTTCCCTATAGCGCTAACATGGTCGCAGTGGACTGGAATATGTAATTAAAATGTCGCAAGACAAGTAAGTCATGGAAAATATGTGTTTTTATTTACGTTTTGACCAAAAATATAGCCTATTGGTTACTCTCGCGCAGTGCATGCTGGGACATACAGCAGCTTCTAAGCATACGCGGAAAGAAGTGCCTCAAATTCTTTACGAAGATATTTTTGACATACATGCACAAGCGTCCATAAAAGTAACTTTTCTTTGCAGTCAGTGGCAGTGCAATGCAGTGATCACTCGTTTCTTTATCACATTTATAATGTGCAGCTTGCTTTGATTGTCAAATCTGCAAGTGACCACCAGAGGGAGGTATTTACTCTCTTAAACTATTTTTCCCCATTAACTCTAACGTTTTAAGTTGGCAAAGCTGTTTAAAATCGAGTAAATGTTATAAACAATCGTTAAAAGCAAATTATCCTTCGAGTTGTTGCAGCGATGATCCATTAGCTTGCAATTAGAATTTCATGCCTAATGTAGGCATTACATTAGGTCTAGATAAAAATGTTGGGTACAATATAAAACCTGGTTGTATGTATCTTCATATCGTGTGATTTTTCTAACAATATTAGGTAACAGCTTTAGATTACAGCCCGGAAGTACTGTGTAATTGAAGGAATTTACAGTGTAACGTTCTGTAATTACATGTAAGTATAAGGGAACAATATGTAGATTTGGGGAATAAAGGGTAACAACCAGGAGAATTAATATATATATACTCTAAGTGTTATAAAACTAAGGGGTACTTAGGGTACTTATAATTCTACTTTTGAAATACAACAATCTTACATTTGGGAGCAGTTTAGCGAAACATACGCTGCGTACCTTTTTGTAGCAATTTTGTATCAATAAGAATGAGTGTAGAGATGTGTAGATATAAATTGTGTATGCATTTCTTACCCAGTAACTACATGGAACGAGAGGGTAACAAATACCACTTTAATTTACAGCCCGCAATGTCACACTTACCCTGTAACTACAAGGAACAAGATGGTAACAAGCACCACTACATGAAACAAGAGTCTTTGCCCAATATTTAAGCAAAAGTTGCAATAGTTTTAGTTTTCAGTGCACTTTTGTTAAAAAGATTACTTTACAAATGCATAGATGTACCCTGTAATTTTTAAAAAGCCTATACAGGATGTACTGGTTCACCATTATTTAAAAAATTAATGTTCTGCTAAATGGCTCCAAATGTAAGATTGTATATCATAATAGTAGGATAAGCACCCTTTCAAGTTCTTTAATATTTACAGTATAAATAATTGTTTAATTATCCTGTTGTTACCCCTTTATTCCCCAAACTTAAAATATTGTTCCCTTATAGGCTACTTATATTGTAAGTCCGTTATAGGTATACCATAATTACCAAAGGTTACGCTGTAAAATCGCTTTAACTTACACAGTATTTTCCGGGCTGTAATCTAAAGCGTTACCCAAATATATACTGAAAAGTACGTAGTAACTCGTTTAAGCAGTTCAGAGCGTTAACTTTTGGTCCGTTAAATCATCCCCACTAAACATTCGACCTAGCCAGTTGTTCTTAATTATACACAATACAAACATCAAGCAAATTAACAACAGTCGTATGATGTTTACCTGCCTTACTCTTTGATAATCGACGTTTGAGATGCTCTTGCTAAACGCAGTGAAGAAGTTTGAGGAAAGTCTACCGTTTCACAGCACACGCACACCACTAGAGGCCGCCACACATGCAGTTTTACCAGTTCACCACTAGAGGCCGCCACACATGCAGTTTTACCAGTTCACCACTAGAGGCCACCAAAAACACTTTAAAGTTTCAGCATAACAATCATTCTTGCATGCAAGTTTCACCTAATAGTCAGTTGGTCAAGTTTCAGCTACTCTACATGTTCACTGTTTCGCTGTTGATTATTTTCTTGTATCATTTCAGCTTTATTGATAAACTGAATTCATGCATTAGGTTACATTCAAACTAATTGAAATAAAAATCCCAGAAGAAACCAGATGATTTATTGAGCACATGCCATTTATTACAGAACAAACGAAAAACCGTCAAATTTAATTAAGTGCGAACCATAATGTCATCGTCCGTAGTACAATGGTGTGATCATTAGCCTATTAATATACTTTGTTGAGCTCTTTGAAATTACACATTACTTCAAGATCAACAATTATAGAAAACCATCCATTATAGTGTCATAAATGCCTCACGTTACATCATATATGATCAAGGAACATAAGAAAACATAGAAAAGAGCATGACATGAACTTAAAGAAAGACAGATGAGAAGTGCTAGCAAGGCCATTTGTCATGTGACGGCTAGATTCGGTCCACCCTCGGGGGTGAGGAACTGCACTTTGGGCACGGCGAGTGCCGAATTGTTGCGGCGCATAGAGTTGCCCTTGCGCATAGAGTTGTTCCGCCGCATAGAGTTCCTCTTGCGCAAGGAGTTCTGGTGCGACAGCTCGCTCTTCTGGAGCGTCTGGATCAGGATGGAGGGCTTCTCGTCCAGCTCGCGGGCGCTGCACCTGCGGCGTGGCCACTTTGACCGTGTTCCCGAACTTCGAGTAGTCCACCGAGTACACGCCCTCCTCCTCGGTCACTATAGGCAAGAAGCGATGGCCCCACTGGATCTCCTCGGTCACGTACGAGGTGCGAGCCTGAGTGGTGATGCCTGTGGTTTCCACAACACCTTCCAGGATTACGATGACCTCCAGGTCGCTACACTGAAAGCTCCATCGCCGAGAGGTCGTACAGGGGACTGTCCTTATCGACTGACGTGACAGATGATGAGAGGCGCTAACAGGAAGATGCTGTTGCTGGTGACCACGCTCTCGGTCTGGACGTCGATCTGGTGGATGGGTATGATCCCGCCCTCGGCGTGGTGGTCTTACGGACCACCTGGAGGCGCACGGCCGCATCTGATGATCATGCTTTTGCGCAGGTCACCCACCCGCGATCATGAAGCACAGGCGGTTGTTGCGCACGGCGATGACGGCGTACCGGCTGAAGATGAGGGTCTCCGCGCGCCGGTGGGACTGGGCCGTCTTCATGAAGATGCAGCCCAGCATGACGGCGTTTATTATCAGGCCGATGATGTTCTGTAATATGAGCATGGTGATGGCTGCCGTACACTGCTCCGTTATCATACGCCTCCGAAACCTATCGTCACCTGCACCTCGATGGAGAAGAGGAAGGCAGAGGTGAAAGAGCTGGGAAAGATGAAGATGAGTCACAGTTTTAGGCTCCTAAAATGATTCAAATACGTTTCTATCTACAAACAACCTATAGTATTTTTTTAACAATACCATCCAATAATTTTAATGACTACTACACTGTAAAAAAATATTTTCATGATTTGTAATCACAACATTTTTTTCTTTTGTCAAATCAACCTAGATAATTATGTAGTTTAGATAACTAAATATTTTGAGTTTGTGATGATTAAATTAATCTCCATTGTATTAACTCAATTTTTCCATTTCAATGAACTTAATATTTTAAGGCAACCAGGTTACTTATTTTTTTAAGTTAAACCAAAAATATTAATAATTATATTTATTAAATAATTATATTATTTAATTATTATTTTAATTTTGTATTAAATATTTTTTTTTCATAATTTGACAAAGGAAATAATAAAGAATGACTAAGTCAGTCTAAACGTTACTAGTATAATATATATATATATATATATATATATATATATATATATATATATATATATATATTTTTTTATATATTTTTTTTCAACTTTCAAAAATTTATCACGTTTATGCAATAATGAAGAAGAACGATTTCTTATATAATTCTTTATTCTTTTCATATTTCCTTTTCAACAAGATCTGCTTTATAGTGTACTTAGAAACTTATTAGCTTGAACAATAGATCTGATTCCAGTCATTAGTTTGCCACGATAAATCTGAGTTTTCATACATGTTTAGGAAGTCTGAACATCATTATAGTCTCCATCTGCACACGTCAAGTCAGACTCTTCTGATGTCTGTCACTTAACATCACTTTACCATTGACCAAAAAGACTTGAACACACTTACTTGACATTAGTGACACATTGGTCTCCGACAGGTTTACTGTTTGTGTTCAGATCTCCGTGCGCAAACGCCACCAGCCACCAACCCATAGCGAACAGCAGCCAGCTGCACAGGAACGTCATGGTGAAAATAACCAGCGTGAAACGCCATTTGAGATCCACTAGAGTAGTGAAGACGTCCTGCAAGAATCTGCCCTGCTCGCGGATGTTCTTGTCGGCCAGGTTACACGCGCCGCTCTTGGCGATGAAGCGCGCTTTGTTCACCCGGTCCCTGAACACGGGCTTGCGGGGAACCCGCGACACGAGCGCCGGTAGCGCGAACTCCTCAGGAATGATGCTTTTACGCGGCAACATTATTTGGGCATGTCACTGCAGACGCTCAGGAATAAAGTCTCTCCAACGACTGTCAGACGCGCAGTTCCAGATTAACCAGCATCCTGTCCTATAACGCTACTGAAGTAGCAACTAAAGCAAAAGTCGATCAGCGTTCTTTTGTGAGTTCATACAATAAACACTTCATAAAGAGCAGAACACACATCATGTACCGCTAAAAGTCTCCAAAAAAGTATCTTTATGATGATAGTGCAGCGCTGTTGACGCACATGGGCGGTACATGATGACTGTCCTGCTGCCTCCGAGAAACATTCGCCCTGCAGAGGAGAGTCTTTTAAAACTTCTTTAAAAGAGTGCATTATTTATATCCGCCCTAATTTAATAGACTGGAAAAACTTAATCATAAAACGTGGCCTACAAGTAAAAACGGAGTTCATACAGTATGCCTATTAACATATTAGCAACTTATGCCAGTCACAAAATAATTGCCGGTCAGGACATTTACGAAATGTGTAAAATTTGTACAATTTGAATGTGTGTATGTACATACTAGGCTAGTTCTGCGATGTGATGTAGCCTTATAATTTAAACTGGGGCCCGGAGACTCAAAAGGGCCGCAAGAGGGCGCTAAAGAGTAAATATATTTGACTTGAGAAAAAAATTAAATAAATAAATATATATATATATATATATATATATATATATATATATATATATATATATATATATATATATCACATATATATATATATATATATATACATACATAAAACATTTATTAAGCGCTACATAAATCTGAATATAAAATGTTTATCTGCAGGTTTTAACATCTAACATTATCCTAAAGAAAAAGATTAAAGATACACTGACAACTTCAATTAATCCAGTTTTCTTAGGCTTCAGTAAGTTTTCGCAATTTAAAAGGCAGTTATTTAAATGTTATATTTAGCCCTAATATGTTTCTCACATTATACATGGGTTTCTGTATATAAGAATATACGGTATAGCTGCCTATATAATAGGAATGGGGCAAGATACCATATTTAGAAGCCTTTGGCATAAAAACGCAGTTCAATGAAATGGCGAAAATGTGAACAGAAGGGGGCGCTGTGTAGCAAACGACTTTCCTCTAAACAAGGGACCACAATATCTTTGTATATGTGTGAGGGATCTCATTAGTTCAATAATAAATCAATTTAATTATTTTAATGTTGTTTTTTCAGTATGGCCATCTATTGCTTGTTTGTAGAATTGAGCACCATGAACGTTAACTATTTCTGTAGGCCTATATGTTCCTTTTTACATTTTTTGCTATTTAATGAATAGTTCTGTTTAGTAATTGTTTTACATTTTTCTTAAAAGTATGCATTGGCATTCAATAGAGATAAGTAAGCACACAAAGCAAATTTTATTTTCATTTCATGTGTAAAAAAAAAAGTTAGGCACACATTATAATGCAGTTAAATGCTTATGGTACAAAAGCCATTTTAATTACATATGTACATTTAAAGAATTCCATCATCATGACTAGCATGCAAGTACCTGAAATTGCAATAAACTTAGAGTATATTTGATATAACAGACTGAAACGTGTTCCTGTTGGCTCGCAGTGAAGTTTGACGTGGTGTTTAGACATCACCCCGGATTGTGTAAAACGTGTCAGCTGCTGTTTTACGCACATGGTTGGATTCACAAGTTACTGCAATATCACTGCTGAAGTGTGACATCACAGCTTACCGCAAATATTCATCAAATCACTGGCCCTGACAGTTAGTGTCCAAATGAATGGAAAGATTTCCCACAGTGGTTACAGCAAACACAGCAATGCATCATTGCACTGCTGGGGACAAAGAGTCACTTGCAGGCTTTGGCTGTAACTTCCAGAAAGCAGAGCGTTCAAATAAAGAAAACTGAAGGTTAAAAGTTAAAAGTGATGTGAGGGTAGACACTGGCACTCCATTAAAGGGAGATGAGGGGAAACACAGATGGTGTGTGTGGACAATGTATCGCTTGGATGCAGAGACTGCAGGCTCATTTTGACATCCTCATAAAAAAACGTTAGGAGAGAAAAATCACAGGGTTTGAAATTATATTTGAACTTTTAGTGTACTTGAAAAGTGTATGCCTATCAATGTACCTAGTGTGTTTTTAAATTGGGTTATAGGGTGAGCCTCGAGAGAAAAATGGCCAAATCATAATTTCACCTCAATATACGTATATTGCATAAAGTAAAAGCACACGCGTCTTAAAAATTACATTTTAATTTTAAAATCATAAAAAAATCATATTTCAAATAAAAGTTGAATGGTCCATATTTTTTATTTAATTTAGCCTAATTTAATTTAAAAAATGACCGGATTTCTTCATAGTTTTCGTGAAATTCACCCTATTTGTCTTTTTGTTTAGGAGCAAAATAATGTTTAAAATGTTAAAACCCTGGAAAATAAGCTTTTGGTTAAGTAATTTGCATAAGAGGAAGACACTAAATATAAAATATGATCAGTTTTGTATATAGAGTGTGAATATCACATTAGGGTTGATCTGGTGGACATTGCAGGACTCCCCAGAAAGTGAGGGCTCGAGATTTCTCAAGAGTGCTTTGGGGAGCCAGCTATATTTGTCCTCCCTCCCTTAAATCTGTATCAGCAATGCACTTCAGACAGACAGACGAGAGCGTCAGGCCTCAACAGGACAGACATGCTCTGTACAGTGTTTGCACTAGTCAAAAGACAGTAGATAAATACTTATTGCTTAAACATATCATCATTGCTTAGAAAAAGGCAGGTAAGGTAACAAAAATGCTAAAAATAGTCCAATATACTGTGATAGGGATTCATATAAAAAGTTCAGAGTCCGTGTGAAGTTGAGTCCCTTCCGATGCCTGCGCGGCTGAGCCAATGCATTGGCAAAAAAATGGCTGCTATATTTGTTTATAAGGCCAAAGTGGTATAAACTGATGTGGTGATGGAGATGAGTGGATCTACATGTCGGCTTTGACAAAGGATGCAAACAAGCTATCCTCTTGTTCCATGAGAATCTCTGGTTTTCCGTATTCCATGATGCTTCCCCTTTTCATCACAATGACTAGATCAGCCGTCAGGATAGTGTGGACACGATGCTGTGGAAAACAGGCACAATCAAACAATAAAACAATACGTTACGTTTAACTTATCAATTTTTGTTGCTCAAATCACTGCAGGTTTCTGTAATCAGAGTAAAACATCAAGCTAAAAAAGCATCCCGAACTCAAAAAAAAAATTATTTACAGACCCTGCTGTTAATAAGCCAGAGTGTTTTCTTAGGAGACCTATTTTATTGATACCCGTCAGGACGTTTTATGCTAATTCCCAAAAAACAGGCTTACATCTTATCTTTATTGTGGCTATTTATACTTTTAAGAATGTATTTTTCATACCACAAAACTGTTGTAAGTGAACAGCAAAAGAGCTAAAAGGTTATTCAATATTGTGAGAAAAAAATGACGACAAAATTAAAATATAAACTTTCATTTTTAAATGTAACCTTTATTTTAAAAAATGGTAGTCAAATACTAGTCTGTCACATCTGTTTTAGGTTTTATTTCATGTTCATGTTTTCATGTCTTTTATTTTGAAATTCATCATAGTTGTGTTTATTGTCATGTGATTCCCTGCTCATGTGCTTCCTTTACCTGGTGTGCTCATTCTCATTGGTTTATGGTCTCTGTCATGTGGTAGTTGTGTCTTTCCATTGGTTCATTGTCTCGATTGCTTTAGACCTTTGGCCATCTTTAGAATTGTCTTTGAAATTCCGTTTTTGGGGCAACTCTATATAATTCATGGCATTGCTATTGAAGAGTAATTGGCTGGTGAAGAGGATTTATTAGTAGAGTTAACTAAACTCATGAGCATTGTAATGAGCACAGTAGATGTCTAACAAATGTCAGTAGACTGGGAAGATTTTAAAACTAGCGCTTCATTCATAAATCCTTAAGATTTTTCCTTCATGCTGTGGAAAATAACTGTAACATTGAGTACCCAGCAGTAGCATTGCTATGTATTGAAAACATAGTTATTGCTATGTACGTTACAGAAAGCTAGACAACAGACTATGGAAACAAGACACCAATCAGAACCAATCATGAAGCAAAGGAAGCACATGAATATAACAAATTTCAAATAAAAGTCATAAAAATGTGAACATGGTTGTGATGTGAAATAGTCAACCTGCTTTAGAATAGGGTTAGTGGCTGTGAGCCAAAATGTCCTAATAGGGCGCACACATAGTAAGATCTTGGTTACCAACCAATGAACCAGTGCGTCGGTGCCAAGGGGTGGAGCCTTATCAGGGTTACTTGTGCGTCCGGACTGAAATGCTTGAAGAGGCTGTCCTCCTGCGCCAAGAGGTTAGGAGCGCTGTCACACTCAACCAGAATCCCAGAGGAAAACACTAGCACCTGCTCCGCCTCCAAGATGGAGGAAACCAGGTGCTGTGTCAGAGGAAGAGAGATGGGTGGACAAAGGATAAGAAAGAGAGGGAAAGGGGATGAGGGTGAGGAGAAGAAAATCTAAGGAAAGTGTAGCAAAAACAGCAGCAGAGAAGATCATGCATTTATTCAAAGATCAATGTCGTTCTGTGGCACTTTGAGGACACTTTTTGCATTTTTTTTTTACTGGATGTATTCTTAAGTGACAAACAGAGGCAGACAAACTTGTTTGTGTATCTGTGGCTCTGAATGACAGTTTAAAGTACAAATGTCAGACTACAGTGGCTGCAGGCTTATACTTATGATGCAATATATTAATAGAAGAGATTGATAATAAACTGATTGTTAGAAGTAGAAGTCGAGAAACAGAGAAGGGAGTTAGGATGTCAAAGCCTGGCAAGCATTAACATTCCTTATCCCTATAATGGTGTATTTCTGTATTGTTTTGAATATTTCTGTTTTCATAGACCAGCAATCCCCCCAAAAAATAATAAGGGTAACTTACCGCTATGGTGACAACTGTCCGATCAGCAAATGCAGTCATCACTACTTTCTTGAAGAATATTTTCCTGTTGAATATACCACAAAATAATTTTTAGTACCAATAATGTGTTTTTTCAATCGATATTCATGGATTCAAAATGTCTTAGAGTCAAGATGAAATCAACATTGACCTTATTTACTTTGATACAATCCAATCAACTCTCAATATTGTTTTTCTTAATCTATTTCACTTCGTCACATTATGGAAGTATACGTCACATTATGGAAGTACTTGTGTGAATATAAAAAAATAATAATAAGTTAAACAAAAATCTATGGGGCGGTTTCCCACAGTAGAGATTAAGCCTTGTCCTAGACTAAAATGGCCGTTTAAACCAAATTACCATAAATCTGCTTTCTCTGTCATGGTTTTAAACAGTCCGTAGATTTAATTTAGTCCAGAGTTTAATAAACTGTATTTCCTGGAGGAAGACTAAGAGTTGGACAGGACTAAACTGAGGCTCAAATTAAACCCATAGATGTAGTTATACCGTGGCCATGTCTATAGAAGCTGTCGCCTCGTCCATAATTAGGATGCTGCTTTTGCGAACAAAGGCCCGGGCAAGACAGAAAAGCTGTCTCTGTCCCCATGCTTAAGTTCTCCCTCCTTCTGTTACCACAGCATCTGGGAGAAGATAATACACACAGGATGATGCTTTACAGCTGTTTAGTATGACAAAATATCACTTTTCGCTGAATAAAACTAAATGAAAAGGTCAGAATACTCCAGCTTTTCAATTAATGAATTTCCAGTCAGCGTCAAAATTACGAGGTGACTGACATTATGATGTCAGCCAATCCTGATAAGCATTGAACGGTTGGCAAGTATCACTCTACCCAATCCTCCTGGGAGTGCTTTCACCATGTTCTTTAATTGGCGATTTCAAGCGCTTCCCAAAGCCTGTCATCAGTGCAAGTGCACTCTGGGGTCAAGATTTAACCTAAAATGTATATGTACACATTAGTTCACTCAAAATGAAAACTATCATCATATATTCATCCTCAGTCACGGCCTTCGCCTACGGCTTCACCCATTTCACTAGAAAAGGGCCTGGACCATGCAACACTTGCGCTTGTTTCCCTAAATATCAGCATTGTAAATGTGACATTCGATTAATCACAATTTAATAAACAGTATTTCAAAAGGCTATTAGGAGACTTAATGTACAGTTTCAGTCTGTTTTTCTGTTATTTCGCCAACCAATGGAAATAGTTCCAAATAGTAGAGCCATTGTGTGTCTCTGAGTAATAGTTTCAGTTTCGTTACTGAATGAACCTGCGTTCGAATCGTTCTAATGAATGTTGACTCACTCACTTCTGCTTTGTCCCTGAATGAATCAACCGTCCGAATCAACTAATCGTCTGACTGAATGATTCAATGACTGAACTTGTTAAGATACCAGTTTGCCGCCACCCACTTGCGGGTTTAGGATCATTTCATTTTAGTTGAGGGACTGAGGGATGAGGAATGCTGTTTTTGTTTGTACTATTGTTTGAAATATGAGATAACATTGTAAATTTAAAACATATTAAGGTAATTGCAGTCGCATTGCACACAGTCGCAATTGCAATGGTTTAGTTGAACTAAATGCAACGGTAACGCTTCCTTTACAGTGTACTTACCTAGAAAGCACTGCTAATATAAGGTAAGTACATGGAACAGGGTAGTACTAGTTATTACCAGTACATAGTACAAAGAGTACATAGTATTTACATGGGTAACTGGACTGTAAAAGGTAAGCGTTACCAATGCAACATTGGTGAGTATAAGAGACTGAACCCAAGTTTTGACACAGTAGTGTACATGAAATGTGAATGAGATTGGAGAGCTTTTTAGGCACTCAACAACCCAGTCACCATTCACTTTCATTGTATGGAAAAAAAGCAGCTTGGACATTCTTCAAAATATCTCTTTCTTGTTCCATGTAAGAAAGATGTGGGATTGAAGCATTTTTAGGTTGACTAAAATTTGGCAGAACTATTTGGATGAACTATCTCTTTAAATCAACAACAAACCCAGGGGACATTGTGTTAATGCTCCCGAATGACCATAAGAGGCAATGCTGATGAACCCATGTTCACATCCGTTTTAACACACTGGGAAATGGCTTCCAACCACATTTTCTTCCTTTATGGCCAGCCTGTGTTTTCCAAAATTAAAATAAAGAAAAGATTTGCTGTACCAATAACTCGTACGCTCTGTCTCCTGGGCCCAATGATCCATTAGGCCTGCTTCATATAAACATTGTCATGACAACAAGCTTGCCCAAAACCATTCCCAGATGACTTGTGATGGTGGTTCAGTTTTATTTTCTTTCTTGTCCCATGGCGGCCTATTTAAACAAACCCCATATGCTCACTGTCTTCAGAAACAAACATGACACTTAGTATCCGTGAGAAGTTCAAACAAGCTGGGGCTAAGGACTTACTGGTTGAATATCCAGTGAAAGAAATAACAGTGTTTGAAAAGAAACAAAATACTAAATGTATAAAAATGTATAGCTTATTCTGAAAACAGCATAATTATGCAATGCCAATAAGTGGAATGCCCCCTATGTCACGTCCCTGTGTTTTGTACATGATCTGTGTTTATACAGAACTTTTGATTAAAAATGTCAGGCAGGAAGTGAGTGTTTATTGTCCCTGGTCTTGTCTGTTTGGGTCAGTTTAGCCTCAGTGAGGTGTGTGAGGTGCATGCGTTGACGCAGATACAAATGTGTCTGTTTGTATGTTTGAGCGAGCATGTTGTGTGTGTTTACCGGATGGAGCCGCTAAACAGCACTGGATCCTGTAGGAATGATTGACATATCGGGATCTCAGGGTTTGGTAGTGGAAGCTTGCAGATGTCAATGCCATCAATAACAATCTTTCCTAGAAAAAAGATGATAGACACAGTTTTGAATTAGCGTATTTATTTATTATAATTTTAGTTTAGGTTTTTGTCATTTTTGTTACATGCTTGTAAAACTATTTTTAAACTAACTTTCATTTATTTTTATTTTATATTGTTTTATTTTATTGCAGCCTTATTTTAATTAACAGAAATTATTTTTAATAGTTTTAGTTAAACATAACCACACCGGTTTATATTTAGCTTATGAATTAAGATATAGTGAGAGTTTGTAAAATAAATTTGTTGAATATTTAAAATGGGGATGAAAGGTGTTTAAAATTGTAAAAAGACATCAGTTACAGGACATTAAATATTTTCTAGTTAAATATCAATATTAAGTGTTAGTCTACACTCTTAGAAGAAATGGTTCTACTTAGAACCAGAAATGGTTCCATCCCCTGCTTCATATATGGAACTTCAAAATGGTTCTATACAGAACCATTATTTTTTTGGTAAAAGGTTCTATTGGCCAAGTATGGAACCCCAGGGTTCTATATAGAACCCAGAGGAACCCTTTTTTAAGAGTGTATAGAACCTTTTAGGGGTTCCAAATACGTATCGCTGATAGAACCTTTTAAGGTTCTATATAGAACCTTTTCTTCTATCTATGTTATGTTTCAACAACCTAGATATTTAACACATCTAGCTTTATAAGATAGAGCTATATTTAGCTCCTCACAAAATCTCAAACTAATCTCAAATGTTTTTCCTCTTCGCCTAATATAGGATTGCTTTTTTTTAGTTTTGGGTGTTCGGTTTAGTTTACAGTGCTCTGTGAATATTCGAAGACCAAACAAGCTATTAAGATTTTCATTTTAGCTTTATATGGACACGGTGAAGAGAGGGTCTGTGTTCATGTGCACAAAGCCGCAAGAACTGTTTGATTTGGCAAAAGATTTATTTTGGAGGAATAAGAGAAATACAAAGTCAATGCTGCACACTGGATAACATGATAAAACTCTTGGAGAAAATAACTGTGACTGTTAAATCTTGTGTTTTTTTCCTTATAATAAAAACAACCCTAAAACTGATTCAATTAAAAATAAAAACAAACTTTTTTTCATTTAAGTTTTAGTCCATTAATTTTTTTAATGTAGATGTAAAAAAAAACGATATTTTGCATTTTCAAATGCGCCAGTGAACATTAAATAAATCATGCTATGAATATTTAGTACAAAGTATTTTTTAAACACATTCTGTTTCATATTTTACTACAGATAAAGCAATCAACCAGGTTAGAAAAATATATATCTGTCAATAATGACAGTAAGACTCAACAGATCTCTATGGTTAATATGGTCTGAAATATGACATCATGGCTGCTTGTCAAAGTGACCGTAACCATATGGTAACAGACCAAACAACATGGGCAAAGAAAGAAATGTTTCTGAGCTTAGCACCTGAGGACATTAAAATAGCTTTATCATAAAAAGTCGGCTTTTCTTTCATATTTTCCTAACTCTTCTGTTATTCTCTCTTTCTTCTTATTTAGTCTCCCCAGGGGCGAGCTTGACATACATCTGAGTGCTGGAATTCTCAGTGAACCATAATATTGTGTTAAATGGAGACTTGGAAGAAGACCTACCTTCGAAAACATCCACCATGTTGAAAAAGGCCAGAGACAGCGAAGACTTTCCACTGCCCGCTCTACCACAGATGCCCACCTGCAACAGTGAGAACAACATGTGAGTGCTTTACACAGCTTGACATTTTCAGATTACTTTTGTCTAAACACATTCAGGGGGCTGCTTCTCTCCTAAATTACACAAACTAGTGAGGACAATTTACAATATCCAAACTACGTCGGACTTATCGAGTCGTACTCATATAATGTGAGCCAGGGCACCTCTAAAAAACAGCTGATGAGGGAATTGTTAAAAGATTCTGAATTCCTGATGAGCTGAAAGATTTTGCTGCACCATATAGTCGGTATTCAGGCAGAAAATAACTGTGCTTTGACAGTGCAACGAGAAAATTAACGCCACTGTGACACAACCACAACTGAGTGGTACAGATGTGCTACAGCAGGACGAATTAGTATCACCGGCGAATGCACTTTGACAGCTTTGGTTGGAGGAAGAATTCGACTGTGACTTATTGGACCAATTAGCTTTTAGTTTTCATTTTAGTTTAAGATGTAGTCAGTTTGTTCTGTGCTTTTGTCTTTTGTATTTATTAGTTTGGATATTTCTACTTTAGCTTTAATTTATTCATTTTACGTTTTTAGTAGTATTTTTAAATAGCTTTTTAATAGCTTTAGTTAACAATACCAACACTGAATTATTGCATGTTTCACCATCCTTGCCTATTGTTTAAAAAGATGATTGACAAGATTAATGAAAATGAAAGAAACAATAGAGTGCCGGAGTTACTGACGTCACTAGTGACGCATGGGGTTTCCCTTGATCAAAAAGCTATGCATTTTTCCCATAGACTTTTGGAAAATCGCAAAAAAATAAGGTCTGTGTTCAACAAAGAGTTGTGACCCTTACACGTTTTGTCCAAGTTAAAGCTACACTGTGTACTTTTTACCCTCATCTAGTGGTGAAAAGGTATATGACCATCCAGTGAATATTAGTTTCTGTTCCTCTCAATTCCGATTTCGTTTTAACTCCTACGGTGGCCAATGTAGTCCAAGATTAACATGGCTTCCAGTTCGACCTCTGTCCATGAGTGTTAACTGAAAACGTAAAACACGAAAGGCGAAGCTCTGAATTAACGGGTATGTCCCTCTTTGGCTAATGTACTTTCAAGATGGAGGGGCAACATGGCGACCGACATTAGAACCCCTTACCCGTATGTATTTTCAATGGCATATTATACACTCATGAGAATACTTTATTACTTGAATGAAGTAAATATACATTAATGAGCACATATATTTTTGAAAGAAGTAAGTGTTTTTAGCTGGAAGCAATAAACTAAAACGAGCTTACACAGTGTAGCTTTGTAGTTCACCTTTTCACATTTTGAAGCCTATATAAGAGTATAAAAAACACAAGCAGACACATATAAACTTTAAAAAACACACAAGCAGGTTATAACTGGCTGAGTTCTATCATAGATCAAAAACATGAAAATATTTTAGAGTCTTTGTTCACTACAGACCTAACTTCAGGCAACTGAGCAAAAACCCATTAGAAGAACCGCATAGACTTTAGGGCGAGGGGAACTGGTAACTCATTTCTTTGTTTTGGCCTTCAAAGTTATGTTGTACACTCTAGAAATGCTGGGTTGTTTGAACCCAAATTTTGGGTCAAATATGGACAAACCCAACTGTTGGTTAAAAATTGCAATTCAAAAATGTACAGTTGAAGTGAAATTTGGTAAATTTGAAATTACTTTTGTTCATATTTTACCCAAATATGGGTTCAAACAACCCAGCATTGTTTAGAGTGTAACTTCAGCACTCTATTGCACAAAGTAATAAGGGAGAGGTTTGGTGAAATCACTTTTTAGAGAGAGTTGTTGTAAGTTGCTGTGTACCTTCTGCCCAGGGTTCATATGGGCATTGACGGTGTTTGAGGACAGGTTTTGACAACAAGCAGTCGTAAACGGACACAGATATCATGGATCTTTATTTCGCCATGCTGTGGCCAGTCTTCCGGTACCTGTGAGACATCTGAAATCACATAAAAAGATTTAGGTTACAATTCCATATATTCAATATTCATACCAGTCTTCTCATGCTATAACCATTTGAAGATCAAATATAGCAAAACTGACATATCTGACTGGTCGTGTGATCTTGTCATGGTGGCCATCATAAAGGTATCCCCCTTTGACCCCAATATTATGTAAACTAAAATTGCTTATCTGGGCCAGCGAATGTGCTCTGGAGGCACAACTTTATGTTCAAAAGTACTGGGCTAGTTATGTCTTTCGGAGTAAAACCTTTTTTAAGTGGGAACAATAAAACTTTATTGTGGTAACGCATGTTTTTGGATTGAATTTGGTTTACAGAAAGGTTAGCCACAGAATGTTCTTTCCTGCCCAGTCAGTGGATTAAGTGCCGCCACACATTACTTTATCTGAGGAGAGTGAACGTAGACATAACACTGATACAGCAATGGCAACAAAAAACCCAGAACACTACAAGTGAGTGTTTAACAAGCTGCAATTAACACAGCTATATATGGTGTCTAAATGTCAAAAGTTTTGTGCATGCGACGATTGACTACTATCCAACTCAGTTTTCCATTCTGTCACTGACAAAGAGATGGAGAATGAGTTATTGTTCGCAGCTAACAGCAGCGCTAACAGGCTATTGCTGAAACTCATTTCTCTCAGGTCTTTGCTGCCTCGAGTGTTTTGATGCACTAAACATCCTTTCATGATGCTCTCAGTGGTTTGTGTCAGGTCGCTCTGTCCTAATGCACTAAAATGTGAGGAAATGCACATGTAGCAGCGATCTGGCTGCCAGGAAGCTGAAAATATGTGCTTTGATCTTGTAGGTCTTTATTTAGAGACTGAATAAAACTCTGGATTATCATAGAAGCGTTTTTTAAACAAAACTACTAAATGAGTCAGAAAGGGATTAATTACCCATGGATCCCTCATAGTTCTCAGATTCTGTGCTCAGGAAGCTGTTGACCTTCTTTACTGCAGCCATCTGGACCTCCAGGTCTGCCAGATTCCTCACCACCCAGTTCAGGTAGTTTGTCACCTAACAACAAAAAGCACGTTGAGGACATTAATTCTTTTTTTATCACTGATTTAAACTTGATGACCGATTGTTGCATGCTAGAAATTCAGTAAAGCTGTGTTTAAACTCACAGTGAGGGCATAGGTTAGACCCAGTCCAACCAGACCAGACTGAGATGAGGTCCAGATAGCTGCCACTGCTGCAGTCAGGACAATCACAGCACCCAGATAATCCTGAGACGAAAATATACATGGTACTATTTAGGTTTTTAACAATATGCTTTTAGGTCTGTCAAGCGATTTTTACATTTTTTAATCTAATTAATTAGCAAATAATTCATCTAATTAATGGAAATAACCCCCAAAGATAATTCAAAGTCATTATTGTGTAAAATTCTAAAATGCGTGAAATAGACATTACAATAAGTAGCTTAAAAAAAAAACTAAGAATGTAATCATATGGAATTCATTCGAATTATCTCGCCAAAATGTAAAATAGGTACAAATTGATCTTGATAATGTTAATATTTCTACATCACGTGAAATACTGCTTAAAGCTTTTTCAAGATATAATTATTCAAGTAGTCGTTTTGTGTTGTTGTTTTTGTGTTCCGTTTTGTAATTTCCTTTCAGTTGTCAATGTGATTTAATTAATATAATTAACATTAATAAATATGGTGTTTTTCTATCAACTTGCTACTTTTGACATATCCACCACCTCTGAAATGTAAAAACTAAGGCGAATCATCAGCATGTGGCACTTTGACTTACAGTTCTGACCTCCAGCCACCGGTTGGCAGCAAGAGAAATAGGTAGGCTGTGTTGTTGGTGTCAGTTAGCTCTAACATCCGCTGCTTGAAGCGAGCCTCATGCCTGGAAACAGAGACCTTTTACTATGTTAAGTCAAAACCATTTAGTGCATGATAAAGAACCATGAACGAATATAGCTAAACAGCAACACAGCTGTAAGGGATGAGAGCGTTCAATTAATTCATGTAAACACTCTCTAGTCTAGACTTAACAGAGGAGATAAAAGCTTAATATTTAATGTTTCTTTTCGGATTACTTTAAGTCAAGGATGGTTGAATGTTCACCAAGTGTTTATAAGAAATGTCCTTGAGCCTCTGAGACTGCATCAATTCTGCACGGCTGATTTTGCACAAAATGGTTTTGTATCCTTAAGCTTCATTTAATTATATTGTCACTCATATGCAACTGCTTAGTTCTGCATCCAGTCAGGGGAACAGAGAAATAGAGAAAATGTGGGCTATTCAAACAGTGTGTGCTTTCAGTCTAGATTCACTGACCTGAATGCTCGGATGGTGGTGAGGCCTTCTGCAGTCTCAGAGAAATGACAGAGAAGAGGCAGTTGAGTGGAGTCATCAAGATCTTGCAGATCTCTTAAGGTGAAAAAGAAAAAAACAGCAGACAAGAGAGACCGAGAGAGAGCCAGTAGAGCTTAGTTGGGTTTTGGAAGTAAAAAAATCTTTCAAAATGCACTCAAAAAATGAATACAAGCTTGCTGTCGATTGTAAGAAAAGGGCAGGGTTTAAATTAACTAAAGGATTGGAGAAGTCCATCATTCGTCACCAGAGAGAAGTCTGTCATTTTTGAGTTAGCTATGACAAGTTATGACATTTTAATTTATGAACTTTATTCAATCAAGTTATTTTGACATGTCTAAGTAGATAACATGTTAACCTTTGTTTGGAACCACTGTCCATGACTGAATCAAAAGTTTTCTTTTCAGTTAATTCATTGTTCAGTGAACTACTTACTTGGAAGCAACCCTGAAAGTACTTCTGGATGAAGTAGAAGGCTACGGCGAGGGGCACCAAGTGCGATGAGGAAAGCAGGGGTGACGAAAGCAATGACCCCAATTGCAGAGAGACAGAGTAGAGTGGAGCGAGTGAGAGACTCTAGTGTCTGGGGGAATGTGCTGTGGAGATAGAACGAAAAAGTCACACATTAGCACATATACGCCATATTCCTCATCTCATTAATACAATAATGTTGACTACTGTAGCACCGAGGTCACAAGTTTGTGTGGAAACCCAAGGCTCGTCCTCACTAGACTTAAAAATAAAGAGACGTACTTGACACTTCAAACAGATCAGTCTTTCTCTCACCTGATCGATGATGTTGGTGTCCGCTGAGAAACGGTTCAGGATTTGTCCAAGCGGGGTGACATCAAAGAATCTGACAATTTATAATGACATTCCTGGTTGAGTCAATATTAGATATTTTGTTCCCCTCAAATAACAGTAGGGTTCATAATATTGAGTACCTGATGGGAGCATGAATGATCTTGTTGAGGAGGTCATGATGGAGGTTTGTAGCTGCAGCTACTCCAAGAAACTCTACAGTTAAGGAAGTGATGAGGCAGAGTGCTATCGCCGCCCCGCACAGGATAATAAACACTGGCACGTAGGAACGATGCTGCAAAACGTGCAAAGAACTCCACTTTAGTATAACTACAAAGTAGTATATGAAAGACAACATTTCAAAGAGGAAACAGCAGTTGTGCGTCACCTCTGCCGATCTGTGTGGCATCATAGTTCTTTGTGTAATTGGTTCCATTGACAAAAGAATCTGCAGGAATTTGGTTAAGTGGGTTTGAGGACGTCCAAGCTGCTAGCCAGTAGTCAATGGCCACCATAACTGAGTGCTTAGCCAACTTGGACGACACCATCAGGAAGACCACTGAGGAAGCCACCTGAGGAAAGGTAACGGCAGCACAACTTCCATGGGATCTTAGAACGCCGGCTGGTGGTGGTGGACATGTTGTCGTCTTCATCCTCCTCCACCTCCTCCTCTATGGAATGGAAAAAGAAGGTGTCCAAGACAGGTCTTTCCAAATGGAAAAAGGTTGTGCTGAAATGGAAACATTTACCTTCATCCTCATCGTCAATCTGGTTCTTCGCCTCTTGGTATAGAACGCTCTCCTCAGGGTCTTCCTCTCCAGGGTTGTCTGACTCTCCAGTTCGGTGTCCTAAAACAATGCAACAGAAATGCAACTTTTTTCAAAACTGGTGTTTGTTCAGTATTCATTTTTTTACAGGATCTTCTGCCCAGGTTTTTGCCCCAATTTGTAGTCTGAACGTTAGTCAACGGTGAAACTCTTTTCCAAAGATTTTTGGGATTTTGGGCTGCAGATTAAACCCAGCCTCTGTTGCTATTAAACACTGGTAGCAGAGCTGGGATTTAAAAGTGAATGACCTTTTCAAGCTCTTGATCATGTCTGTTCATCAGGGTCTTCCAGTGCTCGTAGAGTTCCACATCATGAGTCTGGATGTCCTTTAATGTCCTCTCTTAGCACTGAACCATCCTTCATGGCTATTATCTACCAAGCAGAGAAAGTAAGATTTGTCTAAAGATTTGCCATTTGTTTTTGGTTATTGTCTTTACTCTAAAGGTAAGATGAGCTAATTAACATTTAATTCATGAAGACGTTTCTCCTTTTTCAGAGTATCGTGAAGAACCAGCCTCAAAATATTCAAGATCATCAATCAGCAAAGCAGTTACCCAGTCAGCATGGATGAGGTACTGCAGCTTATGAGTGACCAACACCAATGTCCGTTTGTCGTCCTGAAGGAACTTGAGTATCCCCTCCTGCATCAGATGATCACTGAGGTGGATGTCCAGGGCAGAGAACGGGTCATCCTATAAGTAAGCAAACCCAAAAACTTGTTTACTCAAATTCAATTCAATATGAGACTGCAGAAACAGATCTAGACATTTAGGAACCCCTATTTAATATAAGAAACCAGTTTCTTTCAACTTGAGTCAACATTACACTATAAAAGGGAATTTTCACAGCGATGCTAGAAGACCTATTTCTGAGTTCTCCAATGAACCTAAATAGCTTTTTTTTCATTGTAAAGAATCTTTCCATGGTTTCAAAGATGTTAAAGGTTATTTATGGAACCAAAGAGGCCAATAAAGAACTTTTTTAAGAGCGTGAAATACAACATTACCATTTCTGAAAATGATCAGTTCAGAAAGCCATTCAAAACCAGAGAGCAACTCTTTCAATAGTAATTAAATGCGCTTTATATTTGCTTAAATCACTTTCGATTGACCCAAAATGACTCTAAATCAACCCTATTGACTTTCTAGGATGTGAGACATAACGTCATTCCAAGGAATGGTAATTGGAATGGAATGAATTCATGATCCTGTCCAGAAGGGTGTGTACAGTAATCCAATAACAGCCCTTACACTAAACAGTGTTTTCTGGTATTGCTGCCACAACATACACTTTGCTATCATGTGTCAATTAAGAAATCTCTTCTGGGAGTACCTCTGAAATTGAATTAAAAGCTGCGGTCATTCATAACATCTCGGAACGTGTGGCATATCACTTGTGGAGGGTGGAGGTTAGAAACTATTGGGATGTTATCTGTATTGGAAAAGTTGGTTCCTACCAGGAAAACTATGTTGGTGTTCTGGTACAGAGCTCTGGCCACACATATCCGTTGTCTCTGACCACCACTGAGATTAATACCCTGTAGGATTACAACACACAAACACAAATTAAACACTTTTGATTCTGATGACATAGTGTAACATCATGGTAGTTTCAATAACAAGATTTTATTTGATTAGTATCACAGCAGCTGAGGTCAGAGAGCTGGTCTCAAGCCCAGACACAGTGAGCTGTTTCTTTCTTAACCGCTTCCTGATTTCAGTCTGGTCTCCAAAAGGAAGGAGGTCGATATCTGGTTGAAGCGAGCAGGCATCAATCACCGCTTTGTATCTGTCCGAGAGATTTAGAGTTAAAACACATAAGAATGTTTCCTCAAAAACCAAAGGGTAGGAATCTTGAACATTAGATCTCGAGGGAGTGAAAATGAACAATGTCATGACCCGGAGTTTCCACAGAGAGTTTTATTATAGTTGAGGTCTAGCCCTGAACGCTGTAAAAAAAAAAAAAATCAACCCACTAAACTTGAAACTGTCAGTGTAAGTGCTGACTGATTTAAAATAAAAGTGCTGTTAAGGCTCTAAGCCACAATGGCAAGTTCACAACATTTTTTCAGATCATTTTGACTTTAAAGCTTTGAATTACTAGGCTTCCCTTGCATGTTTCAGATTAAAAAGGGATATTCGAAAGAAGAATAATAGGACTTGATTTGATCCATTGGAGGTTAATTGGATGGTGAAAAGGAGGCATGCTTGTGCTTATGTAAGCAATAAGGTACGAGAGCTGTATCGTGAATTTCAGCACTTGACTCGAGTACCTTATTGCTTTTTTAAAATGGTTACCACACAATAAAAATATTAAAGTAAGAAAAAATATGTATTAGTGCAACTTTCATGGAAGTAAAATCACTAAAAGCCTTCCTTCCGCTAGAAAAAATAGTCCCTGACCATGACCGTGGACGGCAACAACGCTTCCAATGTGTAATATGCATGAAAGCTCAAATAAAACAACTTAGAAACTGCAGTGTTGCGCAGTGATAAATAGAACCGTTGAGTGAAGCGGTCATAGCCGTGTTTATCCTGAATAAAGCACAGCTATTGACCAATCAGAATCAAGGATTGGAACTAACCATTTTATAAGTAATATTAGAGCATGGTTGCAGAATAGTTAAGGGAACATGAGGAATGTTGTGTTGTGCACAACTTAAAACAAATGTTCACTAATATCCCACATGGCCACATTTAAGTGATGTCATTTCAAGGGAAAAGTAAGATATTATTTTGATTAAAGTATTTATGACAGTTTGGGAGAAATTTTGAGCCAAAAATATGCACCAATGAATCATTCACAATAAGACCATGCATTAAGGAAGTAAACAGTGTCAATTTTGATTTTATGCTGACTTTAATTAATAATACAAAGTTCTGATTAAATAGGGATGACAGAAATGATTGTAACAAGTTAAATAGATAACAAATAAGTTGCTCTAACATAATGGCATTTTCTACAGTGACATTTAGAGATCTTTTGAGCTCACCTCTGTTTATTGAAAGGACTTCCAAACGTGATGTTTTCCTTACGGTGGCGTCAGCAGCCATGACTTCGTGTGTTGCGTAGGTGCACGGAGACTGCGGTTTCTACTGAGCCATGACAGGTCGAGAAAAGGGAGAGGGAAAGGGAAAGATTTGATAAGCTGGAAATGTGGACAAACACCCATCACAGCAAACACTAATGTTTCTGCTATGAAATGAAGGAAGAACCCTGGTTAATGATGAGATTAAAGCTTAAATGCAGGGAGACCTTTCACTGTGAAACCTGTGTGTTTTACAACATTTTGCCCCTGTCCTTTCCTTATTCAGAGACTGCCGCTTTAATCGCTATAAAACCAAAAAGTAAACCACATTATCTCAAGAACATCCTCTCTGTTTGACAAAACAGATATCTGTTGTTCTTTCCATTGGAGGAGTCCAGCTTTAACGTATCCAAATATTGAATACAAAATCAATATAAGTCTAAGAAACCCCCAGTGTGTCCAAGAGAGGTGAAGACTCCCGGCATTTTTAAACACTTTGCACTGCACATTGCTACAAAACAAACAACACCACCCATTTTATCGAAGCCAGAGAAATGTAAAGGAAGGGATTTTTTTAAATGAATGCATGAGGGGGATGAGGGCAACATCTGCTGAAAGAGTTCGCAAAGGGTGTACCTCCGATCTTCATGAGACAGCTCTGTATCGTGCCCGCTGCAAGTTGACATTATAGAAGATCAACACTGCTAGTTAGCAGTTGGCAAACCAAGAATCTTTAGACTAGGCCATTTGAATTTGACTTTGGATTTTAGAGGTCACTGTGTGTAAGCATGTGAAGACCTCTGGTGAAATACCTTATGTTCCCATCGAAGAGTATCTCACAATCAGGCATCCTGATTTAGCGCACCATTGGAGAAGAGGACACAGAGAAACACACACACACGTGATCAGCGGTCAGTTGTGCATCAGGACACATGCCGTTCTGTAAGAACACTGACAGACTCTCCTCATGATGTGCATAGCGAAAAGTGATATTTATTGAACTATAACCGGTCTCACCAAACTTTTAGTTTTAATAATATATAAGTATTATATTTTAAAAGGAGAGCAATGTCATTGTTATTAGAGAACCTGAAACTGGAAAACTCATTGCACTGTTAGCAAAGACAGCTGTACCTGACATACTGAGACTGAATTCACAACTTGTATTCGAAAACACACTTTAATTAAAAATTGCAAATTGTCTTAAAGGGCTCTTATTATACTTTTCAGTTATATATAGTGTGCTATATAGCTGTTTATGAATGTAAAAGATCTGCAAAGTTAAAAGAGAACCGATTCTGAATTTCCTAAAACGAGTTGTTAGTAACTGCACAAACCTACGTAGGTTTGCTAACAAATTTGCATAATGCTCGCAAATAGTATTCATTGACTGCCCTCCAACAACGTCTACTTTGACCAGCCCTCAAACGTCTACTTTGACCAAGAGTTTGTTCTGTACTGTCGAAAATGTCAGAAAGACGCTGTTTACTGCACTGCGAAATCAAAACTGCTTTCCATGCACTTCCAAAGGATGAGGAATAGGGCTCGAATTGATACAGTATAAACCAGCTCCATCATTACTGTTTGTATAACTGTGTATACAAATCTCTGGAAGCCTCAGAGCTGAAATTCAGATACGGTAACGGCCGTTCTATTTCTGACATGCATGCTAAGCGACGGACTGTTCAAATCTGACCAATCAGAGCAGAGTATCTCTTTGAAAGAAGGGGTTTAGGGCGACTGGATCCTTTGAAACATACGAAAAGAGGTGATAATGCAATGTAAATTTTGAAAAATCAGGTTCTTAATTTTTTATTTTTTTTTTACCTTGGATACATATAAACCTATAGCAGAAGACCTCCAAAAACTAAATTAGGGGCCTTTAGGGGCACTTTAACAAATTCGTTTTCCTCCATGTTGTTGTTAACTGAATGCAATATAAACTGTACAATTACAGTGGCCCTGAAAAATAATTTTGTAGTTGTTCATAAAATAAAAGTCACTGTGGTTTAAAACAACTTTGTGCCCCATTAAGTTTCATTGTATGGTCTTTTTTAAAAATATCTTCTTTTGTGTTCCACAGATCACAGATCATGGATTGGAATAACATGAGGGTGAGTAAATGCTGACCGAATTCACATTATAGAATTGTTTTTATTTTACTGTAAGCCACACTTAAAATGAATGACAAAAAAAGACAAGGACTACAAACTTAGGAATTTAAACAACTAAGATTTCCTCTGGTATTTCTGCTGTAATTATGACAACGCCTATTGTTTTCAAATGTTTTATTAACAGAAACCAATAGTGCTGATATATTAAATTAAATTTATTAATCGCAATTCATATTGTGACTGCCAAGATTCTGTATTTTCTTCAATAAAAACGATAGTTATCGAGAGGGGGAAAATAATCTGATTTCAGTTTGCCTCCTGGTTTTTATCATTTAAATTAAGTTGAGAACCACTGCACTAGAACCAACAATTTTATCCACTAAAAATAATATTTGGACCAGCTGGTTAAAAGTAATTGCAAAACGAAATGGCTCTGAAAACTTTGGTTAGTTATGCGAAACTGTTTTCAAAAGCATTTATATGGTTTAGCATAGTTATCTAATGCAATTCACATTTTAAAATGTGACTTGCGTTAATATAATTTTGGAGCCACTGTAAATGTATAGAAATGTTTAGCATGTGGATTTGCTTGGCTTTGCTAACAAATGCTAATCAGAGACCATCCCCAGCATGGAGATGATGGAGATATTCACAGAAAGAAAAGTATTTCCCTTGTGTGCTGATAACGCAGAGGACAGAATGACACGTGGGAGAAAAAGACAATACACAGAGCCAGTGTAATGAGTAATGCATAGAGTAAGACACACATAAACTAACACACAAGAGTAAGACGGTCCTCACACACATCTGTGTATGTACACCATGGTACATACATCATAATAATAGCGGATGCGATTCACAGTGGGATATTTTTGTGCATGTGTGTTTGTATAGATGAAGACTTTGATTAGCATCTGATGAGTCTGGTATGCAGATGTCCTCCCCTGTTTTCTGCTACATAAACACAAACTTTCAACTGCTTTAGGGGTCACAACAGGCAGGAATTTGGCCCTGTGAGATTTAATGCCAGTCCATGTTCATAAACACTTCTGCAAAATGATACATGATGGTATTTTCAACAATAATTATGCAAATATTTTAATTCTCACTTGCTCCAGAAGACTTTTCCACTGATCGTCTGCATCTCCCCCAGCATAGCCAATAGCAGGGAGGATTTCCCACAACCCACCTGGCCCACAATCATGGTCAGCTGACCTGAAGATGCAAACGAGATGAAGGTAAATCACAGTTCTATATGTTTTTATGGACAGGATTTATTGATGTCCACTGTCAAGGGTAGATGCCCATCTGTTTAGCCCACCACTAAACCTCAGCCAAGACATTACGTACTGAAAATTTATATATTCAATATTTTGATTTGTTTTTAGTTGGTGTAGGGCTACCATTTAAGCAAAAACCTATATAATAATATCTAATCATAATATACCAATAATAATGAGCCATTTTGGATCATTTTGGCTTATCACATTTTTATCACATTGTGATCTAGTAGATAAATCAGCAAATTAATAAACTGTAAAACTTTAATTGAGAAATAAATAAATAAGCATTTTGAAGCTTTTGATATCTACGGTATGTATTTATGACATTTATATATTATTTGTTAATTAAATAAATAACACACTTTAGATATTCAAGAGTATTTATTTATATATTTATTATATTTACAGGTTATTTATTATAAATAAATAATTCACAAGAACCAGTATATCTAAGAGTATTTATTTATTATATTAATATATTATTTGTTATGAATACATAAATAAGCACTCTTGATATCTATGATATTTATTTTTGACATTTATACATTATTTGTTTAATAAATACATGCATAAATAAATGACAAGCACTCTAATATATCTAAGCTTATTTAAATGTATGTATTTAATATATTTATATATGATTAGTTACTATAACATAACATAAAAGACAAAAACATTCATTGTAAATTAGTAGTAAATTAGTAGTAAACAGTGTGTACCTGTCGGGATTCGGATGTTGATATTCGACAACGTCGACCAAGTTGCTTCCCCATGTGAAGAAACCATCATTCACCTGAATGAGACATGTGACAATAACAAATATAAATAGAGGATAGCATGATGGAAAGAAACCAGCACAAAGCAGAACTCATGTGATATGA
Source organism: Hybognathus amarus (assembly GCA_030378365.1). Taxonomy (NCBI): domain Eukaryota; kingdom Metazoa; phylum Chordata; class Actinopteri; order Cypriniformes; family Leuciscidae; genus Hybognathus; species Hybognathus amarus. The sequence goes on from JAQIUQ010000217.1 coordinate 581,291, forward strand.
TCTTTTCATCTCTGCGTGTACAAGCTACTTCTGTCTGAAGGCATTTATGTCTTATGGATGTTTTCTGAATTCAAATTTTTTCAAATGTTTATTTATAATAATGATAACACTCCCATCCATCAGAGCAGCACAGAAGACCAGAACAGCATACTGGGAAATGGGAGAATGCCGAACAATCAAAAACATCTGTGAGAACAAGAGAGCGAAAGAGAGAAAGGGTAAAATGGGAGTAATGGTTGAGAATGACTGAAGTGAAGGAGTGTAAATGTCAGAGTAGATTAGGCCATATTCATAACAAAGTGAGTGGATGTGACAGTAGGTCACTGTGGGAGAATCCATGAGGATATGTGTTTATGTGTGTTTACAAGACTTGTAGTATAAGAACCAGCGACATTAAAAAAGAAAATACTGAAACCAAGTAATTCCATTACTTATTCATCCCCAAATCAGAACCGTTTAACACTTTTATAAAGCCCTCATTATTACCTCATAAATATATGCATCAGAACTACTTTAGAAGTCGTCAGCCATGTATAAGAATCATCAATTAACTTTCAAATGTGATTTTATGTTATTTTAATTTTAAAGGGATAGTTCACCCAAAAATTTAAATTCTGTCAGTGTTTACTCACCCTCATGTTGTTCCAACCCTGTAAGATCTTCGTTTATCTTCTGAACACAAATTAAGATATTTTTGATGAAATCTGAGAGCTGGATCACTCCACAGGCCCACAGAGAAGGAAATTAATAGTTGAAATAAAGTTGTTATTTTAGTTTTTTCGCACAAAAAGTATTCTCGTTGTTTGATAAACTTTGAGCCACTGTAGTCACTTGGACTATTTTAACGATGTCTTTAATAACTTTTCCAGGCCGGCAAGTTTCAATCCCTCAAGAAGCCTATGGACTAGTATGGAGGAGTGATCCAGCTCTCAGATTTCATCAAAAATATCTTAATTCATGTTCCGAAGATGAACGAAGGTCTTACGGGTTGCAACAGCGATGAGGGTGAGTAAATATTGACAGAATTTTCATTTTTGGGTGAACTGTCCCTTTAAGTGTAGTTAAAGTAAGTTTAGGGTTATAAGAACTCTTTCCAGTTTACCAGTCATTGATCATTAATTGTTCTTCAAAATTAGAAAAAACAATCCTTAATGCAATTGTTAAGTAATCTGAATCATTAAATCCAATCAGATTTACAACCAGAATCATTACATTTATCGATTCCCACCGCTAGTCCAGAGGGATGGTGAAGGAAGTAGACCCTCCGGGGACCGAGAGACAGAGGCGAAACCAAAAAAAATAAACACTTAAATTAATGTTCTTCTGATTTTTAGTCCTGGTTTTTCTTCTCGTGAGAATCCCAAACTGCACTCAGAGGGAAGCTGAACCCAAACCACCATGTCTGAGAAACTGTCGCAAACCCCATATTGGGGGTTTTAAACCAACTGAGAAAGGAAAAGAAAATGCTTAGGAAAAAAAAGCCCTGTGTGTGTGTGTTAAAAAATAGGGTTTGGACACTTCCTCTAGTAGCAGAGTAGGAGTAAAACAACCTATTGGTCGTGACTTAAAGGTTACTGGCATCTGGATGAGAACTTGCAGACCCTGAGCTCTCTTAATGAACTTTCGCACGTGCTCTGCGAGCGAGAAGTGCCTGAGAATCAGTGCTGATGGGGTCTATGGCGAGGAGGGTGACCTCTGACCTGTACGGCGACATCTTCGGTCTCCGTGGGCCGCAGCTGCCTGCGCATGGGCTGCTCGTAGTTATCCATGCGATAACGCCCCTTCCTGTTGAACGCCTTTGTCTATACCATGATAAAGAGAAAAATGTCTTTTCAGAGCTCTTTAATGTGACAGATCACCAGAAATGTATAGTGCTATAATAAAACACATCACTAAAATGATACATATAACAGTAAGTATATGCACTATAATATAATTAATTATATAAATTATTAATAAAAGTCTTTTTTGTAATATTCAATATATTCTCAACCTATTTATGTCTTAATTATTTAATGTATATTTAAATAAATGTCCTAATTCTGTCAAAAAATCAATCTTTTCCATTTTTTCCCAAAGATTTTATGACAGCCACCGTTCAAATTATTATATCTTGAGAACGGTTTGGTGTAGAAACATAATAATTAAATAATTAGAAAGCATAAAACTCAAATGTATTTACTGGGTCAAAACGACCCATTTCTACTTGGGTCAAGGGTGGGTAAATAGTAACAGAATTGTCATTTTGGGTCAGTAAACATCATATGACTATCAAAAGCTGCTGTCATGACCTAAAACTAGGACCATGAGTTCACGCTCACATCTAGCCAAGTCATTTTCCCAGCTTAACACCATTTCCTCTCCTGGACCCCCTTCCTTCTTCTTCCTGTCACAGTATATATTTCCATCCTTAGACTTAATCTCTTCGTTCCCTCCCCTTCCTTCACCCCTTGCTCCAGCTCTCCTCCTCTCAGGGGACGGGTAGTTATAGTTCTGTTTTATATTAGTCCTTCTCTCAGAGAACAGCTGAGGGCCACTGCACTGACTAAAAAGAGAAGCTTCTCTTCAACGCTTTTATGAGATCTTAGCCATGCTGGCTGAGGAATGACCAGCTCCCGTTTCAGCCCCTTAAACGTGGGAAGTTGTCTCTTGAGACATGGCCATGTGGAGTCTCATGTTTGATGTTACTGGAGGTCATAAAGAGTGTCATCATCCCAGTTCGAATCACTGTTTTTATCTATACTTTACAGACACCAAAACAAGAAAATTATTGATTCCATCCACAGTTGGTCTATTTAGAAAATCATCCCTGGTTAGTGAGAATCTCAACTGTTGAAATTATGTAATGAAATGTCAAAAATGGTGTTAAATTGTGTAGCTTGTTGAGGAGAAATGTACTAATATTTGTCTGAGCAATCAAATTAGAGGATTTTCAGCTGGCAGACAATAAAAACGTGTAAAAAAATCCACACAGACTTAAATTAAACTATTTATTCAACCACACAGAAATCCCCAAGCAACTTAAATTACATTGTAACAATTGTAATTATTTTACTTTATTTGACAAACCCAAATTGAGAACTTTGGCCACTTATCTTGTATGTTCTCAGTGTTTGGTGAAAAAAAATCAAGTAAGATTAGTTATAAACATTAAATTAATTTGTTTGGAAAGTCCCAGTTAATCAACATACTGTATATATTTTCTCCCCTAAAACTGATCCAAGAACATTCTATCCATTTTTAAACTTGAGAAAAAGATATTCTGATGCCAAATATGTTCCAAAACTAGTTTCAGGTGCTACTTTCTTTCTTGAAATGACTGGATTTCGCCGAATAATGGTAAATGTGACCACACTTTTAAGGTGCAAATTTGTGTGTGAACACTCACATCCCCTTGGTATTTGTAATTTCTTTCCGACCTCTAGAGGCATGGACATATCTCCGTTTCTCCAGCTGTCATCTCCAATCTCGTCACTTTGCAGGAACTCGCTGAGCTTCTGTACACTGCAGATACAAATCAGATGATCATATCCTTACAGAGAAGCCAATATGAAGTAATGTTGGAGTTAGCAACATACCTAACAAGGGCCTTGACGGCAAACCTGACCACCGTGGACAACAGGAAGAGTGGCATGACCAGAATGTGGAACAGAGCCAAAGAGGCAAACGCCTTAGCTGGACTGAGCCTGACCTCTTCAATATAGGCGTGTGTGACAAAGGTCTACAAAAACAAGATACAAGATAATGCATGGTCTACATGTTGGATAAAATACAACGGATTGAAGCCTGAAATGATGAATATCTTACCGCCAAAACTGCAGCAATGGGGATGGCGGCATTCAAAAATACTGTGGAGATAAAGAGGGACAGAACTCTTTTTTTAAGTCGTGAACAACAAACCAAGGAACCAAATAAGAACCAAATTGCCCTGATTCAGAAAGTTAAACAAAATACGAATATGGGTTGGGGTAAAAACAAGGGGAGGAGTTTATGCATGTGGGTGGGGCATTTGATAGAAGGAGGAGCTTGTCATACTGGACATTGATGTGTAGAGGGCGAAAGTCTTGAGACTGGTCAGCTCTTTTCCTCGGGTCTCTTCCACACGGTCACAGAAGATGTTCTCCCATGCGTAGAGCTTCAGGAGCTTTATTCCTTTCAAGATCTCCGTCGTCTTTTTAAGACGGTCTGTCGAGTAGTCCTGAGGACATAATTAGAAGTCGCAGACATGAGCTTGTTGGGGTGTTGACAACACGCACATGCACAAAGGTGTAGGTGAAGCTCACCAGCGTGCTCTTCTGTGTGTCTGCCAACTTGGTCAGCGATGAGGTACTGAACCGGGGCAAGCAGTAAAATGACACCGGCCCCTATTAACGCGCTGTCACCCAACAGATAATATAGCAGGATCACTCCCATAATGATCTAAGAACAGAAAAAGGTGTTTTTTTCAACTGAGGACAGAGATGCTCTTGATTTATCTGCTTCAGAAGGGTTGAAATACCTGAACTGGCATGGCCCACAGGTTGGGGCATAAGAAGAGAAACCACATGAGCTGATTGGTTTCTATGGCAACAAGATTGTTGATCTGGCCGAGCGTCATCTCTCCCATGGACATGTTCGATGTAGAGAGACGCAGTATTTTATTGTAGATCATCGCCTAGAGGATGAGATCCGACCGTGAATCACAAAAAAAAAAAATAATGTAATTTGTGTTTTTGTTATTTTATTTTTATGTGATCATTTTTGATAGCTTTTGTTTTTTTACAAATATTTCTATTTAGCTTATTTTTTAGCTTTAGTTTAAGTAATTTAAGTACAAACTCCAAATAGTTAATTTTTTAAAAATAATTTTTAGCAATTTCAATTTATTTTATTTCAACTTCATTCCAATTAACAAAAACTTTAGTTGTTTTAGTTAACAATAACAACACTGCCAGTAATAGAACTGACTAAAGAATAGGACAAAGTAGAATAGAACAGAATAGGACAACGTCCAATAGAATAGAACAGAATAATTTGAAATATAATTAAAATTAACAGAATGATGTTGAATAGAATAGAATAACTGAATACAATTCAATAGAAGTGAGTAGAAAGAATAAAACAGATTTCATTTGATGTAGAGAGACGCAGTATTTTATTGTAGATCATGGCCTAGAGGATGAGATCCATCACGTAGAATCACAAAAAAACTTTAATGTATTTTTTTTGGGTTATTTTATAATTATGTGATCATTTTTATAGCGTTTTAAAAAATATTTAGATTTAGCTTAATTTTTTGGTTTTAGTTTAAGTAATTTAAGCACTTCACCTTAAACTTCAAATAGTATTTTTTTTTATCAATTTCAATTCATCATTTTTACCAATTTCAATTTATTTTATTTCAACTTCATTCCAATTAACAAAAACTTTTAGTAGTATCAGTTTTAGTTAACACTAACAACACTGCCAGTAATAGAATAAAATAGAATAGGACAAAGTAGATAGAATAGAACAGAATAGAATAATTTGAAATATATTTGAAATGGACAGAATGATGTAGAATAGAATAGAATGAACTGAATAAAATTCAATAGAAGTGAGTCGAAAGAATAAAACAGACAAAATATTGGAATATTGAGTAGAAAAGAATAATGGGACAAAGTAGAGTACAATAGATTTGACCAGGAAAATTCTAAATAAAATAGAATATAATTCACTTAGTAGGGTAATAATTTGTTGTATACAATATTTTTGTATTACACAGTACAAATTGACATGAGCAGTACAGGCTGATGAAAATGAAATATAAATCTCTCTGACTAATCTCTCCATGTTTAACTTCCAGTAGACTCTACACAACTTACAAGCAGTGCCCCACGCAGGTTAATGCCGGTTTCTATTGTGACGTAGTAGGAGGCCTGCAGGAATGTTCTCTGCAGCACGAGTGCCAGGAACAGCAGAACAGCTAGAACCGACGTATTCTGCAGCAGCTCAGTGGAAGACATGAAGTAAACCCCAAAAGTCATGTTCCCTGTCTGACAGGACATAAACAGAGTATGAACACACACACACACACACACACACAATATATAACAACACTTTGGCATGTCAGCCCTCATGATGTCATGCACATGCACACTAAAATAAAGAGAAGGAGTCACTTAGAAGTGTCGCTGGCAGCAACATGTGTGTGAGACAGAGTGTGATGCGAGTGGGGAATTTTCCATGTCACACAGATATGCACGTCTGTTTTGGCTTCATTTTGTCACTCACACACAGTGACTCCAAAAAGTATTTGGACACACTGCATAAATGTCATTGCATTGAACACAAAATTTTAAAGCATCAGCATTTTTTTTTTTCAAGATTGATTGGCACAGCTTTTTTTTCTTGTTAGGGTTCAGATTATAATGATATATTATGTATTTTAATTACAAATTATAATTATACATTATAAAATAACATACACGGCTGTTCAAAAGTTTGCGGCTGGTAAGATTATTAAATGTCTTTGAAGGAACTCTCTTATGCTTACCAAATCTGCATTTATTTGTGTACAGTAAAACGCCAATATTGTGAAATATAACAGTTTCTGTATTAATATATTAAAAATTTAAAATATTCCAGTGAATTTTCAGAGGGCTTCAGTTACATGATCCTTCAGAAATCATACATATATTCTGATTTGGTGCTCAAGAAACATTTCTTATTATTATCAATGTTGAAAATGGTTGTACTGCTTAATATTTTTATAAATAGAAAATTCAATAGAGCATCATTTATCGGTTCAACGCGCCCTTGAGTAACTTTTTTTTTTTTTGAACAGTAGTGTGTGTATTGTTCAAAATTAAAACAAAAAGTATCCGGACAGACTCCATGACAAGACAAATGCAGTGATATCATCCTTATGTAAACCTCATGAGAGTGTATTTTCAGGCACACATGACATCATGGTCATCTGAGCAGGGAGAACACACTATGTGAAATCTAATAATTACAGTCATCTCAAGGCGATAACATACAGTTCTCTCATTAATAGCACTGACGCCTCAGTGACATCACACAGGAAGTGATAAATGGCAAGGCAAAGATATCAGACTGTTGATCATTCTCTACAAAACCGTCACGTTGCACTTGGAAAAAAACAGTCTAATTAGTAGCATAACCACTAGTCCAACATCTTCCACAAATCATTTAATTGACAGTTATTTGAACAACATCCTAAATGATTTAACAAGGCACGTTACGAATGGGCTCCAAAGTAAATGAGATAATATCATAGTGCTGTGAGACATGATATATTTCCATTACATTAGTTGCATAGTTGTCTTTTTCACTCCATTTCCCAGTTTTGTCATCACTCTGGTATGTATTTGGGATTGACCATCGTTTTTACTCTTCGAATTGCCCTGTTCGTATACAACAGCTTAAATGGCTTGTATACTTTGTGTGAAAAAATAACCAAAGCAAAAAATATTTTCTTTCTTAGTATTTTTGTCTTTTTTCCAGTGCAAATGAAGATTGAGAGGCAAAATGACTTAGATATTAAGCCGTATTTTCTTAATTTTTGGGTAACACTTTTCTATGAAGCTTAGGTAAATGTACAGTATTTTGAAATGTACCTTATAATGTTTCGAAATTTGTACTGGAAAACAAGACAAAAGTTTATTGACAAGAGTTTTCTATTCTCACTATACCTTAAATAGCGACAAGCACTACAGAATGGGACGAAACACACCTTATTCGTCTTGTCGATCTCTGTTGAGTTATTCAGGTGTTCCACAATCCCAGAGATGCAGAGTGGCCCGGCAAAGCCCAGCAGGTCTGCCATGTACCGGAAGGTGCTGCTAGAGGAGGATTGAGCCCCCAAAGGCCCGGTACATGGATTTCCAGATGGATGGGGATTTTTCTGGGTCCTCTGTGTTCTGCTGTCAAAATTTGATAAGCAACGAGGTACTGGTTAACCAAGACTTCATTACGTCTGTATGTGATCAGATTATAAATGATAATATTTGCTGTTAAACCTGTGATCGTCTGCACATACCCTCTGTTCCTCATAGGAATCCTTCAGACGCAGATAATTGGTCAAGGCCCTCATTGCGATAGGAAGTTTGCCAATCTTCTTCAGCTCAATGGGTCTCTTATGGGCTCCAATGATGAGCGGGTTCATCCACCAATATGTTGCCTTGGAGAGGAGGTTGACGAATGGCTGGAGGAATGGACGCCCAAGTCCTGCAAGTCTTCTGGGGGCTTCACCCTCTGGGGGTTTGCAAAGAACACGTACTTCTGCAGGTAAGACAAAAAGTATAGTAAGACTTGTTAGTATAATTACTTGATTTCTGATTTCATGTTCACTTTTACTACTTAAACAGCTAGACTAACTTGGTCAACCAGAAAGGATGTTGGTCAAGCAGATTTGATGGTGAACAGCATGGCTCTATCAGCTAGACCAGCACAAACCAACTTGGACCAGTATTCAAATCAGGTTAGCAACTCTATTTACAATTATAAAATGGTCTACAAAACACTTTTTTGAACAATAATCCGCCTTAAATAAGTGGATTAAATTAGAGGCATATAGAAAAAAAATAATAATCTGCCTTAAATTAGTGGATAAAAAATAATAATAATAAAAAATCTGCCTTAAATTAGTGGATCAAATTAGAGCCATATAGACATATAAATGAATTAAAATAAATGAAAATTCTACTTTTCATTAGTGGATGAAAAATTAAATTAAATTAAATTAAACTGCACACATTAGAGGATCAAATAAAAAAAATATAATGAAATAAAATAATGGATATGAAAATTAATAATAATATTAATTAATAGATATATAAATAAAATAAATGAAAATTCTGCCTTAAGTTAGTGGATAAAAAATTAAATTAAATTAACAATAAAAAAAACAATAGAAATAAAATAAAATTAGTGGATCAAATTAGAGGCATATATATTTTTTTAAATAAATAAAGAATATAATAAATAATAAAATTAATAAAAAAATAAATCAATTTGTGACCCTAGATGAACTCACTCTGACTCTGATAACGTTGATCTCGACAGCCATGAGCAGGCCGTACAGGACCACGAGCAAAGCTGTGATACAGAAACGGAGATGTTGCACCCCCAAGCTCGCCTCTGCAAACTTCCATAACTTAATCATCTTGGTGATGAAAGCCAGAATCCAGTAAATAAATAAAGCTGTGAAAGTATTTCTGAGGTTAGGTCTCATTCTCATACAGAATCCCAAGAACAAAAACTAAATTAGCTAAAAATATGGATCGACCATTACATGTTGCCAAGCAACAGGCAGAATGAAAGCGTTTTATGTAAATTAGTAGACCCGGACCAACTGTTGTAAGTTATGTAAGTAATAACACACAAAGAACGGTTTAGTATTAACTGCCAGCATCACATTTGAATAGTGAAATGGCCATTGACTTACCAAGCAGCAGTTTGGGGAAATTGGCTGTTTCTATATTGTGATAATAAACGACTGATGTCGTGGCCGCTATGAAGCCCATCAGTGCTGGCATGAAGAGGTGCAAGTGATTGGACTCCATCTGCCTGAAATACACATTCATACACAAAGACATAAACAAAAACGCATAGCGGTCGAGTCATAAACACACAAATAAACTGAAACCCACGTATTGGAGACGATTCCCTCTGCGATCTCGCACACGTGCACAAACAGCAGCGTGAAGGTGAGGATCCAGCGCAGGTTGTGGCCTGGGAAGTGCAGCCAGGTGTTATGGTGGATCTGCACCTTTGAACTCTGGCTACCCCAGCCTGCACACAAAAACATGCCTTCCATGATATCTTTACTTTTAAATGTATTATCTGAACCACATGTTGAGAGGCTGGCAGACATCTATGAATCTCAGCATGAAGCTTGTTTTATAATTGTATCATTTTATTATTTACTAGTTTCCTAGACGTTTGTTAATCAGCACTTTGTATCCGTCTCCGCCTGTCTCGTTCATTCATTGTTTTCCTGTCTTTGGCCAATTCTTCTATAGAAAACATTTTTTCATTATGAGATATAATGCTTACAGACCGAATGAGGAATGGCAGTGACAACATTACGGCGTCAGTGTAAAGGATTTTGCCAAGGCTCTTCAGGGAAACCGATACAGATAATGAATTGGCCCAAGTAGGTCTGATACCGGTGTCTAGGTCCCACAGCTTCTGATGACATGACGGCTGTCATAAACAACCAGGGCGTCACAATTTAAGAATCGACTTCCTTGCAATTTGTTGGAATTGGAGCTGAATTGGCTACACTCCACAGGAAGTTGAATTGGAATGACAAGAACGGGATTTCTTATTACTGAACTGTAATACAAAGAAATTCACACAACAGGTGTTCCGTTTAAGCTTAATATTGAGTGGCTCTATGTATGTAGAGCACACAATATTTCCCCCTGTTTAACCACACCTATAATCTTTCAATCCCTCTTAACTTCTCTATGGATAATTTATTTGAAAAGACAGTCTGAATGGAACCAAAAATGGGAAGAGACAAGGTCATTCATACCAATGAAGAGGATAGGGAAGGTGATGAAGAGAAGAAATACATGAGGGACGAGGTTGAGGGCGTCAACGAAGCAGCCATTGTCCAGGACTCCATTGTCCACACTGTAGGCATTACTACCTCTGTCATTCCCACAGAAAGACAAGGCCATGTCACCCGTGTCTAAAATAAAATAAAAAAATAGATTTCAAAGATTTTCATTCAAAGAAGTTAAATGTAACCCAAAAATAAGACATGTACTTAAAACAAATGAAGTGTGCATTTAACCTTACTTAGCTTTGAGCCCAAACTGACAACAGTATTCCTGTAGTTATTATTGACTTCGAGGTCAGGCATAGTATTTGATTAAATTGATCCACAATCAGTTTAAGAGGCAGATTAACAAACCCTGTCGTGCCTGTACCCATCAGCCACCTCATTTACCAAAAAAAGTTTCATTTCTCATTCAGGAGAGCTGCATTATACAATATCACAAACAATAATGTTTGCTTGTGAGGAATATACTCTGGTAGATTGAAGATTGTATGCTGTATGTCCTCCGGTGACCCGTCACAGTGTTTTTTAGGCAAAGGATTATTTTTGACAAATCTATTTTAATTATTTTAATTTTAAATTATATTAATATATACATATATATCACCACATTGGAAGACATATATATTTTTTATTTATGCATATGTGGGTGAAATGATAGTTGTCTTTCATTTTAAATGGACACTTATCGTCATTTTTTTATGAATACATTTAGCAATATTATAATAATGCTATATGCTGTGAAAGCATTCAATAATGCATAATTGTTTCTGCAAGCAATTAAAAGGGGCTACCAAGAAAGAGAATAGCATTCAGCTAGTCACGTGATCATAACACCAACAGCCGAACCTCCATGTAAAAGAAAAATTTTATTAAGCTACTGATATGTCAGGGCTCTTCACGCCATAGTTTTATAACAATTACTTAGTGCATATTTAATATAGGCTACTCTAGGACTTAACTCATGTACGGTCTTCTATTATCATTATCTATTAATATTAACAAACAATGTGTGCTACAGTGAGCAAATATGCATTGCTAGGTCTTGTTTGAGATGAAATTACGTGAATTACAAAGTAAATAGCCATGGCAAGTGCATTAAATAGAATAGTCTCCTGTTACAAACTCATTCATACTCATCGCTTTACGTCGCTTTCAAATCCTTGAACATGCTCATTGACAGCCTGACGTTGTCTTTTCTCAGCTTTTAATTGGCATGAATATACATAAAATAGTAAAACCCACAGTGACAGTCATATATGATTATTAAACAATCACTTACCGGAGTTATTGCTCTGCTTTAGCAGCTTTTCATGCCCGTTGCCTGGTGTTAGAGAGAGTAATTCACAGGGAATATTATTTTTAGCTGCGGAGTATCAGCTGCTCATGGTCTCGCTCTCCCTCTTGCTCTTGGATCGTATTTCCAAACTTGAACAGGAATGTTGGCAGGAATATAGACCGTCCTGAGAAATTAGAAATCAACTGTGACACTGGCTGCGTCTCAAAACCTTGCGATATGCGTGCCTACACAGGGCTGATGCCCGAACGTGATGTCCAGGTAGGCAGAGGGAGAGGGGGAAACACAACATAGTAATGTTTTTATTAGTGGCCGACCAAAAAGCTTTTTTTTTTTTTTAAGAAAAAAATGTATATTATATACATGATAACAAATAAATTGATTGAATATATAAATACTTATTTTACATGTTTAATATTTACTTACAATTTTCATTATTCTGTGAATCTGTATATGTCATGATGCAATGTAATTTAATATATATATATATATATATATATATATATATATATATATATATATATATATATATTTACAAATAGGCTAATGTAACAAAAAACATTAACATAAATAAAACGTTTAATTTCAGATTAATTCCTAATGAATATTTTATTAAGTGAGTCCAACATGTCCATAAACAGTTACATTTTACAACCATCCTGGCCAAGTACACCTTTTGCTCACTCTGTTTCCGGATGCTTCAGTCTCAGTAGTTTTCCCAGCATGCACAGGGGTTATTGTAGCATCTTTGAATATTTGCCATCATGTTTAGTATTTTATTTTTTTGTGGATGTCTTTGCTCTACTATGTGTTTATTTGCACATGCATTTTTTATAACAAAGAGAGAAAATTATTAATAAACAGTATAAACAAACAAAAGCACAACTCTTTAAGATGACACTACAGTCTAATGTTTCTAGAGTTACTTTATTACAATTACAAATTGTTATAGTAAGCCTATGATTTTTGCTCATTTTACATGATTCAATGTTAAGGAACTCATTTGATGTTACTTACTCAATTATAGACATGGTATGTGTAATATGGTTTATAATTTCCACGTTTTTGAGTATACAGTGTGGTCTACTGTATTATCTACACCGAAGTCACAAGGCTGTTGCCTCGGTAAAACAAGTTTACCTGACAAGAAAGTAAAGGAAATTTAATCTCGATTTAATTTATTTCGTATGTTTTCCAAAACGGCATATCTCTACATGAGCCCAGATACAAATCCATGTTATGAAAATACGACCGACCGTCAAAATACAATTATAATGCAACGTAACAATAACATATCCATAGAAGGCCATTGCAAATAAGACTAAGCACTGAGCGTCATTCATCAACCTTTGCGATTTGAATGAATGAATTTAAGATGTAGGCTAATGCACCAAGGCTGCGGACACACTCACCGTCCTAGATGCCTCCGATTGTAGTTTTTGTCATCGACACTTGCCGTAAACCCGTTCCGACATTAGATAGACACTGAACACGATGGTTGTTGTATCTCCGTGTCCTTTCGGTATTGAAGAAAGCGCGCATCAGGGCTTCGGCATAGCGTTGCTATGGCGTCAGATATAAAGGAGGGATGCCCGTGCACGAGCGTGTCTCCTCCTGATGTAGGTCACATTAAGAATAACGGGACCATGCCGAAGATTCAGTGGCAGGTGCATAATACTCAATAAACTAAAGAGGGTTTATTGGTGGCTTGGTAGCTAAAAGAATGAGAAAATGTGGTACATTACGCCACATAATAATGCGATGCATTATAATGATTTCATTCCGGCTTGGGGTGTGTAGATTCCATGTAGGCTAGGACCCAGGACCCAGTGGCAATAAAATCTAAAAACAGTCGTTCTGGATTGTATTCTCAAGGCAGCTTCCTCTTAGTTTGCTGCTTGAAAATTTGATGACCCTCCAAAATAGTAACCATATCAGCTCATGCGGTTTCTATTCCTCAGGGAAGAACAGTCTCGTGGGAGTTGTAGTTTTTTTATTCACGTTTGTAGTTTTGCTAAAATCTATCTATCTATCCATCTATCCAACTATCCATCCATCCATCCATCCATCATCATACATAGCAAATATATATTTAGCAAAGCAAAATGAAAATGTTGACCACTGGGGTATATTGTGCAAAATGTTAACTTCTTCAAAGCCAATGATTGACTGTTGTTGGGACTTCATGGGAAGCAGGACCTCTATTCCAGAGGGGCCGAACTCAAAGGTCACAGATGCTTTGGAGACAGAAGTGTGATGAGAACTGCTGCAGGGTGAATGTGCATGTATATGATTGAGGGAAGTGAGGGTGTGTGAGAGGTTGAAGAAGCGCTGGGTTTGTATGGGGATTATGGAAAGTGTTTGTATGTGAGCGTGTGTATGCAAACATCACTTCCCCTGTGTTTCCCTCGAGACCAGAAAAGGGATCAGTCCTAACCCAGCCTGTCCCCCACAGGAAGTAGTACAGGATGCAGCCCATGTGTGAGCCATCAAAGACCCTGTGGTGACACCCAGAGCCTGGGACGAGGTGCTGTGACTGGGGACAGTGTAGTGCATTTGAGGCTGAAGGATTCTGGAGGCCAGGAGGTCAAACACAACTTCTTTGAGAAAGTTTCAGTTTCCCATAACTAAGATGAGAATCGTCGGTTTCCACACGTATGTGGTGTGCGCTCATCAAATGACACATTAAGCATTCACTCTTTAGAAGAAAAGGTTCTATATAGTACCTTAAAAGGTTCTATCAGCACTATGTATTTGGAACCCCTAAAAGGTTCTATACACTCTTAAAAAAGGGTTCCTCTGGGTTCTAGTACCCTGGGGTTCCATACTTGGCCAATAGAACCTTTTACCAAAAAATATGGTTCTTTATAGAACCATTATGGAGTTCCATATATGAAGCATATCCATTTCTGGTTCTAAATACAACCATTTCTTCTAAGAGTGTAGAGACAATGAAGTTATTCCTATTTTCCCCTTCAACCCAATTGATAATTTCACTATAATTAGCCTATCTAAAGAATGTAACCTATCACAATGTTCAATTTGTGATATTTGTGTTGTAAGAGTAGTATGTATTAAATATATTTTCTGGTGAGAACCTAACAGCACATGGAGAATCATAACCTTGGATGCTGACGTTAATTCTGGACTGGGACATTGGGGAGACCTTTATGAGAGGGACATCCACAGGAAATTAAGCTTATCTTTTATGTTTTAACTAATTAAATGGAAAATGGTGATGTCTTTCCTTGAGTTGCTTGTGAAAAAGAAAGTGAGGGTTTACTTCAGCTCTGTAACGCTGTGTTGTCATTTGGCTCAGTGTGCTGGGTTCCTCTGAGGTGTCTAGAAAAGGACAGGAAGTCTTTTGCACGTCCCAAGCATCATGCATAGGCTATTTATTAACTCAATCAACATAAATACAGAGAGAGAGAGAGAGATGAAGGGGAAAGCTGAGAAAATGACAAGAGAAAGAGTAGGGAACATGAAACTTCACCTCCATTCAAATAAACATTCTCTCTCCCTCGCTCCTGTCACGGTACCGTCAAGATACTTTCACGTACACCTATACAATAAACAGACCCAGACTGCAATGTTAGTTTAAACCATGATTAAACACTTGCACTTGCTAACATAGATCCTACTTTCCTTTACTGTGTCTGTTAGCATGGGTGCTAAATGCTGGCATTTTCCTCAAATTGCACCTTTTGGTCTTCTGAGACAGAATTGTGGAAAATGGATAGTCTATAGAAATAGAAGGGAAGACCAATTTGTTTGTTTGTATCTGTTTGTATCTCTCCTATGCAGTTATCCTTATTGTTGGCAGCTCAAGTGCTTCATGTAATTCATGATTTGGAAGTTTTGTTTTTAAGATTTTTTGTTCAGAAGACTTACAATATACTCTCACCTAGTGGTTTGACACTCAAAGTACACTCTGTTACAAACAACATAAAATATATAAATATAATACAAACTTATGTAAACTATCAGTAACATAAGTATTAAGTAGCATTATAAGTAATTATAATTATTAAAATCTATGCAATATGTTAGCATAAAACTAATTTTTGTGAAGGTTATCTGGGAGAGCATTGCCCCAATTACAATTTCAGAACTCCCTATTGAATTGTTCTGCTCTATGAAGCCTATTATTTGATACCAACCAGCCATAAACCACAGAAATGGATGAATGATGTAATCACAAACTGATGCAATAGATTATTAAATCGAGTTTTAATCATAAGAACAAACAAAGAGATTTCTGTTTATGTTTATGTTTGTGTGTGTGTGAGCAGACACTCCAGGCAATTAATCAGATCAAAGCATAATTTTGGAAAGCCAAGAATGGATCTGGCTCCTGAAAGAGCTGCAAAGGAATTATTTTAATAATTGTCTTTGAAGATTTGCATTGTTGCAGTGTCTCTCTTCGAAGAGCTGCTCTCAGTCTTCATTAGTGGCTTCATTAGCATTCTCACATCTCTGAGCACTTGTAATCAGGTTGATGATGTGAACTGGGTATTTCACAGGCTCAAGTTGCCAACAGAAAGAATAATCAATTGAGCTGTCTTTATTTTTTGTAAGAAAAGAAATATATATATATATATAATCGATTATGTTGTCTTTATTTTTTAGTAAAATATTTAAACAAGATATAAAATAATTGTCTGTAAAAGCAAAATGTACTTATTTCAATTAAGCATTTGCCAATTTTTCAATTCCATTTTCTTTCTTTTAGGCATTTCAAGGGCCAATGATAGTTATTTGATTATTTATATATATATATATATATATATATATATATATATATATATATATATATATATATATATATAATCAAATAACTATCATTGGCCCGTGAAATGCCATATATATATATATATATATATATAATTTATTTATTTATTTACGTAGGCCTAAGTGTGTGTGTTAAGCCTACGTGTGTGCTCATATTTTAAATGAACACTAGTACTTATTTTATATCAAATATAAATATATGCGAACTAAAATATGTCATGCTACAATAATTTTAGAAAGGGCTTATTTTTTGTACTTCTGCAGAGAACAAACTTTAAACACTTGAGAAGCACTTGTTTATATATATAAAACAAACAATATCTTTTTCTTAATAAATCTGTAGAATTTTATATTATATCGCGTGTAACCCTACCCTACCCCAGACCTAAACCTAACCGCGTTCATCCAACTGACGCTAAAGGAAAGCGTCAGTTAGATGACGTTGTAGGATTAGCGCCCCAAAGCGTCAGATATTGAAGCTTGGTCAAAGGTGACGAGTTGGGGTGAGAATGTGTTTGCTGAACACAGGGGTGCATAATTCTGGATGATGGTCCCAGGACTTGTGGGATTGATGGTGAGAGCACCAGATGGCTCATTAGTGGCACTACACCAAACTGGCACTGTAGGGAATACCGGATTCACCAAGCTAAACCAACATCTCCAGACGCTATAAAAGGAGTTTAGACAATTTAAGCCTAAGCACACACACAAACATGCATTTCATAGCCTACATGCATGGACCACTCACTCATTTACACACACTCGACTCATTTCACTCATATGAAGGCACACACGTTTGATTAGAGCGAGGTACAGTGTATATGCAATAACGCAATAACTCATATTGACAGCCGCCTGAGCAACATGGCTCGGTGCAACCGGAAAGCAAATCTAATCATTGCACGGTCTAAAAATAACTCCTTTCTCGTCTCTCTTTTGTTCATGTTTATCTCAACCTTCCCTCTACACGGCTCCTTCTGTTTGCTGTCTCACAGCATATTGTCTTTCTCCGCCAACTGACAGCGTAACTGTTTCTGCTCATCTGTCTTTGCCGCTGTTCTGGATGTGCCAAAGTATTCAGCAGCGCACGAACGAATGCAAGTAATGTCTGTTTCTTGTTTCACGAACACGGCGAGAGTGTTACTGTCGTTAAATGGCACTTTACGGGTGTGGCAGTCTCGTGGAGGGGTTATAGCCTACAGGCTCTAAAGTCCCCTTGAGATTATCATTGACTATTTGAGCTAATTGCCTACAACAAATTTAAACACTAGAGGGCGCCACGAGAATATGATCAGCTTTAAAAGCGAAAATGTCTTTATTTCCCATGATATTTATTTCTCTCTCAATGTCTAGTTATCAAACTCAACTTATTAAGAGTCAATACAAGAGTCAAAATATCTTAAAATGACTTATTCACCGGAATCTGATGAAACTACATGTGAGCCAATCAATATCTGTCATAGACCCACTCAAAACATGACCAGTGAAGTATAAAATGACCTGCTACTGTCATGTTTTTGATTTGTCAGATGGTTCAGTCATATATTTCTTATCATTTACTGAAAGAGGTGTGACATTCTGAGCAGCGGGGCTATTTGAGAGAAAATAGAACAATGGTTGTAGATGACAGCCAGCATTGTGTGTGCCACGCTCGGGCACAATGCCATCTCAGTCTACCTGACAGCTATCATTATTCTCATTTTTTTCTCTGATTTTCTGTCTCGTTCCCATCGCTGCTCCTGTTATCGTTCTCTGTGTTTTGATCATCTTCAAATTTTAGCTGCATTTTACACACTTACATTTTTGAAGAAAAAGGCATTTATGAGGGTAGAGAGAGAGAGAGATATATGGGAAAAAGCAAAGCATCTCTGTCCCTACAGGCCTTGGGGCAAAGACCGCATCTTTTCCTTCAGACAGACTAATTTCCATAGTCATGAATTATTCAAATCATTCAGCCTTGACACTCGGGTCCAACTACAACATACACACACTTTTGCTGCAATAACACACGGGGGTCCAAAACAATATTTTTTAAAGAGACACTGCATTAATGATGTTTCTCATGTT